>JALIGW010000107.1:0-312500 GCA_023053685.1 Diadophis punctatus similis
GTCAAGTTGATTTTCCGAGGACCTGAAAACAGCCACAGAGTCATAATGCATTAATGTGCATTAAAAAGCAAAGCATCAAGTGAACAATGAGACTTTGTCAGTGTTCCTTTTAAATTGGCGTTCATGAAAGACCAAAACTTTAATGGAATGGAGTAGTAAATCCAATTATGATTAACAAATGGAAATGCTTATTTTCTACACAGGCGTTCCCCATTTTGCTAAAAGTGTGCTGTCGAGAAGCGCTGATAGCTGCTGGAAGCCACATTTAAGGGCGAAGAGAAACTGTGGATTCAGGTGCTCAGGTATCACTGTCTGGATGTAAAATCTGAAGACAGGAGTCTTTTCTTTAACATTGTCTTTAACCTACATGTGAAGAGCCTTTTTAGACAAGGCGTCTCTGATCAGGTCAGCTGTTTTGGAAGGGAAGACATTTCCCCACCAGCATCTTACAGCAACTCTTAATGTCATCCATCTATCACTGCAGCAATATAAAACCTGTTCTCATTATTATTATATGTCAGCACAATGATGGTTGGATGACGCTAGAAGATGCTATAAATTGTTAGGAGGGATCCTGTCTGAGACGTCTGACTCCCCCTTTTTTCTTGCAAGGCCATTACTCAGCAAGAAGATTATTTTTTGAAGGAAACTCCAGCTGTAGGAGTATTTCCACACTGCCAAGTTGTGAATCCCAAGAACATTCCTGCCACGCAAATACTGTATGGGCAACATCGGTCTCTACTTGCCCTCAGCCTGTTGCAAACATGGCCACTAGCCATATTTTCCCACTCCACAATGGGAGTTTTCTGGTTTATGGCAACTCAAGGTGCAATTTATTTTTTCACATTTTTGAACTGCGGAAAGGGACTCTGAGCGTAAAATTAAATTTTTGAAATATACTTTATTGCTTTTCCCTAGATTTGCTCTGCAATCTCAATAGTTGACTTCTTCTGCAATTACTATTAGCAGTAGTATTCAAGTAGCATAATGGTTAGCATTTTTTCTTGAGTTATTAGAGCATTGCTGGTTTGAATCCTAGTAGTACCCCTTTTCTTTATTTTCCTGGGCTACTCACTTTTCCACTGGGCTTTCCCCACCCAATACATGTCCATTGGTGAACCAGTGAAACAGGCAGAAAATTAGCAGAGTGCATCCCTGAACACAACTAGCAGTCAGAAGACATGATGTAAACTCCTTAATTTCACAACACATGGACTTACTTAACCATAGTTTTGACCGGGAAATTGTGAGCATCCTAAATTAAGCCAAGTCCAAAAATCCTAGAGAATTCCTGGAAGCATGGGACAGCCATCAACAGGCACATAGAGATATGCCATTCAAAAGAGGTATTCAAAACCCCAAAAGGAAACAAAAAGATGAAAACACTTCTTCACCAGCAATTAACATCCAGATGAGCAAAGATTAACATCAATATTATTACTAGACCAACAATCAAGAGGTAAACAATGCCCCAACCAAGGAACCACCAATTCAGACAAACAATCTAAAGAAAACAAGAGCCTAATCAAGGAACCACCAAGATCACTCCCACCAACACCAATAGAGCAAGCCACTAGGATAGAAAATGAGAGCAAACTCCACTCCCTACTAGCATTGATGATGGTTTATCTAATTTGGTAATGTAACATATGCAAGGAAACAACCAAATTCAGAGAGCACCAAGGACCCCACAGAACCAGTGATACGCTGAAGCTTCCTTTCCTTTCCTTTCCTGTCCTTTCCTTTCCATTCCTTTCCTTTCCTTTCCTTCTTTCCTTTCCTTCTTTCCTTTCCTTTCCTTCCTTTCCTTGCCTTTCCTTTCCTTTCCTTTCCTTTCCTTCTTTCCTTTCCTTTCCTTTCCTTTCCTTTCTTTCCTTTCCTTTCCTTTCCTTTCTTTCCTTTCCTTTCCTTTCCTTTCCTTTCCTTTCCTTTCCTTTCCTTCCTTCTTTCCTTTCCTTCTTTTCCTTTCCTTTCCTTTCCTTTCCTTTCCTTTCCTTTCCTTCTTCCTTTCCTTCTTCCTTTCCTTTTCCTTTTCCTTTTCCTTTCCTTTCCTTTCCTTTCCTTTCCTTTCCTTTCCTTTCCTTTCCTTTCCTTTCCTTTCCTTCTTCCTTTTCCTTTCCTTCCTTTCCTTTCCTTTCCTTTCCTTCCTTTCCTTTCCTTTCCTTCTCTTTCCTTTCCTTTCTTTCCTCCTCTCCCCTCTCCCCTCCTCTCCCTCTCCTCTCCTCTCCTCCCCTCCCTCTCCCTTTCCTCTCCTCTCCTCCCCTCCCCTCCCCTCCCCCTCTCCCCCTCCCTCCCCCCTCCCCTCTCCTCTCCTCTCCTCCCCTCTCCTCTCCTCTCCTCTCCCCTCCCCTCCCCTCTTCCCCTCCTCTCCTCCCCTCCGCCCCCCTCCCCTCCCCTCCCCTCTCCTCTCCCCTCCTCCCCTCCCCTCCTCCCTCTCCTCTCCCCTCCCCTCCCCTCCCCCTCCCCTCCCCTCCCCTCCCCTCCCCCCCTCCCCCCCTCCCCCTCCTCTCCTCTCGCTTGCAAGATTCTATTAAAGTAAACTTACAAAAAAGTAGAATGAGATCATCTAGGCATGCTTCCTGTCTGAACTACCTTCTAGGCTGATCAATCTTGCAATTCTGAAGTACATTTCCCACCCTACCTGCCACCTATGGTTTACATTGTCTGGGATTAATAGCAGAAGAGCTTCTAAGTTGTTAAATCCCAGTGATCTCGATCCCCCCTCCAGTGCAGCTAGACATCGGTCTGCTTCTCATGCTCCTGTCACCTGTGAAAGGCTTGGATTAATCTGGGCGTTAAGAAGTCCCGTATCCGTATACAAGGCACAAAGTGAAAACTGAAGAAGCACCAGTTTTAAACAAGTGAAGAGACGAGATACGAAATGAGTACCAAATGAGAGGATTCCAGATAGGTTTTCCAGCAAGCTAAGAGTGAATATATTACAATGCGTTTGTGTGGCTGCCTGTTTCAGGCAACAGAAGGAGATGGCAACTGAAAGGCTCTGCTTACGTGCAAGCAGTAATTACCTTCATCTCACTCATCAACAAGATTGCCATTAGAATAGTACAATCCCTATTTTTGCACTTGTGTAGCACTCCACTTTACCCAAAGAGCTGTGATTAGCCAGCAGATGGCACCAGAGATGGGCTGGAGGTGAATCTGAAAAGGACCAACGGCAAGATAAAGAGGGCAAGCTACATTTTCTCTCTAAATGAACAATTACTGCATCTTGTCAATTAATTACATGAACGGAGTGAGGGGGAGTAACCTCCCTTCTTTTCGAACCCCCCACCCTCCCCAGGATATGGCAGAGTATTAACTGTATAAGCAAGTTGGGTGTAGAAACAAGGGGAAGGGCGTTTTTCAGAAGTCATGAATTGGACTCTGGATTTTCTAAACATCCTAACATGGTTTATCAAGTAGAGCCCTTGCTGCCTCCTAGATTTTACAAGATATGCTAGAAAAATGTCCTTATTCTGATCAGAGGATGGAAGAAAGAGCTAGATTAGACAATTTACAACTACGCTGCCTCCGATCTGGTCTAAATGTAGTTCATAAAATCATATACCAAAATGTCCTTCCTGTCAATGATTTCTTCTGCTTCAACCGCAACAATACACGCGCACATAATAGATTCAAACTTAATGTAAACCGCTCCAAACTCGACTGCAGAAAAATACGACTTCAGCAACAGAGTGATCAATGCCTGGAATGCTCTACCTGACTCTGTGGTTTCTTCCCCAAACCCCCAAAACTTTAACCTTAGATTGTCTACAGTCGACCTCTCCCCATTTCTAAGAGGTCTGTAAGGGGCATGCATAAGCGCACCACTGTGCCTACCGTCCCTGTCCTACTGTCCTATTGTCCTCTTTTATCGTTACTTTTTACTTATGTTATGTTTATACAAACAACTACTATCCTGTACATGTTTGACAAATAAATAAATAAAATAAAATAAAATAAAACGAGAATATTCACTATTCATGTGTTAATGTGTGTTTTCTCCTTTGGATGTTGCAAGAGGAGACTTTATCTGCAATATTAGTCCTAAATATGATATGTTTATTTTACCCAAAATTCTCATCCATTTGCTTTGATGCTTCTACGCCACCACCATCATTTTCACTTTTCGGTTCCTCAGAAACAATTTGAAGTTGACTTGCCTTCATCTTCACTATTGACTGTCATGAGCCACTCAATGCTTCTTCCAGCTGACCCATCATAGCAAGGAAAAAAGAATAAGATGAAATATCCATTTCCCGATCTTTTAATTTCTGTGCCTCTCTTCGGTGATTCCCTCTCTACAAATCCGGGTGATTGCTCTGGAAGGGTGTATGCCAGGGGCGAGTTCCTATTTTTTTTACTACCACTCTGTAGGCGTGGCTTATTTTGTGGGTGTGGCTTGCCAGCCATGTGACCGGGTGGGCATGTCTTGCCGGTCATATATTAGTTATTTCAGAGAGATGTTACTACTATTTTTGCTATTTTATACCTTACATGAAAAGCTTTGCATACGAAGTGTGTGTTACACCATGGCAACACAGCAACCTTTATATGCAGAAAATGCTATAGTTAAAAGACAAGCAAGTCTCATACAGAATTTTTGGTTTCAGTCATGGATTCCTTAGACGAAAATACTGAGGACTGTTAAAAGAACAGTATCTTTTAACAGGCCTCAATGTTTTCGTCTAAAGAATAACAGTATAAAACTGTATAAAATTAACAGTATAAAAGGCTAAGCTTTCGGAAAACGCCCACTTTGGGAAGCTTTAGGCAAAAGCGAAGGAAAAGTGTCAAATGCGAGCTTCTTATTATTTTCAAGCGAAGGGACGGGGAAAGACTTAATTGTCAGGTTTTCAGTTTTTCCAGGCAAGCAGGCAGTTGACTAAGCAGTTTCCAACGGGATGCGGGAAGAGAAAGAGAAGGCACAAAGAAACTTTCAGGACTTGCTCAGTACAACACACTTCCACCGGGTGCGTTGCTAGAAACCGAGACTTTTGGGGAGAAACCGGGATTAATTCCTCATCTGAATCCTTAGCCTGGATGGGGCGAGGGTCAGTGGGGGGCATACTCACTGGTTCGTGCGGGGCTCATTCAGTGGGATGGCCACCTCCTCTTCTTCGTACTCGGGCCCGTCGAGAGAGTCGCCTTCATCCACTGTGCTCAGTCCCCCAGCCGGAAACTTCCTCCCATGCCGCGTGGGTGCATGCACAGTGCCAATAACCAAGCTTCTGCGCATGCGCAGAAGCCAAAAACAAGATGGCGGCGACTATGGCACCGCCATTAGAGCCGGTTCGGGGGCGTGGCCAATTGGCGATCGCTCCCAGTTCGGCAAGCAGTGGTAAATTCCCGCTACCGGTTCTATAGAACCAGTCCAAACCGGAAGCAACCCACCTCTGGTCTTACTGTAAAAAAGAGTGTAGATTAAAATTATGTGAATGTGTAAAAACATTGTGAAACAGGAACTACCGTTTCCTAGAAATTGCCTTAGCAGTGCAGAACAGTAAATAACAAAAGAACAGATTTTACAAAACTTTGCTGAACTGGATTTATTTGAATAAAGATTGCATAAAGTATTTTCATTATGTGTAAGCACGTTTCTACATTAGGTATTACATACAACATTATTGTGGTGCTCTTTCTTAGTAATTGTAGAACAATTGCTGGAGTTGTGCAAAATGAATAAATATACCGTATTTTTCAGAGTATAAGATGCACTGGAGTTTAAGACAGACCTTAGTTTTTAGGGAGGAAAATAGGGGGAAAAAATCTACCTCCCAGGTATTCATCTGGCTAGCGTCCTTAGTCTGGTCAGCTTCAGCACATTATTTTATCCCCTGGTTAGGGCTGAAAAAATCTTCTTCGGAGGGAGTAGCAATGAAAACAAGTCTGCAAAGACTTAGGGCTGGAAAAAAAACCTTATTCGGAGGGAGTAGCAATGAAAAAACCTTGCAAGCCAGGAAGAGCCAGGAAGATCGTTAGCACCTCGTTAGGGCTGAAAAAAAAGCTTCAAAAAGCTACATTCGGAGTATAAGATGCACCCAAATTTTCAGCCTCTTTTAGGGGGGGGAAGGTGCCTATTATGCTCCAAAAATGCGGTAAGTAATCTATCACAGGGGTCCCCAACTCCCGATAAGTAGACCAGCATTGGGACGTGGCATGCCAGAAACCGGTCTGCGCAAATAAGTGAAGCCCCATCTGCAGGATGCAGGCAGCACATGAAACCACGGCCCTTCCGGTGCACAGAAAAACCTCTCTCCACAGAACCGATCCCTGGTGCCCAAAAGATTGGGAGCCACTGATCTAACTGATCTCAAATGTGGGTCAAGAACCCAAGAAACCAAAAGTATTTAATGCACTTGTATACCATTCATTTTCAATGAATCTGTACTGCAAGCCTGGATATGACTACATGATGATATATATACTCTGGAAGCTGATCAGAATGCCGAGAAAAAAAGCTCAAATGAAACAGACCAAAATCCTACTCACAATATAACATCTCATGCATTTCCTATTTCCATGAGGTCCTCAAGCCTGCTGCAAAAATCATGTTTTAAGAGATTTTAAAGTTAGTAGACTCGGGCCCTCCTCTCACCTCAGGGGTGGGGAGTATGTTCCAGAGGATAGGCGCTACAGCAGAAAAGGCTCACCACCTGGTCCTGTCAGATGGAACTCTCTTGGCAAGAGAGAAGAAACCTTAAGCCCTTCTTTGTGGGCATCGTAGATGCTGGTGGGTGGAATCAGGCTTGTCAAGGCGTTCCCCAACAGATGTCCCATCAGATGGAACTGTTTAGCAGATAGGACCAGGATATTAAGGAGCCTCTTGCCAAGCCTGATTCCATCCACCAGCATCAAAGAAGGACCTTTTTTCAGGTTTCCTCTCTCTGGTCAAGAGGTCATGGGGACATAGACCAGGAAATGGGCCTTCTTAGTGGTCTCTCCTAGTTTATGGAAAACATTCCCTCTAGAGGCACAATTACCCTGTTTCCCCCAAAATAAGACATCCCCTGATAATAAGCTCAATCTGGCTTTTGAGTGCATGGCAATAAGGCCAAGCGTTTATTTCAGGGTTAAAAAAATATAAGACAGGGTCTTATTTTCAGGGAAACATGGTAGTTTCAAGCTCATTCATGACGACCTTAAAAGAGTTTTATTTCAGAGAGCTTGGGAGCCCTAGGACCGTGGTGGCGAACCTATGGCACGCGTGCCAGAGGTGGCACGCGGAGCCATAGAAGCCGGCACGCGAGGGTTCCCACCGGCAAACCGGAAGTGCGAAAAAATGCACTTCCGGTTTGCCAGTGTGCTGTTTTTTGCACTCCGCACTTCCGGTTTGTCCGTTTTGTAGTTTTTTGCATTCCGGAGCTTCAGGGAGCTTCCCTGAACCCTCCAGAGTGCAAAAAACAGCATACCGGCAAACCGGAAGTGCGGTTTTTTCGCACTTCCGGTTTGCCGGTTTCGTCGTTCCAGGCTCCGGTAAGCCTTTGTGCGGGGGTGGGGGTGTGTGCGCATGCGCAGGGGGCAGCATGGGGAGGTGTTGTGCGCATGCATGGGGGGGGAGGGAATGGGTGTGGGCACGCGAGCACGTGCGAGCGCGCCCCCCGCCTTTTTTGGCACGCGAGCCGAAAAAGGTTCACCACCACTGCCCTAGGATGTTACTGGTATACCATTTTTTTTGGTGTGATTGTTTGTGATTGTTTTTTCTCTTACCACAATATTGAATATTTTTATGTATGGTGATATTCACTTGTTGGGTTGTTCATGTACCCAACAACCTGGAGTTGTTCGGACTGAGGTGGTGAACAATTTCTATCAAATTAAGGAATGGGTAAAGGTTCATCCATTCTACCCTGCAGAGAAGCACAATGCACTTATACTACACTGTTCATTCTGTTTGCTATGGCTGTGGGGAACATTTTCTTTGCTCCAAAGCAAATTATCCATGAATTTCAGATAGGCCCCCACCCAGGGGTGAAATCCAGCAGGTTCTGACAGGTTCTGGAGAACCGGTAGTGAAAATTTTGAGTAGTTCGGAGAACCGGTAGTGGACATTTTGAGTAGTTCGGAGAACCAGCAAATACCACTTCTGGCTGGCCCCAGAGTGGGGTGGGAATGGAGATTTTGCAATATCCTTCCCTCAGGAGTGGGGAGGGAATGGGGATTTTGCTGTATCCTTCCCCTGCCATGCCCACCAAGCCATGCCCACCAAGCAATGTCCACCAAGCCACACTATGCCCACCAAGCCACGCCCACAGAACCGGTAGTAAAAAAAAATGGATTTCACCACTGCCCCTACCCACAAAACAAAAGGGGAAAAAAACCCCTTTCTTTGTTTGCCACTATCATACTGTCAACAAACCCAAGAATCTTTCGCACTAATGTTTGGCACTAAACTTGATTAATTACACAATTTCATCTCTTTTCTGACTTTGATCTGGTTTGGTTGAAACCACAGCAAAGCTGTTATTTTCCTTTGGATCGCTGTGGGTCTGCAGAATTTGTTGGGCAATTTCCCATAGTTCATCCCGCTTCCTGGTTCCTGGCTAAGCCAGCGGTTGCTCTCCCCTGCGCCATCCCTAAATATATTGTTTCTAGAACTTCTCTTTCTATGTTTTTAGAAATCGTCTTCTCCAGTTCCAACTGAGCCACCATCTCAACATGCAACCACAATTGTAGCTACTATGAAAAGCACTTGGTTATTGAATTGACAGCGTGGTATTTTTTCATTTTCTTAACTCACAGGAGGTTGTAAGTGCAATCGAGGAATAGTAGCAAGGCCGGCATGGTGTCATTAGATTATTTCAATGCATTACTTTATATGTTTAACTGACCACCCATCAAATAGCCTCCCTTCATTGCAGTCTTTCAGATTGTTTTGCAGACCACTGAAAAGTACACCAGAATACCATGCACTGAAAATTACGAACAATATAAGGCCTAACAATTTATTTCATTCTTGTGTAGAGTGAAGCGAAAGTATTTTTTTAAAAAACTCCACAACTAGTAGTTGTTCAGGTCTTGAGGGAGGCTTTTCTTTGCACGCTCCAATTAGCTGGAGGGAAAGACAAGGTCTATTGACTCAGCATTTTCTGGGTCTTCTCTTAAGTTTTGAGGTCAGCAGGAATGAAATCAATTGCAGGTTTCCTTTCAGAGTGGAATTGGAAAAGGCTGCTGTTGTGGAAATTTTCTATTTTAACAAAAAAATATTTGGAAAAAAAGTTTTTTTCATTCGGATAAATACAATAACAGTGATCACCCCCCGGTACAAAAGTAAGAGCAAACAGTACTTAAGAGCCACGGTGGCGCAGTGCTTAGAGTGCAGTACTGCAGGCTACTTCTGCTGCCTGCCGGCTGCCTGCAATTTAGCAGTTTGAATCTCACCGGGCTCAAGGTTGACTCAGCCTTCCATCCTTCTGAGGTCGGTAAAATGAGGACCCAGATTGTTGGGGGCAACATGCTGACTCTGTAAACCTGTTGCTATTAAATCATATTCACTTCTACAGAATAGTAAAATTACAGAATACCTATGCTGAACAGGTAGCAGTTTTGAGATGTGCTTTCTTGCTGCATACCGTAAGTAAATTACCAATGATGCATGATTTTGCTGAAAAACAAGAATGAAGAGCCTGTCTGCCAACTGCTCTGGGGTAGAGCAAACAGGATTCAGAGAATAGAATAGAATAGAATAGAATAGAATAGAATAGAATAGAATAGAATAGAATAGAATAGAATAGAATAGAATAGAATAGGAGTTGGAAGGTCTTCTAGTCCAACCCCCTGCTTAGGCAGGAAACCCTATACCATTTCAGACAAATGCTTGTCCAATTAAAAACTTCCAGTGTTGGAGCACCTACAACTTCTGGAGGCAAGCTGTTCCACTGTTCCACTGATTAATTGTTTTAACTGTCAGGAAATTTCTCCTTAGTTCTTGGTTGCTTCTCTCCTTGTTTAGTTTCCACCTATTCCTTCTTGTCCTGACCTCAGGTGCTTTGGAGAATAGATTGACTCCCTCTTCTTTGTGGCAAACCCTGAGATACTGGAAAACTACTATCATGTCACCCCTGGTCCTTCTTTTCATCAGACTAGACATACCCAGTTCCAGCAACCGTTCTTTATATGTTTTAGCCTCCAGTCCCCTAATCAGCTTGATTTGAATCCATGGTTACAGACAATCATTACTACCAACGTCTATCCGGGGATTCGAATACTCTACTCAGCTCAAGTCTCAGAAACTGGTGGCTCTCCATATTTTGCTATTTTGCAACTCCAAGCAGCCCAAACCAGCCTACTAAAGGATGCTGGCTGGGAGTGGCTGTTCAACAATATCTGGAAGCAAACAGGTTTTCCCATCAGCGTCTTAAGACAACAAGGAAAGGTAGAAGCAAGCATGGGTAATCCAAAAATCCCTGGTGGAGCCATTTTCACTACTAGACATCAAACTACGAGGGTGAGTCAAAAAGTAATGCCATTTTCTTTAGGACAGGTATAATTACCAACACAGGAACATGTAGCATACATCAAAATGAAGCTGGTCCTCTGTGGATCACATCCCTACTTCTCATCATAGTCACCGTTTCTCTCAATAGCAATGTTCCACCTTCGAATGAGAGCATGTATCCCTGCCTCGTAAAATTCTGTTGACTGTTCTTTGAGCCACTTCTTCACTGCAGTTTTCGCTTCCTCGTCACTGGAATAATAATCCTCCATACTCACCAGATTTAGCGCCTTCAGACTATCATCTCTTCGGCCCCATGAAAGAGGGTTTGAGAGACAAACATTATTCCAGTGACGAGGAAGCGAAAACTGCAGTGAAGAAGTGGCTCAAAGAACAGTCAACAAAATTTTACGAGGCAGGGATACATGCTCTCATTCGAAAGTGGAACATTGCTATTGAGAGAAACGGTGACTATGTTGAGAAGTAGGGATGTGATCCACAGAGCTACATTTTGATGTATGCTACATGTTCCTGTGTTGGTAATTATACCTGTCCTAAAGAAAATGGCATTACGTTTTGACTCACTCTCGTACATTGGACAGTCAAGCATGAGGAACTGAAGGCTTTGTCTCTACTTAATATCCTAGTATAATTTCTTATTGGGGATGACAGGAATTAAACTGTTTTGTCTGTCTAGAGCAGTTTATGCATTGACTACTCAATAGATTCCTACATGTCATGAGAATTTCTTTTGAGTTGTTATGCAAATCTCTTCTGAGTTGAAGTTTTGTGAAGTGACTGCCTATGTTTCCATATATTATTTATAATTTGTAGAATGATATATATACCAAGCCAAATATTTAGGAAAGGATCCCTCTTGGAATTTATACCAACTATAGCTAATAGCCTGGAGGCTGGAAATTTTGCGGAATTATGTTCCCAATGCATTAAGGAAACCTTTAATAAATAAACTGATGTTCAGGATATCTGTTCTGTTAGATATATAGTTAAGTAGATAGAGATGTTAGGAATAAAATAACGAAGCTGCATATCTTTTACTTTCAAAATCTTTTAATAGTACACATTTGTCTTTGTCATTTGTAAAGTTTTACACTCATTAAAAAAAAGACATTTTAATCCAATACTCCCCATTCATTTCGCCTTTTGTTGCCCTGACCACATACCCAATTTTCAGTCTCTGTACCTGATGCAACAATAAGTTGATTATTAAATACAAAGTTCTAAAATAGTTACTAGATTGTTTATGGACATTGGTACTGTGGCTACTCTAGTAATTTTTGTGAAAGATTCTACATGGGTTATTATAGTCAGGGGGCACAGAAGGAAAGAAGGGGACATTGTTAGCCCATAAAACTTATTTTCTTTTTCAGTTGAGTACATTCTACAGAAGCCAAAAAAAGTATTTATTGTTTTTCTTCTTCCAAATTATCTACAGTTTAAATAACCTGTAATCTCTCTAAAAGTTATAGAAATACTATGTGCAATGTTTGCAAATATGGAATTTACATTGTCTTTCCCCCCCCTTTGATGTGGTAGCAAATCTTTACCCTCATAAATTACTATAACCTGGCAAAAACAGAATTGTCTCTTCTTACCAGCAGACACTAAGTCCATAGTATTAAAGTGCTGGTGTGCTTTGAAACAAACTGGATAGAACTTGCCATGGGGGATTAGGAACAGAAATAAACTTTTTGATTAATACATTTTAAAAAATAATGTAGAGCTGCAGCATTAGAGAGAGCTAGAGAGAAATCCAGTTCTAAACACACTCAGATGCACCAAAGTCTTAATGGACAAAATATATATCATACTCCTGTAAATGATGATCAAATCACATAAGGTTGTTTTTTTCTTCTATAATGATTACAACATTGAGTTAGCCTACTTATTTGTAGCATACATTACATCTCAGTAGGGCTGTTGATTTATTTAACTTTTTATTTGATTAAAAATGGACATTTAAATCCAAAAGTCAGTGTCTTAAACATTCATAAATTAGCCTATTACCAAAGCTGTTAGCATAACAAAATATTCCTTTCAATAACAATAATAAAGGCTGTAATATCTCTTTCAAGATCACCCATTCAGCTGCTTTTTTCCCTGTAATCAAGCTTTCCAATATACTAATTTATTAATATTAGCAGAGTTCAGACCTTAAACCAGTCTCATCTGTAGAGCCCTTTTCCTACATGTCGTCCTTGTTCTTAATTTAGCATATATGTACTAAATATGTGCATAAAGCAATGCAGCTGGGATCAACTATTTTAAGCTATACAACATAGAACAGACATCTCACTCGAATCATAGAAAGTGTATGTTAAGTTTGTAGCTTACTTTTTAAATCACATTGACAAACTGAAGTTTATAGTACGGCTTATCATGATCAAAGACAGACTAATACACAGCTATATTAATTCCAGAATTCCATTTGTGCCATGGGTGCAAGACCCTTTTGACTGGAAGTACTGGCCAATTTTTTTTCTCCCCCAGCCTGGCCTTAGCCACTTTCCTTTGGAAAAAATCTCTTCCATAAAGAGAGAGACAACTGACCAAGAGCAGGGGACTTAAGGATTGCATCTGTGAGCAACTACTCATCTGCCCCACCTCCTCGAAATGTGTTTAGAACTGGGCAATAAATTTTAATTTACGTTTGGGAAAGCAGGAAAAAAAAACCAAATCAAAACCTTAACATAGAACCAATCTTTCTCCTAAGTCTTCATATTAAAAGGCAAGACCTCAGTTCACTTCTATTACTAAGAAGCTTGGGAGGAATAGACACTGCTCTAGCGATTTCTACAAAAAAATAATAATACAAAAACTATGAACAGAACCACTCTACGGAATCGATGTACATCTCTTCAGAACCATTGTGTTTTGCTTTTTATAAAAAAAGTCTAATGTTATTTAAAAAAGGCCCAACCCAAAGTTATTTAAAATTCCATGAAGATTATTGCACACACAGTAGTACTTCAATTAGATTTTTCAAAAGGGCAAGTAGAAAATATTTGTATCACAAAGAATGCATGCTTTATTTTCCTGAATGCATTAGCTTACAGTAAGTTATGTATTGATTGGTCTTCATTGAATATAATTCCATGAAGCAACTCCTTAGTTTATTAACATTCCAACAATGCTTCCCAAGCACCGAAAATATACTAATTTTAATCCTTTTTAATTTGAGTTGTGATAGTTCCTCTCATTTCAAAACAGGCTACATTTTCCATCTTAGTTTCTTCCTAATATATTGCACTTTATCTTACCCAGAGATTAGGTATTGAAGGTGTAGGGTACAATTGATTTCATATTACTAGACAACTAGTGCACATTTTAACCACTGTAGATACTGCAGGCCATTTGGTTGCCTTAGCAAATTAGGCTGTTAGCAGAAGAGCTAATTCAGATATTTGTGACTATGCAAAAGGTCTAGAAGAGGGGTCTAGGACAACTCACCCCAGCCAATTCACCATGGCCAATTCACCATGGCCATGGTTGTGGGACAATTGAATGCTATATTAATTGTTTCATTCAGTAACTTTTATTACAGGTGACCATGTTTTCATTGAAATTATTGTAACTTTTGTATTTCTGGATTGATTTTCTTTATTTTATTATCATTGGTCACACTTCTCTTGAAATTAATTTAACTTTTGTATATTTGTGTTGTATTTTGTATTGAATTGTCTTGCAGTGAGTTGTCCGTGGCAAGTTGACCGTGGAGAGTTGTCCACGGCAAGTTGGCTGTGATGAGTTGTCCCACAGGATCATATTGCCTAATTCTGATGTTTCTGCATTGCTATGTCTCATTAACTTTATTGTCTTCGCATGTCAAATTGATCTGAGTTCCATTTTGGGAACGCCATACTGGATGCTGTAGATATACAGACCTTGGGGATAAACATGATGGATGAATGGACAGATGTTCAGAGGAGCATGGCTACATGAGGGAGAGTGACAAAACAGGGGACACAATTCCTTCACAATACATAAGGTTGATTATCTGCAGCTGGCTTCGACGTAGATAAACCAAGTAATTAAGCCAAAAACAAAGGACTGAAATCATTTAGATCATCATATTGTGCTTTTTCCTACATTTTACATGAGAAGATCACGAACTCATTTGTAAGAATCGCACTAATTGCCTATATATTAAAATGATTAATAGGCTCAAGAAGAGTAGTCTAATTTAAGTTGGTGACCTGGTTAGATTTCATTTCCTACTCAATGGACTGGAATAATGACAGCGTTATAAATTGTATGTTTATAATTTTCCACAAGCAGGGTGGCACTAAAGTAAGAGTCTATTGGTAAGGAGCATTTTGAAGACTTTGATAAATAACGCCCCTGTACTTTAGAGTGATTTAAACAATTACCAGTTGTCAAAATTCATTTGGAGTAGCCAATGTGAATTGATTTTATAATCATAAAGATACACGTTTCAGTGTTTAAGATTATATCCTCATATTCAAACTGGGTTTTAAAATATGACTAGGGATTGTTTTCAATCAATATTTACGTTTGGTTTAGTTTCTATATTTAACAAAATGTGGTCTATATGAGCGCAGGACCTAGAATATCTATTAAAGATATTCTGGGTTTAAAGCATTTATTAAGACTGCAATGGTAAATACATTTAACAGAGAGATTAAGCTGAAATCAATTATTTTAGCAAAAATATTCATGTGGCTTGAAACGCAAGGTCATTTTATCCTACTATTTTTAAGAATGAATAAAGGGACAATGTGATCCATAGAAAAGCGCAATTTGGTCACATCAATACTGACAAATGCACATTTGGACTCTGAAAAGGCTCCCCAAATTGTGCCAGCACAAATCTGAGGATCTTTGGATATGCACAATACTGATTTATCTGAAGAATCATGCTTTTTCTTGGACACAAGAAATCAAAGGTATGTGCAAAAAACTAACTTTCTGCTGCATCTTATATTTGCCAAGATGGTTGAGTACAAGAGAGAGCTGGAGACTGTAAGATATTCAGAGTATTCTAACTAGATCTTCTAGTAAGAGTTGCTTTCTAGTGAAAGGGTTAATTTTTAACAGGTGAAGCTCAAGTATGCTTGTAGCTCAGTTGAGAAGCTTTTGAGAAGGTTTGAAGAAATGATTGTGTCTCATATTATCTGATAAAAGGTATACAGATGGTCTTCTACTTTTGATCAATTTGGGATCAGAATTTCCAATGCTAAGCGAGGCAGACATTAAGTGAGTTGCACCAGATTTTACAAACTTTTTGCTCTGGACATTAAGCAACTCCAGCTCCCCCCCCCCTTGATTTTGCTTGTTGGAAGCCCCCTGGGGAGATTTCAAATGGCAGGATCACGTGACCCCTGGGGTGCTGCAACTGTCACAAATGCATGCCAGTTGCTAAATGTCCAAATTTTGTGGGGACACTGCAGTGATCATAAGTGCGAGGATCAATAGTAAGTCACTTTTTCAGCACTGTCATAATTTCGAACAATCATTAAACAATTGATCGGAAGTCAAGGGACTACTTGTATAAATAGAAGAGCAGCATTTTGGGATCATCTTTTGTATTAGGACAGAAATAAAAAAAAATGCTTCTAAAAGCACCTAATGCAAAACACCATACTATTATTGTGCAAGATCTGCTGTTTCCATGGTGGCATCTGTGGAAGTCAGATGGTTATCCCCAATGCTTAATTTCTTGGAAAATAATTCTGTGGATCATAGCATTCTAGAAAAGAGGCTTTTGACTTAAAAAGCCTTACCCCAATGGGGAATTTCTGCTGCTTATTTAGAATTAGAAAAAAGAAAATGCTTGGGGCATTTTTAATCTATTTGTTCTTCTATTCCAAGGTTAAGCTCTGGCACTCCACTAAAATGGAGAAAAGATGTCTAAAACTTGGCATGGTTAACGGTTAAAGCCGAGTGAGGTTAATGCTAACTGGAATTAACTTGCATGGAAGAAATGGCATGTGAGTTTATAAGTGGTAATAAGTGTGTGTATATGTGTATGTGTATGTGTATGTGTATGTGCATATATATATATATATATATATATATATATATATATATATATATATATATATATATATATATATATATATATATATATATATATATATATACACATACAAACTTACAAAGAACTAATAAAGAAATAAAGGGAGACTAGTATAGATCTATTTCAAGCTATTTAGGTCTCATAAGCTAGCCATACCCTTCTAGGATTCGAACTGGGGCTACTTGCCTTGTTAGGCAGTGCTTTTACACTCTAAGCCACCAGTTCTCCTCCCTTATTAGCTGAGCCAAGGGAAAGATTAAATGTTTTTCTGAAATAACTGATAATGTTATTTCTTTATCAATTCTTTGTAAGTTTGAAAATATGGTTTGTAGCCTGGATGGCCCCTGGAGTGGGGCTGAAAGGCAAAAGGAAAAGCATAAGGAAGCAGTGTGACCCTCCCATGATTGGGTATACCCGGTGACTTGGCAGAAATTTTATATAGATGTGTGTGTGTGTGTGTAACATTCATATGTGTGTGTGTGTGTGTGTGTGTGTGTGTGTGTGTGTGTGTGTGTGTCTGTGTCTGTGTCTGTGTCTGTGTCTGTCTGTCTGTCTGTCTCTCTCTCTCTGTATCTCTCTCTCTCTCTCTCCAGGACTATAATATGCTAAATAAAACATCTTGACTTAAGTGGGAAAAAAGAAAGAACTGAACCTTTCTAGTTTTTTCTTTGAAAATTATTTGAATATCAAAATACAATTGGGGTCTCTCTCTCTTAACCAAGGCTAGTAGAAAAAGAATGTGTGTGAGGAGATTGCAATATTGCAAAACAAGATCAATTTAAGTAAAAAAAAAGCATCTAATTTTGTAACTGCCCGTCTGGTTTGGCTATACGATGCCCCCAGTATGGGGGGGAAAAAAGCCTCATTTAATTTCTACAATTTGTTCGATGATGAAGATGGTGATGAGGAGGAAGAGGAGAAGAAGTAATCATTCTAGATGTCGGATCATTAAATTGCCAATTAATGAAATCACTCTGGGCTGCCTCTACATTTGATTGATTAGAAGTTAATGTAACTTAAAATTCCTTCACATAATTCTCCTACTGCAGAATGTGAAGCTATTTTGAAAAATCCTCAGCATTCACCTTAGAGGACTCCTTTATGAGGCTCCAACAGGACACACTGAATGACAACAGTATTCTCAGTCTCTCTAGTGGGAACTAGAGCAGTTGAACTACACATTGATCAGGATACACACACACCTTCACTGGTCCATGTTGTGCCTGTCACAGTAGCTTGACATGTTTAGCATATCTCATATCTGTAGAGATGTGAATAAATAGTAGGAAACTTCACCTGCTCTATCTGTGGCAAATTTGATTCCCATCCAAACGATCCACTCATTTCGGGTGTACGTCTCCGATCTTCTATCCCTTTCATAGCAGCGGGTGCCATTGAAATAAACAGAATATACACATTTCTACTATGTCTCCCAAGTCAAAGGATGTATTCCTGTTGTTAGACACTGAATACCTGCAACTACGGAGACTGAGTTTCAGGGGATCATAGCCTTTTCCATAGAGCAATGGTTGCACTTCATAAAGATAAACAAAAACGATAGTTAAGGACTGAAGTTGCTCATAAGTAAGGAAGTGTCCATTCTACTTGGATAAATGGGCGTGAAATGTTCCAATTGAGATGGATTTGTAAGCAGCTGCCCTTGACTCTCAGGTTAGCTTCTACCACGGAAAGAGAGTGTGAAATAAGACTTTTAGGGGTAGGAAATAGCTGGAGTATCATTTTTTTCCTTCTCTTCCAACCTATCAGTGTTGGGCAATGGGACCAGAGAATGTTTCTCATCCTAAGTATTCCTGCTCCATAAGATTTTGGAGATTGTTATGGAAAGCCATGACAAAATATATGTATGCATATTAGTGGAAGGCAGTTGAATTCTCAAAGTAATGGACATTTTTTTGCAAATCTGTCTGTTTATATACTCTGTTCATTGTTTAATTTCTGTATTTCCTTTTGCTTTGCACTGTAATAAAATCCAATTTGGAAATAGATATGGCTAATCTCTGCAGAAAGTAGTGGATGGATCAGTACATGAAATGCATTATAATTGCAACAATTCTTATTTATGGTCTATTGTGGGGCACATGTTCTCTGTAATGCACTAATGGCTACATCTTGTGCTTTGCAAAAGAAAATAAAAGAAAGAATAAAAGAAAAAAGAGGGAGGGTTAAATGTGTAATTTTAAAGGTCAAAATATTCATTTTTTTTAAAAAAAAATACCAACATAGTCTCAGGAATATTCTGAGGTACATAAAACAAGAGAAAATAAACCAGGTCTTTAAGCCACAAAATGTACTACATACTGCAATACTTCAATTAATTTAATAAAATAGACTATACATATAGACTCTGAACAATGTATTGCTTTTACCCAAGCAGAACTTATGCTTAAGTAAGCGTGATATAGCTTAACCATTCTTCTACCAGCTAGCTCTTTTTTAAACTTTGGATTTTTTAAAAAAAATCAGTGCCGTTTTAGAATAGAGAGGTTTAATTTATTACATGAGGGAGAGGGGAAAAATAAAATTTTGGCACCAGTAACAGAAAAGAAACCATTTCAAGGGTCGACATCTGGTTGATCAAAGGAAAAACTAGGGAGCGTCAACAAGTCTTTCTTTGGAGTTGGAGTTACTGACAGGCCGTCTGGGAGGGCGGAGTCCCCTGCATCCACGGAGTCCTTGGAGTCCCAAGATGGCGCACGTCTTCTCAAGCAGACATCTGCACTGGAAGGGGACGCGGTGCAAGACCTCCTTAGTAGCAACCTCTGTTCCTCAGGAGGGTCTATGGATATACACGGGGGGCTCATTTTTTTCTTTGGCCGTGTCCCTTGCAAGCCTTCCATTTCACTGAAGACCTGACTGATGAAGCCAGAAGAACTAGATGTGGAATGATGCTGGGGGCTGTTTTCCATGGAACAAATTTCTATGGAATGTCTCCTTTGATCGTCTAACCACGATGAAGGTTTTTTAAGGAGACCTTGTGTATCTACACTGTAGCATTTCTTCAGGTCCTTCAAAGGAACATTGCCACTGTTGCCTACATTTCTCTTAGGGGTCTCAGGCTGGACCACTGATGAGGCACTCATGGCTGAACAAGTTCCTGAAGTAAAACAGCTGTTTATTTCTGATACTTCTTGGTCCATCGGATCCCCAGGTAGTTCCTGAAGAGAGTCTGTACAGGCACACAAATCTGGAACATGCTTGGAAATGTTATATTGATTGCGGGAATGTTGCTGAGTGTGAACACTTGATCGGACCCAGCTGGCAGACTCTCTTACCTCCGAGGATGTCAAAGTGATGGAAAGGTCCTCGGTTGACGGGGCTGACAAATTGGAATCAGAGAGCTCGCTCACCTCAGCGTGGAGGTTCTCTCTGCTTTCTGAACTATGAGTATCCGAAGAGTCGTTCCGTATGGCCATCTGTGCGGGAGGTATCAAAGAATCAGATGGGAAGAAACACATAGAAGAAGTATTAGTACAGGCAAGGTGCAAGATGTAAATGGCATATTAAAGATGACAACTGAATTTTAGTTTTGTGTGTGATGGATTGAAAACTCCAGCAAAGCTCCGGTTTCAAGGTTTCTTTCCCAGCTGGTCTCATAATGCCCTGCAGTCACATTATCTATTTTGCAAATGTTGTACACTCTCTAATTCATGACAGTCTGCTTTGGGATTAGCTGGAAACTCTTGCTATTTTTTAGATGTGCTCAGCCTAAATTCCCTTTCCCTTACGCTCACAAGAACTATTTTAGAAATGCTTTCAGAATAGTCTATATCAGTGATGGCGAACCTATGGCACGGGTGCCACAGGTGGCACGCGGAGCCATATCTGCCGGCACGCGAGCCGTTGCCCTAGCTCAGCTCCAGTGCGCATGTGTGTGCCTGCCAGCTGATTTTTGGCTCGCGTGGAGGCTCTGGGAGGGTGATTTCGGCCTCCAGAGTGCCTCCGGGGTGGCGGGGGGAGCATTTTCACCCTCCTGAAGCTCCAATAAAGCCTCTGGAGCCTGGGGAGGGCAAAAAATGGGCCTACTGGTCCCACTGGAAGTCGGGAAATGGGGGTGTGGGGGGGTCAAGCACGCATGTGCAGGGGGGTGGGGCAAGTGGGGGGGCTTTGAATTATGGGTGTGGGCACGCACATGCGTGCGATAGCGCATGCGCACACTATTTCGGCAACCGAGGAAAAAAAGGTTCGCTATCACTGGTCTATATGGCACATTTGGCTCAGAGCCAAGAGGTGCCTGCAGACGACCTTAGGGGAAAACAGATTATGAACATAACCTAAGCAGGAGTTTTACTCTTGGAAATGCCTCTTTTAGGCATTCAGGAGCTTAAGTAGTATTGATGCCGAATAAAACACTTAAATCAGTGCTCAATGTAGTACATCACAATAGGTTTGCCTAGTACAGTAGAGCATGCCCTATAATTCTTGGTTTTTCAAGGCACAAAATCAAGCCTAGGAAAGCTTTTATAGTACAAACATGGCCCAGTTCATGGAAGAAGATGGAAATACATTCATGAGGGTACAGGGTTGTTGTTACATTTATTTCTTTTTTTAAAAAAAAAATCAACATTTTTAATTAAAGCTTTTACATGTTTATTAGTATTGCTTAACAGAGAAAGAACAATTTTTGGCTTGGTTATGTGTTCAGATAAATAAAAGCATGTTGCTACAGGGTTATGAAACTAAAAATGCTGCATAATATTTTTATTTGTTGAAATGGCACTTTTATGTTTCCACGGAGACTGCTGTTAAGGTGAGTAAATAACATTTATTGGATTTACTACTACGGTGAATTTTAGTATATTCACAGAAGATTTGTCAGTATTCTTAGAAGGCTCTTGTTTCTCCTACTGCAAATTATATTTAGAAGTAACCTGTCTTCCCCCAGAAAGCAAAAGAAATACAAGGGAGTCGGTAGACCTGAAGGAAGATACCGAGGTGATGGGATTCCCACTGAACTGCTTGTAGAGGGGAGATGGCTGTCTACAGGGATTCTAGTTCCCATAGTGCTAAACCTGGCCAATCTGCCCCTTGGCAATTTTGGAGCTAGGACTGGACAAGGACTTGGAATCAGCGTGTCTGCAATTGGGTTAGTGCCTAGCATTTTCAGTAGTTTTAAAGATAAAGGATGCAGTAGGTGGGAATACCCGCATTGGGCTGGCACAGTATTCATTAGAAGAAAAAACACTTTTGCAGTGTTCTGGCAGGGAACAACTCCTTACGCAAGGCTTTTCTGTTCTTGAAAATCAGCAGATTGACTTTCACCAAGGAATTCATCACTAATTGCCAGGGCAGCCCCAAGAAAAGAAAGGGAAGTTGAATGGCAGGAGATCCTGGAACTATAAAAGAAGAATGGTGTCAGAACGTCAGAAGTGGTGGGTGCTTCATCCCTGGAGGTTTTTAAGAAGAGACTGGACAGTCACTTGTCTAAAATGGTATAGGGCCGTGGTGGCGAACCTTTTTTGGTTCGCGTGCCAAAAGGGGGGGGGAATGCGGGGGATCACGTGTGTGCGTGCCCACACATAATTCCATGCACCCCCGCACATGCACGCATGACCCCCCTGCTCCCAGCATGCAATGGCACACCCATTTTTCGCTCTCCCCAGGCTCCAGAGCCTTTCTAGGAGCCTGGGGAGGGTGAAAACGGCCTTCCCCACCCCCTCTGGAGGCTGGAAACAGCCTGTTTCCCGACTCCCAGTGGGCCCAGAAGGCCCGAAAATCAGCCGGCTGGTGCACACATGCACGCCGGACCTGAGCTCGCGTGCCCACCGATATGGCTCCGCGTGCCACTTGTGGCACCCGTGCCATAGGTTCGCCATCACGGGTATAGGGTCTCCTGCTTCAGCAGGGGGCTGGACTAGAAGACCTCCAAGGTCCCTTCCAGTTCTATTCTGATTGATTGATTGATTGCCTGATGTACAAACCGGATTCAGAGGGTAAACACATTGCTGATGTCCAGAAAGCAAGGGAAAAGGCAAGGGAATTCCAAAAAGACATCTATGTTTGCTGCCTGTATTATACACAGAGTTTTTAGTCTATATATACACTCCAATAAATTGTGGATGGCCCTTAAAACAATAGATATACTGGGCTACCTCACCTGCCCAATGAAGAATTGGTATGCAACCAGCAGTCATAGTGCAATATAGAACATATGCCTGGTTCAGAATTGGGAAAGAAATTTATCATACTTTATTTATTTATTAAATTTATTGGCCACCCATCTTACCACAGGGTAACTCTGGGCAGATGTGTATAAAATCTAAAATGTTTGGGCTCAAATACATACAGTGAATCAGAGGATTTTAAAAATGAATATTCAATTGAAATCAGAACATGTCCTCCTGGCACTTATGGATAAACAGCTAGAAAAAAAGTCGTGGAAACCATTTTCATTTTTGATAACTGCAGCCAATTATTGTATGCGGAAAGATGAAAACACTTGCCAATATCTATAGTGGAGGAATGGTTAGTGAAGATGACAGAACTTGTTGACTAAGCTGACTTGTCAGATTAAAGACAATATCTAATTTATTGATGACCAGAAATCCCTTACGGACTTTTTGTATGAAAAAAAAAGGAACTTGCAATTTATAGTTCTGATGATTAGACAGGATCAGTGATTCGCAATCTTGACAACTTTGAGATTTGTGAACTTCAATTCCCAGAATTGTGGCTGAGGAATTCTGGGAATTGAAGTCCACAAATCTTAAAGTTGCTAAAGTTGAGAAACAGTGGGACAGATTATAGAAAGAAGAGAGTCATGATGAAACTTTACAAAGACAAATTAAAACATAATCGGTACTTATAATTTGTGTGAAGAAAATTGGAAGCCACTTCTTTATACCTTTCTTTATATCTTTTTCTTTTCGATTTTATTTCTTAAAACTTTCAATTATATATGTGTGTGTGTGTGTGTGTTTATGAGGGTGTGTACTTGCCCACGTATACATGCATACGTAGTGGACTAGAAGACATATGAATTGGAATTAAAATTGATGGCAGAAAAAACAAATGAGGAAGGTATAAAGGAATCTCCTGCTGAAGATGAAACAAGAGAGTGTAAAACCTGATCTGCCATTCAATATTTTTTTAAAAAATAAGATTATGTCAACACACATTACAACCAATGCAAACACGCAGAGAAAAAAACGAGGAAGGTACAGATTGTACTTTTCTAGTCTCAAAAATTCATAAGGGTGACAATTGCAGTGAAGAGATAAAGACCTTTTATATGCAAGGGATTACAACAATTTTAGGCAAAAATATTAAAGTGCAGAGACATCACAGCCACAACTTTATCAAAACTATGGTCTTCAGTTGAAACATATGGCTGTGATAGCTGAATCATTAGAAAGATTAAATGAAAAACAATGATTTTTGTCGCTGGACAATATTGTTGAGAACAAATCATTTAACGCTAGATGATGTAAAATCAGACAGTTCATTGAAAGAGTTTATTGAAACTAAACCTTAGATACACAATCCAAAGATGTTTGGATAGATCAAAGGCAATAAAATAAGATCCACAGAAGAGAAGGAAGTTAGATGACACAAGAAGGAGCTTACAAGAACTCAAAGAAGCAAGTAGTGACAGGCAATTTATCAGTCCATCAACACTGAATGGGCCAAAGAGAAAGTAAATAAAATTCAGCTCAACAAAGAAATAGTAAGAAACAAAGAAGTGAGAAGGAAAGAAGAGAGAGAAGAAGGAGAAGAAAAGAGAGCAATAAATATTACACAGAGTAAAAAAGTGAAATATAATTTTATTGTATCACCTATGCTTCATGTATAATTATCCTAACTGGAATACTTTGAAGTGAAACAATAAGGTATTTACAAAAAACAGCTAGCCAAATAACTTGGAAATACTAAAATCAGTAATTAAATTTAAATAGTCAAGAGATATATTGAGAAGATTCATTTCAGGAACAAGATTCACCACCGTTTCAAAGGCCTGTTGCTTGGCTACATGTATATTTAAATGAAAGTATTGATGGATGTTTGTCTTTGGCACGAATATGCCTTTATTGTTTGCAATCAAGTTTTCTATCTTGAGAATTGCATTTAAATTTATGTGGCCTGTCAGGGTCTGTATTTAAAACTTGGGTTTGGGGAAAAAAACAGAATAGGAAAAACAACAACAACCCAGCAAACATGAAATGAATTCATAGTAAATATTATTCATGAACGATAGGAATAAATAAAATTAACTTTCTCCCTCAGGTCTCAATCAGATGCTTCCACAATGCTGAGGGCAAGGCTGCCCTCCCCTGGTTTAAAACAATGGGGCATAGAAGAAATGAACTGGCCAAAATGACAGAGGGAGGCTCCTGTTGATGGGGTATGACCCCTAAACCTGGTTCTCCCTATATTAGAGATATGCCAATCCTGGACTGCCTGCAGCCATCTCATAGTCCAGGGGTAGGCAAAGTTGGCTCTTCTATGACTCATGGACTTCAACTCCCAGAATTTCTGAGCCAATCATGCTAGCTTAGGAATTCTGGGAGTTGAAGTCCACGAGTCATAGAAGAGCCAACTTTGCCTACCCCTGTCATAGTCATTTTTGTAGTTCCAGAGTTCTCAAGGTTACTTCGCCAAAATTCAGAAGTAAAAGAGCTGTTTTGAGTAGCATGCATTTTTGTGTTTCTTTATAATATATAAAGGTAAAGGTTTCTCTTGTCCAGTCGAGTCTGACTCTAGGGAGCAGTGCTCATCTCCATTTCTTAGCTGAGGGAGCCAGCGTTGTCCAAAGACATTTTCAGTGGTCCTGTGGCCAGCATGACTATATGCTGAGGCACATGGAACGCTGTTGCCTTCCTACCAAAGTGGTGCCTATTTAGCTACTCACATTTGCATGCTTTCAAACTGCTAGTTTGGCAGGAGCTGGGGCAAGTAACGGGAGCTCACCCTGTCGCAAGATGCTCAGGTCTCGAGCCTGGGTTGTCAGCTTTCCAGCTGACAAGCTCAGCAACTTTAACTAAGCCATCATGCCCCATTTTATTTATATATATATATATAAATAAAATACAGTGTGTGTGTGTGAGTGTGTGTGTGTGTGTGTGTGTGTGTGTGTGTGTGTAAGAGGTATATATATATACTCCTTATCTGACGAGAGCAAAATAAGCTCGAAATAGATCTATAATAGTCTCCCTTTATTTTCATTTATCAGCAAAAAAATCCTACACATATAGATTAGTGTGTCGGCTATATAAAAAACAGCCTGGATGGTCCCAGTGAGGGGCTGAAAGGCAAAAAGGAAGCTGTGATGCTTTCTCTCCCATATTTGGGTACACCAGGATAACACGACAGAAACACACACACACACACACACACACACACACACACACACACACACACACATATATATATACACACACACACACACACACACACACAGTATTAAAAAACTTAATAAATTGGTATACCCATGCTCCAGGCATATCACTGTATCACTGCCATGCCCCCTTGCAGCTCTTCCATTCTGACATAGGGTATATATTTAACAGATTAACAGAGTTGGAAGGGACCTTGCAGGTCATCTAGTCCAACCCCCTGCCCAAGCAGGAGGACCTACATCTGCCTCTAGGTTAAAGTGACCAGATTTTTTTTATTTTAAGCGGGACACTGACGGGGGGGCGGGGCCGCCCATTTGAGTTTTGCCCTCTGCGCATGCGCAGAACGCTGCGCATGCGCAGAGGGCAAAAGACCGCCAATGTCGGCATCCAGGTGGGGGGGGGAGGCGGGAGGCCTTTCCTCGCCTCCCGCCTTCCCTTCGGGAGCCAGCAGTGGCTTGGGCGCAGCCGCGTTTCTTTCTTTGCATCCTATTTGCTCTAGTTTTTAATTCTTCGGGGATTTCTCCCCCCTCCTATTTTACTACTCTCCCCTCACCTGCATTATTAGAGGAACTGAGGAAGAGTCGTCCGGAGCTGTTCCAAGGATGAGGAAGAGAGAAAGCCATTGTGCTTCAACCTGAGCGCCTTTGGTGGCCTATCGCCTTCTTATATCGCCGGGCTTTCTAATTTGCATGCCCCAGGTAGCGGTCATTGGCTCCCCGGTCACTGTGGCTGTACCGGGGAGCCTGCGTGCTTGTCATCAATGGAGACGCGCGCGCGGAAGGCACCACGGAGCAGAGGCACCTGGCGAGCGAGCGGGCAGGCGGGCAGGAGACGCGGGCAGGAGCCTGCCGCCGATGCCGCCACTCGCCTCGCTCGCCAGGTGCCTCTGCTCCGTGGTGCCTTCCGCGCGCGCGTCTCCATTGATGACAAGCACGCGGGCTCCCCGGTACAGCCACAGTGATCCTATTTGCTCTAGTTTTTAACTCTTCGGGGAGTTCAATGGAGACGCGCGTGCGGAAGGCACCACGGAGCAGAGGCACCTGGCGAGCGAGGCGAGTGGCGGCATCGGTGGCAGGCTCCTGCCCACGTCTCCTGCCCGCCTGCCCGCTCGCTCGCCAGGTGCCTCTGCTCCGTGGTGCCTTCCGTGCGCGCGTCTCCATTGATGACAAGCACGCAGGCTCCCCGGTACAGCCACAGTGACCGGGGAGCCAATGACCGCTACCTGGGGCATGCAAATTAGAAAGCCCGGCGATATAAGAAGGCGATAGGCCACTAAAGGCGCTCAGGTTGAAGCACAATGGCTTTCTCTCTTCCTCATCCTTGGAACAGCTCCGGACGACTCTTCCTCAGTTCCTCTAATAATGCAGGTGAGGGGAGAGTAGTAAAATAGGAGGGGGGAGAGATCCCCGAAGAGTTAAAAACTAGAGCAAATAGGATCACTGTGGCTGTACCGGGGAGCCCGCGTGCTTGTCATCAATGGAGACGCGCGCGCGGAAGGCACCACGGAAACAAGGAGGAATCTAGTAACAATCAAGCTAAAAAGATATATTCAGTTTAATTTTTTTAAAAATCTCGCCTCGTTATTTTTTTATAACTGATGGCAGCAAACATACCCAATACCGCTTCCGCCTATTTTCGCCCCACAACATCAACTCTGCAAGATAATAAGTTGGGCTGAGAAAGAATGATTGGCTGCCTTTCTTAAAGAGAAACGAGAGCGGGGTTTTTGCACGTATTTCTTCCTACTCTGCGATAGGCCGGAGGTCTGCAAAAAGCCACGCCCTCCCTGCTTACTGGAGGGAGATTTAAAGCCGCATTTCATGCTGGCCATTAGGGTTTTTGGAAGGGGTGCTCAGGTTCGGCGGCCAATCATGCAATTTCCGAATTCTTTGTCGGACTCCTCAACTGCCGTAACTGGCCGGTAGTTGCCTTTAGATTTTGGGCGTTGGGTGTTGGGTGGAGCTTCGTTTTAAACTGCTGGTATCTCTGCCTTCTCCCGTCGGAGGTTTAAAAATCGGGACTTTTTAAGAGGGCGGGCGGGACGCGGGACAAATTGCGAAAAAGCGGGTGTGTCCCGCCAAAATCGGGACGTCTGGTCACCTTACTCTAGGTGTATGTGTGCATGTATAAAATAAGGTGTGGTTGGCTGAAATAACCAATACTTAAGGAGGCTTCTCAGCCCTAGCTTCTCATTGTTGATAGATTTTGTAATTCATGGACGATTAGTGTGGCGTTACTTTGGGGAAACAGGACTAATTAATCTGGGGATTTTTAGCCTTTCAGTTCAATAGATTAATCAATCACTTTTGGAAAGGCACTCAACAGACCTGGTATTAATGATATGGAATAATCCCTCAATTGAACTCTCTCAAAACACCCTTCTCCTTGAGAACTTAATTCCCTTGGAGGGGGAAGAGTATGTGAGAAGTGGGAAGAAAAGGGTCAGGACCAAGAAGATGTATGATATTTCTAGGCAGTAAAGTACTTCTGGTTTCCTTAAAAGTACCTCGACTGTAGTCAACTTGCTACAAAGCAAAAACATCTTGATTATTATCTCAGTGCTAAAAGTAGTTATCAATTTATTTTACTGACTTTCTTTTCATAGTGACCTTGCAATAAAGGATTGCCTATGGAAAACCTCCCACACTCCTTGTTTGGGAACTGCTAAGAGGAGAGAGAAATAAGTTTGGAAAAATGGGGGCGGGGTTGTCCCAACACTACACTGTGTACCTGGGACAAGCTACAATTTTTCTCAATGAGTGGGAAATGAGAGTGGATTTTGCATGGCTGTTTGATGGCCTTCCTAATTTAGGAATTCACAAGAACTAAAAGACAAGATGTTACACCATCTGCAGTATCACCTCTTGGTCAATTCTGCCTTGAAATACTTTGTGAAAATTAGCCTTATACGTAACAAAGGTTTGATGCTTAGTAACATTAAGGCATTGGCTGCTAAGTATAATGGCCAAGTAGGCAGCTAATGAGACTTCTCATTTTTGGGGTGCTGATTAAAAAGGTTTGGACTGTTAGCTTTTTAACAACAGGAAGCACATTCAGCAGCTAGAGCAGTGTTTCCCAACCTTGGCAACTTGAAGATATCTGGACTTCAACTCCCAGAATTCCCCAGCCAGCGAATGCTGGCTGGGGAATTCTGGGAGTTGAAGTCCAGATATCTTCAAGTTGCCAAGGTTGGGAAACACTGAGCTAGAGCCATGAAATCAATTTGATTATTTGTTAATATACCCTGGACTACTAGCTCAGCATTGGTCTAATAGACTTTAGGAATTTAGCTTGCCACTTTAATACTCAAGTGTAAACATTATGCCTTGGAAAAAAGTTGCATTTCATTTGGTTAGCAAGGAAAAGGAAATAATGGTTTTAAATAAACTGAGCTCTAAAGTAATCTTAAATTTGTATAATATGCTATTTGGAAGAAATGAAGACTGATCTTTTGCATTTAAGATTACAATTTTTCATCCTAAAAGCAAAAGATCTGGGTTTCAACTTTTGGGCAAATAAAAAAAAAACCCATAGATAAAAATTGCAAATTTTTCAAGAGAGTTCCACTGTCAAGCTGAAATGTTAAAGAATAGTGAATACACATGGAAGAAATACATCTCTTAAAAATAATATTGTGATAAATTGATGCACTTATGTAGGTGGATAATCTATAGGGGACTCAACTACATAGCTAGGGGACATCCAGAGAGGGAACTATATAGTCAGCAGACTGAAGTAGCATTTGAGTAAATTTGGGTGTAGTCTGCCAGCAAGACTCATGAACAAGGACTGGATCAGGATAAAGAGATCACTTCTTGCCAGATATTAATGCTTTCTTCATGAAGCCATACATGTGACTTGCACAGCCCACATTGGCCAATGCAACTACTATTATGGACCCACTAGATCAGGGATGTCAAACTCAAGGCCCGGGGTCCAGATTTGGCCCACTGGGTGCTTAGATCTGGCCCGTAGGGCCGCCCTGGAAACAGCAAAGGACCGGCCCACGGTGCCTCTGCCAGTGAAAATGGAGCTTGGGAGGGCCATGTGCGGCCCTTCCGAGCTCCGTTTTCACAAGCAGAGGGTTACAGGAGGCCATTGCAGCTGAAAATGGAGCTTGGGAACCCGTTTTCGCTGGCAGAGAGCTTGCGCCACCACAGGTGCCCCCAACATGAGTGATGTCGAGCTGGCCATGCCCACCCTGTCCACGCCCACCCCAGCCCCCTGAGGTCAAAGACAACCTTGATGTGGCCCTCGATGAAATCGAGTTTGACACCCCTGCACTAGATATGTGTACTACTCATCAGAGAGAGTGGAGCCTGGACCCATTATTTGAACCTTTCTATTTTCCCCCCTGCTTCTTATATAATTTTGCAATTACATCAGATGAAGCTAGCTTGCGTGTTGAGTGAAAACCAGTGAGAGGAGAGGAAGGACCGCCTCGTGAGCCCAGCTTACCTGTCTGCGAAGTAAGCGTTCTGCACATGGAGAACGCGCAGGTGGAGCAACGTTGGGTTTTCTTTCCCAGTCAAGATTGTATTGGGGCTTGTGACGGTGGAATCGGTTTCTTGCAATGTGCACGGCAGCATCAGTGCTTGCAGGCTGAGACTGCACTGACGTTGTTGACCCTGAGGAAAGGATAGGAAACTTGAGAGCTTGCATCTAACAGATTCTGTTCCTTATTTTCATTTCTAATTAAACCACAGTCAGATTCCCTCTAAAGTAGCGAATGCTCTAAAGCATGGGTCTCCAACAGAGGTGGGTTGCTCCCTGTTCGGACCGGTTCTATAGAACCGGTAGTGGGAATTTCCCCCCACTCACCGAACCGGGAGCAATCGCCGGCTGGCCATGCCCCTGAACCATCTTCCTCGGCGGCGCCATAGGCACCGCCATTTTGTTTTTCATTTCTGCACATGTGCAGAAGCTGTTTTCGGCACTGCACATGTGCGTGCATGCACGCAACGCTCCTGCGTGCCCGCGTGGCACAGCCACGTGGCACGCAATGCACGTGCGCCCATGCGGCGCAGGAGGGAGCGAACCAGCGGCAAGATAAGTTAGAACCCACCCTTGGTCTCCAACCTTGGCAACTTTAAGCCTGGTGGACTTCAACTCCCAGAATTCCCCAGCCAGCAAGGTTGGCTGAGGAATTCTGGGAGTTGAAGTCCACCAGGCTTAAAGTTGCCAAGGTTGGAGACCCCTGCATCTAAAGTACTAAAGAGACTTAATCAGTAAGTCTCTATTTGGGGTCTTACTGATATGGCTAATTGAAGACAACAGCAGCTGGTTGTATCAGCAGTAAAGGAACTACGGTACATAGACAGGCTTCAGACTCTAGAAAATTCTGGAATAAGAAATGGTCTAAAGAGAACACACCCATAACTGACTAGAGAGCTCATCGTTACAGCTACTTCACGTATGTGGTGTGCTTGTTAATGATTCCTGGCATACACAGGTAGTCTTCGACTTACAACAGTTCATTAGTGATCGTTCAAAGTTACAACGGCACTGAAAAAAAAATGACATGACCTTTTCAGCCTCCCCATAGTCACATGATCAAAATTTGGATGCTAGGCGACTGGTTCATATTTATGATGGCTGCAATGTCCTGGGACCATGTGATCACTTTTTGCGACCTTCTGACAAGCAAAGTCAATGGCGGAGCCAGATTCACTTAATGCCCATGTTACTAACTTAACAACTGCAGTAATTCACTTAACAATGGTGGCAAGAAAGGTCGTAAAATGGGGCAAAATCCACTTAACAACAGAAATTTTGGGCTCAACTGTGGTCATAAGTTGAGGACTACCTGTACTTCCTATGCATTTCCTTGGAAGAGATGGGAAGACATTTCAGATTAGGGTTTTGTTTTGGTTTTTGAATGCATATGAGAAGAAGTAATTCTACTCTGGGAATTCAAGCCTCTAATCTAGTAATACATTCTCTCTCTCTTAGAATCTTGGTTTTGATAAGGGGGGGGGGGAATAACAATTTAATCAACAGTGATGTGGCATTAGGAAGGAACTGTCACAACATTCTAAACTCTGTTTTTGCTAACACATTCTCACAAAGGGAAAACAATTGTGCTGACTATCTTGATTAAAATATATTTTCATATATTTGAGTCTGTAATGCTATCCAGAATCAGACAGAGTTCAAACACAGAAAACGAACCCAGAGGGTGGTCAGATATACAATTATGCCAGTTAACCACCTGGCACAGTGCAGATGGCAGTCTCACAAAAGTGGGATGAGGAGTGATGGTAGATCCCCAGGATGGTTGCCCTGTCTTTCAAAAAACAGGCAGCAGAGATGGATTGCTATTGCCTTCCCTCATTGAAGATGTCTCTGAATTTCCAACATATCAGTGCCAACTATAGAAATACGTAAAAATTGGAAAGGAATGGCCAGCGGAGAAGCAGTAGCCAACAGGGCATAGATGTGGTGGTTTGTTGTAGAGAAATAAACCCTTCCTTTTCTGACATTTTGTTCCAAATCAGAGCTTTTCCTCCACAATCCGGGTTTCATTTTCAAATATCCCATATTCTTCCAAACCCAGACTTTAAAAAAACAGAGCAGTGCTGTTTTTTCTAAATTCCCAATTGAATTATGGCTCTGGTTTTTGTGCGTTCATGGAAAGTTCAAAACAGCCACATGATCTGCTAAGTTCTTTAGGTTGCAAGTGAAATCACCTTGCCACCTCCAATAAGTAACATATTACAGGAAGAGGTATGATGTGGGGCAGGGGCGGGTTCCTAATTTTTTTTACTACCACTCTGTGGGTGTGGCTTATTTTGTGGGTGTGGCTTGCCAGCCATGTGACCAGTGGGTGTGGCTTGCCGGCCATGTGACCGGGTGGGCGTGGCTTCTTGGACTGCTGAAGGGAGGGGAACTGAGATAGGTCCTGCCGCCCGTTCCCCCTCCCCTCAGCAGCTCGAGAAGCCTCAAACGTGCGAAAATGCCTAGGATCATCACCGCACATTCGTGGCGTCTCGGACTGCTGAAGGAAGGGGAATGGAGATAGCTCCTGCCACCCGTTCTTTCTGCGTCTCATGCGCTCCCTCATCCTCCCCAGCTTGGACTCACTGTGGGGTAGGAAGGCAGCGCATGCGCAGTGCCGGAAGCTCGGCTTCTGGGCATGCGCAAAAGAAAATGTTTAAAAAAATGTAAAAAAAAATTTTTTTTTAAATGGCGGAGCCCAGGCACCGACAACCAACCGCACCGGTACTGTGACGTCACCAGTGGGCCGCTACCGGTGCTATAGAGTGGACCACACTGGTAGGAACCTACCACTGATGTGGGGCAATCTCATATTCTCTGGCTCAGTTTCTGATTTACAGTGAAAAGGTGGACATGCAGGTTTCCTGTGGATGCTTCTACTACATTCTCCGGCTAACTTCTTATTCCCAGATTTAGGATTGAAACATTTGCAGCGCACGGAACCTTATAATACTTTTCCCTACAAGATTCAACATGATCTTTTTGTGAAAAAAAGCAATTAGAAAAAAATAATTCATTTTATCTGGACCATCTCCCACAGAAAGAACCTCATTTGTCCTGGACTGTTTCCCAGAATATCTGCCCTATTATGCAGGATTATTGAAACAAATAACTTTTGCAAAGGCCAAGTTTACTTAAACACAACGTTCTTTTCCAGCTTGAAATCTCATGTTAATCTTATTAACGTATTGGTGATATATGGCCTTAAGTAACCGCATAGCACTTTAGAGAATTGCATATTAATAAACAGAGGTCACTGCATTCAGTTCTGAAAGTCATTTTTTTCATAGATGCTAAGTGTCAAACCAGAGGTGGCTCTGTTTTGGCTTCATCTCTGGCAGAACATCTGTGAAATTAGGCTAGATGCCCATGTGATATTAGTGTGAGGGTTCTGGGTCCCCCGTCTCTTTATTTGTTAGCCTAATACACTATACCAGTGCTTCTCAATTATTTTCTGTTATGAGCCCCCCCCCAGGAAGAAGTAAACATTTCGCGCGCCCCCAACTCTCCAATCTGGGCCCCAATGGAATTTTAGTGTTAATATTTATTATTTTACTTATTATAAGCTGCAAGCAGACTATTGGCTGGGGAAGGCTGCTCTACCCACTTACCTGGGAGTAAGTCACACTGAACTCAGTGGAGCCTGTTTTTGGTTAGGCAGCCATAGGCTACCATGGTTAGGGCCCTTTTTTGACATGGGGCCAGGCCAGCTTAAGCCGATGTTTTGGGGTCGCCGGCCTGGCCCATAAGTGCCGCCTCTGCCGGGCACTCACAGCGAATGGTGTGGAAGGAGGCTTTAGGGTGCTGTTCGAAACTTTTGCCTAGCTGCACAGGATGCTCCTCCTTGTCCAGCAGCAGGTTCGCCATACTGTTCATGGCTACCGCGGCGCCTGCCGAGAACAACAAGAACCCACGCAGCCACCCGGCCCCGCCTGGCCGCCTTCTCTTCCGGGCTCAGAGCAGCGTGCAACTGGGAAAACACTCCTCATCCAGGGGAATCGATCGAGAGGGACCACGCATGTTCCCCGGGGTCACATGTGTCCCCCCTGGCATTGCTCCACACCCCCCCCAGGGGGGGGGCGCCCCACTATTTGAGAAGGACTGCACTATACTGTATTAGGCTAACAAATGACAAAGAAATGCAATCCTTTCCCACATAACTTTCAGTCAGTTTTTTTTTCATTTCTTAATTTCTTGAATGTTCTGCAAACTATAGATCCATACCTTGAATGGAACTAAAGAAAAAGTGTTTGCATCTTGCAGATGTGTAAAGGTACTACAAACAGTTAAAATGAACAATACATTATCATTTGTAATCATGAAACAGACTGATTTCTGATTCATATGCTTTGATTTCCTACTTGAGGAAGAACTCAAAGAGCTCCTAATTCATTTCTGGGTTATGAAATACATATATCTGTTTTCATTTTGACCAAAGGCTTGCAACTGCCTTCATAAACAGAGAGGAAAGAAATCTGGAGAAAAATATTCACAAACAAAGACTGCACAGTCTAGTTAGATGCCTACATTCATGGATCCCTGCTCCCCATTTTACACTATATAGATCTGATTCCAGGTGAACAATCTCATCTCATTTTTTCCCTGCCTTTTCTCAGTGGCCAATCACATCTGAACTGTGTTATTTGCTTTCTACTGCAGGCGTGGATTCCCAAAATTGAATGCTCCCTCTTTTGCCAATAGGCATGTACACACAAGTGCGTCCATCCTCACCATTCTTTTCATACAGACTAGTCTTAGAGAGCCAGCTTGGTGTAGTAGTTAAGGCAACAGGCTATAAACTAGGAGACTGTGAGGCCTATTTTGGTCTTAGGCATAAAGCCATATGGATGACCTTGGGCCAGTCTCTCTGCCAGCCCTTGAAAGAAGAAGGCAAGGGCAAACCAATTCTAAAAAACCTTGCCAGAAGTCCAGGCCAGCGGTGGGTTGCTACCGGTCTGGTCCGGTTCTATGAACCCGTAGCGCCGGCGGAAGGAGGCTCCGCCCACCCACCCTGGATGCTTCTGCACACATGAACCAGTGTGCGCACGAACCGGTAGCGATGGGATTTAGAACCCATCACTAGTCCAGGCAGTCTGAGTCCAGGCGCGCACGCGCGTACACACACACACACACACACACACACACACACACACACACACACACACACACACACACACACACACAGTGTCTTCCTCAAGTATTTTGGCTCTGTGTTTAATGAACCCATAACACTGCTTCCCTGGTCTCCTGAGACGTTTTTCTCTGTCACAGGAAGCACGTGTGATGATAATCCAGGTACTGAGGCATTTTAAGAACATGCAGAGCTTTCCCGGCACCATTTCTATTACTTTCCAGATACCTTCTCGACTCTGAAGTTGGCTTTCTGGAGTTTGGGCTGAGAAGGATGCACAATAGCGATGGTATACGTCTAGTCTAAGAAGTTCCCACAGACATTCTTAAGGAATAAACGTGGTTTTACAGATTAAGTCAAACATACCGTACTTGGGCTTTGTTTAGAAGTGCACCTTCTGCTTGGAAAAATGAGCCAAATAATAGTAGAAAAACACCCCTTGCTATGAGGAGATGGACAGACTGAGCATCAGGCAGGGGTCTCCTAGGGATGGGCATTCCAAACTTGCCACTATCATTTTGAGATTAATTTGCCAACATCATTTTGAGATTAGGCAAACTACAACAGGTCTTATCCTTTCACATGTAATCTAGCAATGGATAGGATGGGAAGGAAATTATTTCAGTTTTTACGGCTACTTGTTCTTGCATTCCACCATCTTTACAAATCTTTAGTGACATAAACAAAATGGGCTGCTTCTGAAAAAAAAATAAACACAGAATATGTAAGCTCTGCCTTGCTTTTAAAATACTGAAAAGTATTTAAAGCACTTTCTTCTGAAAGAAACCCATCTTCCACTGAATTTCAAGGGAGGCAACTATTTTTTTGTGAATGCTGAATGAAAAAGACCAACAGGTAGTCCTCGGCTTATGACCACAATTGAGCCCAGAATTTATGTTGCTAAGTGAGAAATTTGTTAAGTGAGTTTTGCCCCGTTTTACAAATTTTCTTGCCACATTTGTTAAATGGATTACTGCAGTTGCTAAATTAGTAACATGGTTGTTAAGTGAATCTGGCTTCCCCAATGACTTTGCTTGTCAGAAGGTCCCAAAAGGGGATCACATGACCTTAGGACAGTGCAACCGTCATAGGTTTGAACAAGTTGTCAAGCCTTCGAATGAAAATGTAAACGGGATGCTGCAAATGTGAAAAATGGTCATAAGTCACTTTTTTTCAGTGTCGTTGTAACTCTGAACGTTCACTAAATGAAATGTTGTAAGTTGAGGACTACCTGTATTTTGTTTTGGAAGCAATTAAAAGGCATATGATGCCATGGGTAGGTTGCTACTTTTTTATTTTATCCTGTATTGCCAAGAAATTTATACACTGCCTAGGGAACTGTGATTCATGGTTGGTTTATAAATATCACTTATATTCATTATGGATGCAATATAAATTATGGATACTCTAGTATTTTTAAAAAATATATATGCTATGTCTACATGTTAGTTCATCTTTGTTATAAAACTCCACTTTTCTGTTGAATTATGAACTAGGCTGATATTGCATAAGGCTCTAGTGTTGTTATTGTTTCTTAGATTTTGTTTTTGTTGTGCTGCCCTGAAATCAAGCTTGATTTTAACATTCTACACATGGATCATTTTATGAACTCTTAAGTTATGCTATGTTGAATACTGCATGTGATTTTACCTTATTATATACTAAGCTTAAAGTGTCAAGGTACGCGTGCTTTGCTTAATAGTTATAGTTTCAGCATTTTTATTCCTGCTGCTAAACAGCAAATGTTCTCATTAATATGCAAATTTTAATATCCTTCCACTAACCTCTTCATATATTATACCATTCTGAACAGTATTCTCAAGTGCTGGGTAATGGCACTTGACAATAAATTCTCCTTGATCCTGGAACGGGCTTTCTGAGAAACAGTTGTGTAGAGAAACTAGTCTCAGACCACCCTCTAGGATTCTTGTTAAGAAAGTCTTGGTTCTTCTTCCTGGGACTTTAATAAGATTGCTTTTCATGGCAGAGAGCAGAGAGGTGATTGTGCTATTTCAACACTTTAGAAAAATGAATACTGTACAGATGTTGTCCTATCACTTCACAGTACTGCTAAGGGAGAGCAGTACTCAGTCTGAAACAAGCTAGAGTGGCTAATGAAGGGCTGCCACACACAATCACAGTCCTGCAGCACTCCCTGTTCTCATCCTGTACTATTGTTTGAGATGCATTCTGATGGTTCTTGTATATTTTTCTTCTCCACCTATTCCACCGCTCTGTGCTGGGTCAGGCAGAATTTGCAGCAGTGCCACAGTGACATTCACAGCTTTCATTGTGTTAGGAAGAAGGGGTGGCAATATCACATGGGAGCCTTAGGTTTTTTGTGGGGTGATGTCCTAGCATCCGCTGTAAATTAATCTAGCAAGTTTGAGTTCCAATTTTCACATCTTAAAAAGAGTGTATACCTAAGATATTTCACAATGGAGAAAACAAGTGATGACATGAAATGACTTGATGAGTATACTTATAGCAGCGAAGGACAAGTTTAACAATCAAAAGATTTTGAGCAAGGAGCCATCCCTAAAAAAAGATCAGGTTCTTTTAAAAAATAAGGGCCTTGCTCTACATTATATGACTGTAATGATTACATGATTCATGGAGAAAGTTGTTTCAGGTGGGCCAATTTGGAGCCATAAAATAACACGAGGCAGGTGGTCTTTCATTCTTCCCTGGTCTAAATAGTTGCCAGGATATTTCATGTAGAAGAAGAGGAGGTTTTAGCAGAGAAATAGCAAGAAATTAAGCATTCCTGCCAGCCCAGCCTGCTTCTTGTCCTCATCATCCATTTCCATTTCAAGTCAGTTAGGATTTGTGTGGATTTATGAGCAAGGCCCATTCAATTCGGCAAAGGGATTGTTAGAGCTGTTAGTTTCTGATCCAGAATTTCAGTCTCAGCACTAGACTCTTCCATACAGCTTGCAAATTACATCCAAGGCTAACAAAAGCAAACAAACTAACACTTCCATAATGCTCTAGCTGGAAAACCACATTTGTGTGTTTAAAAAAAAATTCTTTTTTTGAGGCAAATGCTTTGTACCTGACTGAGATTTTTGATGAGATGAGTTTTTTTCTCCCAAGGAAGCATCATAGGGGCCAGCATCTGGAGCCTGAAACATGTAACTGTCATTCGGCAGAGAGTGGGTGCGGCCCACAGAAGTCTTCCCTACTCTCAGCAGATCCTGGTTTGATGAGAGAATCAGGGGGTCATTAATGGAAGGAAGATCAGTCTAAAAAAAGAAAAAGAGAGAAAGAGAATGTCACAGAAGTTGAAAAAAATCATGTGCATATTGGAACTGTGGTGACGACAACCACTGCAACAGACATGAGATGTGGTGAGCATGCGATTTATTAGGCTGTACAACTTCTAGTATAACCAAATGAAATTGCACAAATGAGTTGACCAGGAAGCAATAATCCTACATTTTTACTATTACTAAAACACGACACATAGAATGAACCACATTAAGAACAAAATATACAATACAGGGGAACAGAGAAACAACATTACAACAATAAACCATGACTATTTCGGGATTAATTGAACAAGCATCATGCCTCAAGGCTTGGTTAACAATTGCATGCTTTGCAAAACTTTAGTCCTTTAAATGTGTAATACAAATCTTTTCAATCTCTTCCTGCTCAAAGGAAGCTTTTGCAGGAATCTGTTCATAATTCTAGTTAATTTTCTTAACAGGGAGCTACGTTTGTCTATAGAATGTATATTCTGTTTGTGACCTTGATTTTGTATTGCTAAAAAAAAATGCCTGCGTATACAAGCAGAATTACAAAGGAACATTGATAATGTATTTTCAAGAATAAGGAAAATACATTTTAAAATTAAAAAAAATCTAAATAATAAAAATGTACTGTTACAAAAGTCTCCGGTCTCATTCTAGTTTTCATAATAGCTGAAAAATGATCTGTTAGAAAAATCTTGTAATGATTTTCTAATCTAATTCATAGTGAAACAAAATATAAATAGCGTACATATTGTGCAGTAGAGTCTTTAATTTCTCTAATACAGTGTTTCCCAACCTTGGCAACTTGAAGATGTCTGGACTTCAATTCCCAGAATTCCCCAGCCAGCATTCGCTGGCTGGGGAATTCTGGGAGTTGAAGTCCAGACATCTTCAAGTTGCCAAGGTTGGGAAACACTGCTCTAATACATAGAACGAATTTAACTCTGGTTTCAATTAAGGATTTAGATATTGGATTCATCTATAGCTAATGATTCAGATAAACACAGTTAAATGCATTGTACACTACTATCAAGTCTTTTTTTTATTTCTTAAATTAGATGATATCCTAATTCAATTAAAATCAGTTGAATCACTATATCAATTATCTTTCCCTCCCTACTGCAGTGGTATATTTCATTTCATGGCAAATACTGGGCTATGCCCAGACAGCTTCAATGAATATATGTGCAATTTGTGGAAATTCATTTGACAAGATAAAAATGACATTCATTATGGTTTGGATATATCTATACCAGCTGCTCCATCTGTTGTCTACATATAGTATTTTTTTTAAACTTTTATTATCTTTGCTTTTCTGCATACATTTGCTCTTCTAACAATTCTGTCAGCCTGAGCAGACACAGGTGACTTCCAAATAAAGTACTTTCGTCACTCTGCTTTCAGAACCATTTCTACTTTCCCCATGGTTTCATTTCTCTTAGCAGAAATAGAAATCTGTTAAAATCTGTTAAGATAGGATAGATGGAATAGTTGCAGGTTGTCATTCGGTTTGGCATCTAGAATGTTCTTCTTTCTGAAAAACCTTTAAGATACTTAAGAATAGATGTACTACTCATTACTAACTTAAGACCCATTAATTTCAATAAGGCATGATATGATTTAGCAATAGCACTTAGACTTATATACCGCTTCATAGTGCTTTACAGCCCTCTCTAAGCGGTTTACAGAGTTCAGCATATTGCCCCCAACAATCTGGGTCCTCATTTTACCGACCTCAGAAGGATGGAAGGCTGAGTCAACCTTGAGCCGGTGAGATTTGAACAGCTGAACTGCTGAACTAGCAGTCAGCTGAAGTAGGTTGCAGTGCTGCTTTTAACCACTGCGCCACCTTGGCTCCTAATCCAGATTTAGTCTGGATCCAACCCAATCTTTTAGAATTTATTGATTTTTTTTAAAAAAAATGAATGCACCATGTGTTCTTAAATATTTAACTTTGCCAAATTATAGAACTGTAAAATAATTGGATGCTGTACAATTTGAAATAACAAGAGTGAAAATTTCCATGGAGATTAGTAAATTAGTCAATATAAATAAACCATTAATGATAAATACAACAAGCTCTTGGGTCTTGTTGGAGTAAGAATGACCTGATAGTTTAGATGAAAAGCAATAGAGAATGTTTCCCATTGTTGTATTTAAACTCTGATCTTAATTAGTAGCAGTTTTATGAAGAACTCACTTTTTATGACTAAATCATAGTGAGAAAACACAGTGGGATAAGGAGTCAGATTAAGTCTAAATATTATAAGCCACCCATAACATTTTCTAATTTAATATACTGTCAAACACAGTTGGTGCAGTTATACCCATAGTTCCCTATGAAGAAATAAAACTCATTTTATATTTGTGATATAACTGAAACTGGCATTAAAACAACAACAAAAAAGATGAATTTTATAATATACTGAACTCATCCAAAGTATTTAAAAAATTAAAGGGCCACATTTTAAAAATGTAGTTTTTCTCAATTGTATGATAGTGCTGAAAGATTTTTTTAATGTAATAACATAAAAGCAATTCAAATTAAAGCAATTTGAATTATTAATATTGAAGGTATGCATTCTTAAATAATATTTACATTTGTTTACAAGCTTCTACAGTTGTCTGAAGTAAGAGGTCTTAATATTTTTGCCAAGTGAATGGATTGACTTCTAATTTGATGTAAGTAATCTATGGGATTACTTACATCAGTAGAGCTATAATCCTACTTTATGATTTATCTTGATAGACAGTAAAATGCTCCCCTTCATTTAGTATCTCATTTTGAATGGAAATTCACAATTCAAAAACTTTCACCGAAGCCTTCTAAGTCTTTTGCAAATGCCATGAAGCATGATGGGAAATATTGTCACGGTTTAAAAGAGATGTGTCCCACATAAGTAATAACTGTTATGGCAATCTACTAGAATGTTAAGAGAATTCATCAACACAACACACAGCTTAAAGGTAGATATGTGAACAAGACTAAAATAAGAATGGATCCACTTAATGTTGGGAAGGAGTTATGCCTGTTGTACAGCAGAAATAAAGCATTTGATTGCTATTAAGCAGCTATTAATATCTAATGTCTCAGGAGGAGATGGTTAAAGCAGGGCTCAAAATACTGATAAACATGTCTCACAATGGTTTAAAAAGCCATTCTTGATTAAAAACTTAAGAGTGTAAGTTGAGAAAACTGTAAAAGGCTTTGCCTGCCAAAGTTCCTAGACACCTGTTTGTAGCACAGTTTGGATTCAAAAAAATGGGATTGTTATAGCATGACATTTTCCACATATCTGTAAGCAATGCAATCACTTTGATGTTGCTTGATATACTTTTCAAGAGAATCTGATTTTCTTAGTGGCTGATACCCATGATAATAAAGAGTACAAATACACCTCAGAGGTAGTATTGAGGGTAATCCCAATGGAACAAATTTCTCAATGCTAATAAAAGGTTAAGAACTGCTCATCTGAAAATGCCATAGCTGTTATTACCCTCTTGATAACAGTATTTAGAACCCTGTAAACATCATAAAATACAGCGACCAGTGTATGTACATTGCTCTCCAGGGCATTAAGTAAGAGTGTGTTATTATCATCAGGTAAAGAGTCATCCGTCAGAGCTAAGGACCAGGAATTTTCAGAGAGAATATCTGACGTCAGAGACAAAGCCTCCATCTCAGCTAGAGGGATCTAAACAAGGGAGAGATGATCAAACATAAGAAACCAGGACACATATACATGTCTTTGAGAAAAAAGAAAGCTATTACCACAAGCATTATCCTTTAAACACGGAGGTGCTTCCCCTACTATTAAGTGCATTTATGTCATGCTCATTATTGTGATCATCAGGAAAAGCAACTAAACTCCTCCCCTTCTTCCCTTTTTTTCTAATTTTTTAAACCAGGCTTACAAATAAGCAAAATGGAAACCACAAACTGCACTATAATAATAATAATAATAATAATACTGTCGTTGAGGGATCAAAGGGCCAGCATCTCCAGAACCATCCTAATTACATTTAAATGATACATTATTTTCAGAAATATAATTCTCTAGCTCAGAATTTCAAAATACCAGGACAAAACTGTTTTTCTGGTAGTCACTGTCTCAGATGTTTTTAGGTCTTTTTTTTTTTTGCTTTAAAGAATTTATCAAACTGAGGAACAAGAAACTATACAATTAAATCTGATTGCACCTAAAAAGGCTACAATTCCCCATTTTTTTCAACAGAAAGAATCCTGGGCTTTATCACAGGGCTTGGCAACACAGAGCCTTTGGGTGCCAGCATAACTCTTATTCCCCAAATTGTGCAACTGACTCCAGTTAAAATGATTTTGAAGCAATGTTGAAGCAATTTGAATTTAAAAGTTGCACAACTCTTCAAATTAGGAATCTCAGGAGATTTTGGCTTGTTCTTTGGTGGAGAAGTAGCACCTGGAATCACACAGGACCAAGTCTCTGAAATCTGAAAGAGTTGCCAATCCTTGCCTTCTGAAAGCTTTACTGTCCCAGGTTCAAAGTAGGACCATTGTAACGCAGCAAAATAACTCTTACCACAACACACTGGATCTAGCCTCTGTATTGAAGTGTCGAGTGTGCAATGTAATATTTTTTAAAATTTTATGTCACAAAAGATAAACATCAGATAGGAGATCTAAAATGACTTAGCAATTATGATTTCACTGATTCCTTAATTTTATATACAATGGGTAGGTGAAATTAAAACATGAGCACCATGTTTTCTATGAAGAATAATGTTTTTTTTCAAGCCCCTTTTTGCCAAGAGATAAGCAATTTCAAGAAACAAACAAACAAAAATAAAGATGAACTCTCCATTCCAAGTCTCAAGGTCAAGGGGAGATAGATTACACACTCCTTTAATCACACCAACAACATGGTTAAAGGCAGGACACATAGAGAACCACAGAAATGACCTTGGAGAAGGAATGTAGAAGTCAGAGAAACATGAACTAACCTAGGAAATGAAGAAAGGGTTAGAAAGAAACTTGAAGTGATTCTGCCTTGATTCCCTTCAGCATAAGAGGGAAGGAAGGAAAATGCTGTCAAGCTTTCAAGATTGTTACTACTGTGTATCCTATATCAATATGGTGCTCCAGTTTATGTTTCCTGCCCTGGTCCACCTTAAAGGTCTGAGTGAATATTCTTCAATTATTTCGTGCATATCTAATAAACCTATGTCTTAAATTTACTTGTTTATTATTTATATCTCACCTTTATTATTTTTTTATAAACAATTCAAGGTAGTGAACACATCTAATACTCCTTCCTCCTCCTATTTTCCCCACAACAAGAACCCTGGTCTTAGAGTGACTGGCCCAAGGTCAGCTAGCTGACTTACATGGCTAAGGCAGGGCTAGAACTCACAGTCTCCCAGTTTCTAGCCTGGTGCCTTAACCACTCTCTCTCTATCCTATATCTCTTAAATTTTACTCCCATTGCCGTAAAAAAATGCCTCCCAATAATTGTTTGAAAAAATTAATGTTTCAAGATAGATTGTTTCAAGTAAATTGGCCAAACTCTTAATTTGTTTTACCAAAAAAACAATTTGGTAAAATTTGGTAATTTGTTTTGGTAATTTGGTAATTTGTTTTGGTAATTTGTTTTACCAAAAAATTAAGGCATATATTTAAATTTCAAGGTGCTTGATTTGAAGCACCATTTGATATTAGGCCAGTAACTATAAGCTAAGTTAGTTTCTTCTACTGTAGATTATTACACTATAATAATATACCTATATGAAAGTCAGATGCACCTATCCAAATTGTATTTCCAACCCTAGATTTCAAGAAGCAAGCAAGCAAAGAGATATACTTGCTGCCATTACATAATCTTAATCTTAATATTAATTCCATTACTCAATTTGAATAAAAATGAGTAATATATTCCATTATTGGTGAATTAGCCTGTGTCTATATAACTGACAGTGCAGTGATTTTATCCTTATCTCAGTTGGACCTAAGGTAGAATTTGCAATTAACAATGTACTATAACAAAGAAAAGTTAAATAACTATTGCACCAAAACAGAAGTGTCTTGGTAATCTTTACCAAGATTAGCAGATAAATATATAATCGGAAGATAAATAACCTCACCATTGAGCAAGTGAAGGATTTTAAACATGTAGAAGTTATCTTCCAAAACCTCTTTAATGTGGAAGAACCAAATGTACATGTGCAAAAAAAAACAAAAACCCTACCAACTCAATTTGCCAGGAGCAAAGGCAATAATTTTGTCCCTGAAGCAGCAAAAGCCTTTAAGGCAAAGGTACTAAGCCTGATGCTTTATGGTGCACACACAGCATTAGAAATAGTCCAGGCTAAATTTATAAGAGTGATGTTTCACATCCATTGCTGCATTCCAATGCTTTCCCAGATTGCAATTAGGTTTCTGATATAGAGGCATGTATGAGAACTTGTCAGCTAAAATATTGGCTAAAAGTAAATTGCATAGAAGACTCTTATGCACCCTTAATTCTTATGGGCAAGTTCATTTCCCCTTGGAAAAATATAGTTATAGATTTAAATTACTGTGGCTTTTCACTTCATTTTTTTTTAAATTCAACAAAGATAGAGCAGAATGACATCAAAAATAAGCTCTGTGCACTTGAAACTAATCTAGAGAGGCATAAAATTCTAATACTATTATAAGTACCGTCTGTGCAGGAGATTGTTTAAGCTAGTTAATTGCTTTACTAATATTTTGTCTGTTCAGTACACACTAGCTTTTTTACAAGATCTACTTTATGCCATGTCATCCACGATTCTGGACTGCAGGTACAATAATATCCTTTTCTAAGACTGTCTGTATCCCTATTTGAAAAAATCTATAGTACGAATTCTGCATGTCTTGTACTGTTCCAGGTAGCAATTTTGGCTCTCTCTACTGGCTGACTGGATTGAGCGAACAGAAGAAAATCTTTGTTTCCTGTTAATTTCCCATTTCCCCGAAATATGTAAGAAAGTTGCTGAATTTCACTCAACGATAATTGCTGTAAGGATTTGGAGTCATATTGTTAACTCAAAATTACTATACTTTATAAAGGATTTCCTACGTTTTCTGATTTGGTAGTGAACGAACCTGAGACTGAGAACTAAATACTACATCAATTTGAAGAAGACAGATTATCATGCTATCATCAATAAAAATTAAAATAATAATTCTTTACTGTCACTTAGGACAAACATTTTGGAAATGGACAGTACAGAAGCTGTTTTGAAAATTTCCTCTCAACTCCCCTCTGGCCCATGGAAAGTAGCTAGATATAATGGTATATGAGAATGACCTTGGGAGATGAGGGAAAGAGATGCTGCCTAGGGAACAATCAGATAAAGAGGGTGGGGGCTACAGCTGAATAAAGGGCAGAAAAAGAAGAAAGGATTTGCCTAACTTATCAGGCAGTAAAAAGTAATGGTGGGAGAGCTGTACATTTGGACTTGCAAGGTTCAGTTAACATAGCCTTACAACAAAGTAGAGTTAGCTCATCTTGTTCTGTTTCCTCTCTGCTCTGTTTGGGTGGCTGACATTATCTTAAATTATTCTTGGAAATGAAGCTTCCAGACTGATATTAGTACTTGTTACTTCAGCTGATAAAAATGAAAGTTGATTTCGTGAGTATATTTCAGAGAAAATCTCCCTTGAACTACTATATCTTTTCTCTACAGTGAAGGCCAATCTACTACCGGTAGCACAGATATATGGAGCTGGGATCATATAGTCTCCACTACGTTGTAAATTGCTGCATCATAATAACTTTGCCTTATCATCAGGACCAAAAAAAATGTTACAATTTTGTTGGAGAGGGAGTGGCCAAGCCAGGGGGAGGAGTCAAGTGAGGATTTAGTCTGGAATCTTTACCTAGGCATAAGAGGGCAAGTTTTAATGCTGCTTGAATGCCATTGAACCTTATCTAGTCTGGCCCAGGGGCAAACTACCAGTCTGGGAAGATTGGTGTGAAATAGGCACTTTCACATGTGGGTTCGCTCCTGACAAATTCTCTGCTATTTAGTGAGCTGACAAACTTTGAAAAGGCTTCTAGTAAGAACTTTAGAGAGCCAGTTTGGTGTAGGATTAAGGCACCAGGCTAGAAACCTGGAGACTGTAAAATGTAGGCACAAAGCCAGCTAGGTGATCTTGGGCTAGTTATTTTTTCTCAGCCCTTGGAAGGAAGCTGAAGGAATCACTTTTGAAAAACATTGCCAAGAAAACTGCAGGGGCTTGTCTAAGCAGTCTCTGAGAATCAGACATGGTTGAATGAGAAGAAAAGAAATCTTAACTCATGTTTAATTTAATCATTTAAATTAGTTGATTTCAGTAACTGGGAGTTGATTAAAAAAAAAGCTTTTTTTTCTCACCTAGGAAAGAAGTACTCTTCTGGTGATTATACCTTTTAGGATATCTGTATGCATCATTTAAGAGAAAATCTAAGACTTGCTTCAGGAGTTTTATCCTTATCCATCTGCAAATTTAATTCAATGATCAATCAAACTATAATTAATATACTAAGGTATCTTTAATCAGAACTACTAGGAAATCTTACTGGTAGATTGATGTTTCATTAAGCAAACTAAATCTCTTTACAGGAATAATGATATGAATAAAATAAATACATGTTTTCAGCTGGTGGCTCACACATGGAAGGTGGGGAGATATTATAAGAGAGGGCTGGCATTTAAATGTGATCATTCTATTTCAGGGTTTTAATGATCTTTAAAAAAATAATCTCAAAAATGATCGGAAATGATTGGAATCTGTGCTATCTGTTTTCAACATTTATGGTCAAGAAGAGTTGTAAGGGCTACCAGAAAGGAAATTTAAGTATCATATATGCCTGTCCCAGGGGCGGGTTGCTTGTTCTTCACGCTACTGGTGCGCTGCGCGCGCATCACCATGTTTTGGTGCTCACGCATGCGCTGAAGCAAAAAATCACCAAAATCTCACGCGCACGTGCGCCCCCTCATGAAATTTTGCTTCTGCGCATGTGCAGGAAGCAAAATCAGCCCAAAAATTCCCCCCAAAAAGATGGTGCCATGCAACAGACCGGTGAAGACGGCACCGGAGCTGTCGTGCACAAATAGCGCCATCTGCTGGCCGCTACCGGTGCGGTAGAGTCGACCGCACTGGTAGGAACCCACCACTGGCCTGTCCCTGCCCCTGAGAGAAACTTTGTTGGTGGTCTTACATAACATAACAGATTTATTTATTTATTTATTTATTTATTTATTTATTTATTTATTTATTTATTTATTTATTTATTTATTTATTTATTTATTTATTTATTTATTATTTGTTCTTCTATGCCGCCCTACTCCCAAGGGACTCAGGGCGGCGCCCTACTCCCAAGGGACTCATAAATGCATATGAAGTAAGAATGTTTTAAAAAATAATATGTTTATCGGGACAATTGGGTTTGCAAAGAATTGTTGCAAATATTGCAGTTTCAAAAACTGTAATCAAGAAACTGGGTTAGTGGGAAAAACAGTGGGAAAAGGTTAGAGGTGGAGCCCTTCGGACAAGGACATTGAATCTTATCAGATTCTAATATATTGCTACAAAGGCTCCCCCAAAGTTTGTTGAATGAAGAAACAAAGCTTACAGCCATTTTGAAAACTCTCAGTACTATAGTAACACATAGTCTCTATGTATTTTGGATGCATTTGCTCCACTGTGTTTTAACAGGATGTTATTGCTTTACTGTAATTAGATTATTTTAGCTCAGTCAGAATTGGATTTGAAAGAAGAAAGAAAAGAAGCTTCCTTTTGATACCAAAATTAAATATTAATTTAATATTTGAAATGTTAAGTTACATCAGCCCTTTTGTCCCGGTGAATGTACTGAACAAAGTGCCAAGAATCTCTCTACATTTTCTTGGCCATCCCCACTTATCTGCATTTCCAGTTACAAGCAGGCCAGTTCTTCATTTGTTGACATGTAACACAGCCCACAACTTTCAGCTTAGATTCCATGCAGATGAATTGAAAAAAATCAACACCTTATCTCTACAGTTATAGAGAAGCTGTCCAGGTCAGTCCCAGACTAGTTTATTTTACAGGAAATTGCTTTTCATTGGATTCTAACCTCCAGACACTGTATGGTAGTGCTGCTTTCCCCCCTTTAAATTGCCATGTTCATGAAAATAGGAGGGAAAATTTAAAGGGGAACAAAGAAATCATTTCAGAATTATATGTGGAATTCCTTTCCAATTTTTTTTAGGGGGGAGCGGAGGAAGAAGGATCTGCCTATTAAGTTTAAATTCCATAGCTTTGTCCAATGATCATTTTCTAAAGATAGAAACAAATGGAGAATTCACTGGTCCTATATGTACATGCATTTTTAAAAAAAAAATAACTGCAATTAAACTGAAGAATCCACCCCTCCAAAGTACCGGTAAGATGATACCATCTTCCCCTTCTGGACTGTTACGCAGAAACTGTTTTGCCCTCTGCAAAAAGAGAGAAAAAGCCATGCGTGGAACTTTGTATTTTTGCCCTTTGCATGGAATAAAGGATCCAAGACATGCAGAAAGAAAGCTTTGGCATGGTTTTTCGTTTAATAAATCCTTGGCTTGAGTTTAGTTATGGTTACACTTCCATAGTAATGGAATTAAATCCTACGGCATTCAGCAAGGACTGAACACTAATAAGACCGGGTTGAAAAATAATGCCTATTTTCAACAAGAAGAAATCCATTTGCCCACAGCTTTTATTCGACAGCGCAATCCTTAGAAGGTTTACTCGGAAATAAGCAATGCTGAATTTAATGGGAGAAACTTACAGGTGCATGCATACCGGATGGCATTCTTAGCTAAGTCTATTTGATATCAAATAAGAAACCCTTTTGGAAATTAATAATATTAACCTGTTTCTCAGGGTTGTAAGTGTCAGTAGTTGGAAGGGCATAATGATGGCATACAGAGCCTGACAGGTTGTCCATCAGCTTCAACTCTCCTTCCAGAGATTCCTGGATCAGCAGTGATATGGTATCAAACAAGTGTCTTTCCTGAGAGGAGTGCCAAATAGCATGCAGAAGAATAGGCCAGGCCAAAGAGAGAGGAATGGAGGAGGGAGAGAGAAGGAGGGTTGGGGGAGGATAGAGAAAGAGAGAGACCATGGAGGAGACAGAAGGAGGAAGAAAAGAGAGACAGAAAAAAATGTTTTCAGACAGAACAGTAGTTGTTGAAATGGCCAGGAAGAAAAGACAGGGACAGAGAGGGGAAAACAACAGTGCAGTAATACCATAGTCAGAACTTTTCTAAGACATTGCTACAGACAAGACTGAAACTAAACACATGGTAAGGCCAGTGGGACACATTACATTCATCCAGAGCAGCGACTGGCAGCTATTTACCAATTGGCAGAAGTATGGCTGTTTTGCAGGGCTATCATACCAACATGACAAGGGACAAGTGCAGCAGAAATAAATAACAAATGTGCACGATTTCAAATGGAGGCGAGAATGGAAGCCAGCATGAAGCATTGGCATCACGCAATAGCATCACCGTAACCACTTGAGAGTAACATGGCTTGCCGTATCTGTGACCTAAGGGCTCTCAATCTCTAAAAATCAGACCCTTGACTTAAGCCTCCGAAGAATGAATGCAAGGCAAACTTTTGAAAACAGGAAGAGACTGAACAAACACTGGTTTTCCACAACCACTATCTGCTGGTGCAGGCATGTAAATGCTTCCTCTTGGAAAATAAGTACTATATACTCAGTTGTTGCAACAGTGAGCTATTCTTGCCTATGTCCTGCTTGAGCCAGGAATAATTATCTTGAAATACTGGCAAATAAATCTCCTGTGAAATCCTGCTCTTAATCCCATTCCCAGATGTAGATATGGGCAGAACTTACCTGAATCTGGCTGACATTTGAGTAATGCAGAATGCAAAAAGAGACACCAAGTTGGTTTCAAAATCTAAATTACAGATGTTTTCTGGTTTGGTGGCAATCTCTGTTCTTTTAGTTACAAGTGAAGGGTGGTTTACAAGAACTCTGTATAGGCTTTTCTTTTCACCTCATCTGCTACAATAATTCCAAAGCATTTGGAGTTCAACGTTAGACTGGGAACTGCGGCCATGGGAGGAATTTTCAAATGAAAGACCTAAAAAGTCACTGGTAACAGGACTTCCTGCTCAAAATGCAGCCAAATGAATCACCTTTGTGTAACAATTGTGTGGGGATGCTGAGAAAAACAAGGGACCGGGGAGTTTATATGGCTCTAGTCCAGAAGAGGTGGGAGGGAATTTTAGAAAGAGGAAATACAAATGGGGAATATTAGTATTACGGTAGTTATCAGAACTACATTTCATTGGTTCATTTTTTTAAAAACAAGGGAGGAAAAACTACTTGGAAGTATTGTGATATACCCCAGTGGGAAGAGTCCTGTTTACTACAGTCACATAATACAGGTAGCCCTCAACTTACAACCACAATTGAATCCAAAATTTATTTTGTTAAGTGAAAAATATGTTAAGCGAGTTTTGCCCCAATTTACAACTTTTCTTGCCACATTTGTTAAAGTGAATCACTGCAGTTCTTAAATTAGTAACACAGTTGTTAAGTGAATCTGGTTTCCCCATTGACTTTGCTTGCCAGAAGGTCAGAAGGTTGCAAAAGGGGATTATATGACTCTGGGACATTGCAACTGTCATAAATGTGAATCAGTTGTCAAGCATCCAAATGTAAAATTATGTGGCCATGGGGATGCTGCAACGCTCATAAGTGTAAAAAATGGTAAGTCACTTTTTTCAGTGCTGTTGTAACTTTGAACAGTCACTAAATGAACTGTTGTAAATCGAGGACTACTTGTTCTAAAGAGAGGGCTCATGGGAACTTCAGTTTAGCTACTTGTGGAAGCTCCAAATAAGGACTGTTACATACAGTAATGTTTTACAATTGTTTTGTAGAAGTGCGTCTCATAATTAAGATGGCGTAAGAACAATGGCTGCCGTTTGAATGGTTTCGAGGTACCGTATTCTTCGGAGTATAAGACGCACCTTTTTCCTCCCTAAAAGAGGCTGAAAATTTGGGTGTGTCTTATACTCCAAACGTAGCTTTTTTGAAGCTTTCCCCCCCTGCCCTAACGAGGTGCTAACAATCTTCCCGGCTTCCTACTCTGTCCAAAGAAGTTTTTTTCCACCGCTAAGTCTTTGCAGGCTTGTTTTCATTCCTACTCCCTCTGAAAAAGGTTTTTTCAGCCCTAATGAGGTGCTAACGATCTTAACGATCTTCCCGGCTTGCAGAATTTTTTATTCCTACTCCCTCAAAGTAGTTTTTTCCAGCCCTAAGTCTTTGCAGGCTTGTTTTCATTCCTACTCCCTTCGAAGAATATTTTTTTCAGCCCTAACCAGGGAATAAAATAATGTGCTGAAGCTGAACAGACTAAGGATGCTAGCCAGATGAATACCTGGTAGGTAGATTTCCCCCCCTATTTTCCTCCCCAAAAACTAAGGTGCGTCTTATACTCCGAAAAATACGGTACTTCCTTCCACAAAGCACATGCTACAATCAGAACTCAAAGTCTCTCAAATGGCAGAGCTTTATGTCACCATCTAGTGAGCTGTCAAAGTCAAAAAGTCTAATCCATCTGAAATCCAAATGCTCTGGTTTAAATTATATACACAGCATCGCTGAGTTTCCTTTGACTTTCCATGATAAGGATTTAATTTGAGGTTACTGAAATAATTAAGAGTTGTCATCCTATGCATGCTTGCTCTAAATCCAGAGAGATTTATTGTCTAATAACTGAAACCTTAAAATATTGTGCTTGTATTGTGCACAGGATTCTGAAAGCCAAAGAATCCTTGAAAAATATGATTCTTAATTTCCATTTGCCAGGCTCCTAATTTCAGAAATGTCTGAGATGTTGAGATTAATATACAGTATAAAGCTTCTGAAGTGACAAGAGGAGTTAGCAGCAGTACTACTTTCTAGGCAGGAAACAGCCAATGTGTATGATGCCATGAATTCCCACAGCTATAACCTAATACTGTACAACAATGCATATAGTTTATGGAACATGCAAGCAAGGAAGCATGCTGATCACAGGACTCTGCAGGGTTATAATATAGGAACTGTATTCCTCTTTCATCAACCATTTCTTGGAATGCAGAGATTTTAATTAAAGGGACACTGACAAGGAGAAAGAGTACTTTCGTTAGCTATTGAAATGACACTCAAGAGTTTAAAGATATAATCGGCATAATAATATGGGCAAATATTATTTGCAAAAGTAAGCCTTTTTTCCCCCTAAATCAAGAGACACCTTTCCTTCTGTGATAGGCTTTTATCAGGAAAAAGAATTGGCAGTTTTAGAGAGTTTTCAGAAATTCTAACCTTCTAGTTTTGATCAGACACAGTTAATAACCTATTTGAATAATGAACAAAAGTATTGCAGCAGTTTGCAATGAGCAATATTTCTGCAGGTAATGAACTTATCATCGATTAATGAGGAGGAAAGGCAATTTCCATATATGAAATAGGAGATTTCCCCCACTCTACTGATATGGACTTGTTGGTGACTGTGGGTGCTACACTCATGTGAACTGCGGCTGGAAGTTTTAAACATGAATGAAACTGAATATTGCTCTGTAATGGTAAAAATCAGACACCCACTTGAATAATGAAACTGCATACCAGACATACAGATGCAACAGTGAGCAGGCACCCTTCCATACAGGTGCCTGACCTCTCACCTACTACATAGATGCATGACTCCATTGAGCAACCTTTGCATTGCAAAGGCGCCTTTGAGAAAAACCTTAGCGGCCTCTCCCTCCAGCACTGCCAGTAATGAAAGCTGTGTCTGAGATCTCAGAGGCTCTGTTATAAATGAGCTGGTTAAGGGGCTGCAGAACACTCTTTGCAACCGATTAATAACTTTGCATGGACATCTAATATGTTTGGCCTGCTTTTGTTGCATAAGGCTTTTTACTAGACACTTGGGAATTTTGCGGAGAAAAAGGAATACAACTCCCTGATAAATCACTGGAACCACTCAAACTTAAGATTTGAGTGTATACAGTATGTTGCTGGAGACAAGTGAAGGCCACTCCTCACTTCACCCACCACCTGAGGTTCTCACCATAGGATGAACCACGGACAGCTGAGAATTCACTTTGATTTGCATGGGGTTGGTGTATCCTCCAGGACTCTCAGGACGTTCTCCTGTGTTACCGCTTGTCCACATGAAAGAGTCAGAAGGTGGCTGCACACCCGGTGTGATTGTCTTCATTTCCATTTCCAACTCCAGCTCCAGTTCTGCTTCTTCTTTAGCTTCCTTGTTACTCTCCTCCAGGTGCTTCATCAGGACAGCAATCACCACATTCACCAGGACAAACTGGGCTGTCAGCACAAAAGAGACGAAGTAGATAGGCGAGATGACGGTGTTGTAACAGGTGGATTCCTCATCGCAGTCCCGCAATGTGTCCTGGGAGGGAACAGAGGGAAGTGAAGTGGAAATGGTTGTGGCTGAGAACTTCAGGCAACTACTTGTTGGGATTGGCACAGAGGTGGGTTCCTCCCAGTTTGGACCGGTTCGCCCGACCTGGTAGCGACCTGCTGCTGATGTCACGATGACGTCACGGAACCGGTTTGGTCGGTGCCGGTCCGTGGGCGCCGCCATCTTTTTTTTGCATTTTTTAAACAATTTTTTTTAAAAATTCTCTTCTGAGCATGTGCAGAAGCTGAGTTTCCGGCACTGTGCATTGCCATCTTGTTTTCGGCTTTAAAAAAAATTGGGATTTTTAGGCACTGCACATGCGCACCCACGAGGCACGCCCTTGCAGCACGGGAGGAAGCGAACCGGCAGCAAGGTAAGTTAGAACCCACCCCTGGATTGGCAGTTTATGCCACTCAGATTCTAGCTTCAAGCCTATATGGCCACCCCATGTGGAAGATGGTGAATGAGTGTCATCCGTGTTGATCAGTTTCTATAGAATTTTAGGAACTTGACCACTGAAAGATCCTTCTACTCTTCTAGAATGTCTTATTTTTCATACGCTGGATGAAATCTTTGAAAAGGCTACCCTCCCACACACAGGCACAATACATTCAGAACTGCATAACATTCTGACATCCATAGATAATTCAGTGTATTTGCGATGGCTGCTTTCTTGCTTTGGCCAAGATAGAAAGATTTCATGATTCCAACAAAATAGGCATAATCCACCAGAGCATCGGTAGGGGTGATTAGAGCCTGGGAAATACCAATAACATCGATAGCGTGCTGAGTTTGGTCATTGGCATTGTTTGAAAATATTTACCTAACTCAGAAACTAATTACCCTGGTTCTACTCATATTAAGCCTACCCTTTTCGATTAGTTCTGGAAAACTTTTTGGTGGGCTTACTGAAAAAAAATAGTAGGTTGGTACAAAACGACATTGTGTATAGCCAGGAGTCTTTTAAAATTAGGTGCTTTAAAAAGTTTCAAAACAAACAAGCCATGATGCCAAATCTCAGTTGCAAATTACAAAAGAATTCTGAAAGCTGCAAACGTCAGTGAGGGCTACATGGTTCTGTGGGTTGCCTCTCCATGATCTTGATGATGTCACAATCACAATGTGATCCCTGATTGGCTAAGGTCTATTCCATGAATAATGCAGAAAAAGGGAAAGCTTCATCAAGAATTGGGGGTGGGGTGGGGGAGGAATGATACCTATTGTTGCAAAAATTATAAGAAACAATTGGATAAGTTTGGATAATTGGATATAATTTGTTATTTACTTGTGCATCCTGAATACTGCCGCAGTATCTAACTTATACTTAAAATTCAGAGAATGAAAATATTCAAAACAGTAATTGTGTCAGTCTTTCAAGAGCCTGAAAATGTATGTTGTGTTTTTCTATCAATTTTTTTTTCTGGTGGTAATTTTACCTTCATTATCCCATTCCAATTGTCTCCTGTGGATACACGGAAGAGTGTGAGGAAAGCCATTCCAAAGTTGCGAAATGTGGCATGCCTCCCTAAACCCTCGCAGGGATGAGTGTCATCACATTCTATATGTGCAATAAAAAATATATATAAAGACAATTTAGTCATAAAGGGTTTTGTTTTTTGTTACCACAAACAATTCTATAGTGCAGGCAGTGCAGAGAACTTACCAAGATCCCCAAACAGCTCCACTCCAAGAGCTGCAAATATGAAAAACAACAACATGAAGAGGAGACCTAGATTCCCCACCTGCGAAGAGATAAGAAACGAAGGGGAAAATACTCATTGAAGTTATACATCACCCAAGTAACACTCACAATGAGGAATGTACATGCTATATTAGTCTCCCAAAGGTGGGGACAGGCCACGTTCCAGATCCTGCTGAATTAGTTTTGTCAGTAAACATGGCCCACAGTGAGGGATGCCGGGAACTGTAATTTATCAATATTTGGATATTATTAAGTTCCTGCACCTGAATATATCTCCTTTCTTTCTTTAGCTTTACTAAATCTCATCTGGTCACTAGTCTAATGCTATGATTTCTTATGTGTGTGAACAAATACACATACTTTAAATTTGGATGTCCATAGTGTTGGTCATGAGAGAACAAGTTGCGTTGAGAAAAATGATTCTGAAAGCTTTTCCTGATCCCCAAATGCCCAGCTGAATAAATAAGCTAGTTTTAAATGTCAAACGACTAGTCCACTGACTACAACTTGCTCCAGTAAAAAGAAAGAAAGAAAGAAAATGTTCAAAAATTTAAAAGCTGAGCATATGTTTCTGCTCCATCAAGAGTTGTAGCTTTGAGTTGTTGTGCACACTGCATGGTGCATAAGCACAATATCAGATTACCCCCTGGCCCATTATATAGCACTGACAAGAAATCTTGTCTTCTACACCTGATGCTTTTCAGATGCATTGGACTATGACACCACATGGCCACACTGCCTGGGAATTATGAGAATTAATACATCTGAAGGGAACAAGGATGAAGAAACTTGTTCAGGGTCTGGAAAATTAGCATTTCTGAGCTGTGGAATTGATTTTTGCTCTAAAGATCAGAGAAAAAAAAACCCAGGAAAAGAAAAAGTAGCTGAGTGCTTACATTTTTAGACTTTCATTTCTATTCAAGTTTTTAAATCTCAAAACAGGTTTAATCTCACACCATTAAATTTGTGTGAATTACACTAAAAAATACAGCAAGTGTTGTCATGAGACCTCAACTAATTAGCTTTAAAGATTGGAATCTTCTCATGGGAAAGCAACGTTCTCTTTTGAATTGGCACTAACTTACACACAATGCCTCTTGCTCATGGATGGACACACATAATGCAATTTTCCTCCTCCATCCTATCCCCTCTATTTCATTAATGCAAGTTGCTTCTTACTTTTTCTTAACTTATTTTAAACAGATAGATGGTTTCTGAATTGGCACAATCCTAACTCCCTTGCTCTTCTTTTTTCTCACTGGATCAAGTTACTGATTTACTTTGGGGATGTATGTATGTATGTATGTATGTATATATGTATGTATGTATGTATGTGTACAAATTGTAGGAGAAGGAACAGCAGAACTTGAGAGGGGAGACAGAGTTAAAAGAGTGATCAGCCCAGAATCCCTATGTAGCCACAAGCAGATTTAATACATAGGGATGCTAAACTGATCCCTCTTTTAACTCCACCCCCAGGTTCCCACTACTCCTTCTCCTTCACAAATGAATACTTATATCTGATGCAATTTTCTTGAAAAGGCCAAATCTATGATGATTGGCAAATGGATAACAAAACCGAGCAGGAGGCAAACTACACTGAAAAACATACTAGAAAAAGAATACTAGCTGAAGAATTCAGGGGAAAAGCAGTTGATTTCAGCCAATCCACAACGAAGTTCTAGCCTTCAAGAAGACACAAATATAGGAAACTTGTACAGGATTATCTAAATTCCTAAGATGATTCCTAAGACACTGAAGGAAACTTAACTGAAGTCTGGATGATTGGACTGAAAGGTTACCTGGGGCAGTGCTTGCATGACTGTATCCAGAAGAGCTCTCATCCCTACAGCCATCTTCAGCAACTTTAACACTACAGGAAAATGAAAGGTTTCTGATGTCATTGCCAAAATAATGATGCATAGAAAGGAAATGTAAATTTCAATATTCACAATAATTACCCGAAGAATCGTGTCCTAACACCCACCACTAAAAGTTAATGCACAAGACAATGTTTTATGGAATCTTCTTCAGCCTAGAAAACTTTGAGTGTGTTGGACTTCAATTCCCAAACTTTGCACTGGGAAAGCTATTCAGTGATATATCCTATTATCGGAACATGGTGCCTAAAATGTATAAAAACTATGTCCTACACAGAGGTCCCAAGAATGACGTTCCAATTCTTTCACTCACTAATTGAGGCGATGTCAACATTGTAACAGGAATGCAAAGGGGGCCTTTCTCCCCCCCCCGGCAGCTACTGAGCAAAGCAAACCAGTTTTCAAAGGTCAGAAATTTATCTAATCTACAGTTTCTGAAAATTCATCTTTGATCTGAAGAGCTAAGAGGCCAAGTACATGCTCACTGATTTAAATGGCACCAAGACTGAAGAAGAAATCAAAGTTGTTTGTACTCTTTGATTCCAAATCTAGGACACAGCAATACTGAGCTTGTGATCTTCCAAGCTAAGGACTTTATAGCCTAATGTCACCAGGCTCCACTTGTTCCATAATAAACTCCTTTATTACTTTGTTGCCTGGGGCAAACAACACCATGTATAATTAATAAATAACACCACTGGAATACAGTGGCAGAAATTAATCAGAGTAGTTGGGACTACTTTTTAAACCCATTACTATTTGCAATGTCTGATACCCAATCAAGAGTTCACAGCTATAACAGTAAACCTATTTTTGAGGAGATATGCTAGTCTAGGATTGGAAAGACCCAGATACAAATCCGTGCTCAGCCATGAATGTCAGTGATCTTGGGTTGGTCAGGTTGTCTCATTTTAACTATGTGCATAAAATGGGGGAAAGGGAGAACTTTGGGTGACACCTTGAGAACACAGAAATGGAGAAACCACTGATTCATCTAGCCCATAATCAGTTCCAGGGATGCAAGAGACCAAACTGACACCTTTTCCATGCAAAATAAGTGCCATGCCCCCATTGGAGTCTGAATCTGAGACAGAAGATGAACAGCTGACAGAGAGCGGGAGAGTGACTCTGTTGGCTGCGGAGGAAACTGAGGAAGGGCAAAGTCAGGCTGGGCAGAGCAGGGGAGAGGTAGAACAAGGGAGAGGGGGTTCAGATGAAGACCAAGGCCCACCCTCTCCTCATTCTAGGGTGCACAGGGAAGAACGCAGAAGAGAACAACGTGGGTTGCATGGCTTATGAGGAAGGAAAGGGCCCCGATTCCCTTCACAAGGCACACCTGGGGATGGACTTTAAAGGAGAGGCAGTTGGGAGGGGCGTTTGTTGGGAACAAACGCTGACTTCATATAGTGTTGAGAGTTGTGGCATGTGTTCCTGGCATTCCTTCTGATTATTTGAATTATTGTCGTGCTTCTGTGTGCTTATCTTGTCTTGCTGGAATTATTGCCATGAATTCTTTGCTTCTGGGACTCATTATCTTGCCCTGCTGGCATGATTGATTGCAGTAATTCTGTTTACAACGTTTGGACTGGAGTTTCTGCAGCCAGAAGCTGCTGTAGGTTTATGGGAGAGCTTTTCTCCAGGCCAGAGAGTAAACAGCACGTTGGGGGCAAAGTTGGTGCCAATAAAGGGACTCATACCGGTTCTCTGGCTGTGTTGCCTTTGTGCCACGCCCTGGGTCATCACAATAAGTATTTATTACTAAACAATTGGTTGGCTATAATGCTGTTATTAGCAATAGCAGTAACACTTATATATAGTGCTTCACAGCTCTCATTAAGCAGTTTATAGAGTCAGCATATTGTCCCCAACAATCTGGAACCTCATTTTACCGACCTTGAAAGGATGGAAGGTTGAATCAACCTTGAGCTGGTGAGACTTAAACTGCTGAACTGCCGGCAATCATCAGTCACCAGAATTAGCCTGCAGTACTGCATTTTAACCACCACATCACCACGGCTCTTAGCTATTAGTCTGATTTAATAAGGCAAAATAATAGACCAAGGTTAGCATTAGCTTTGTAGTGGATGCTTAAGCTGTATACATGCTATGTAGAAGACTCTAGTATGCCAGAAATGATCAGTTTCTATTTGGCCAAAAGATTTATGGGTGCAGAGTCCCAGAAACAATGGGGGGACTGACCTCGAGCAATCCTGAGGACCCTCATAATGCGGATAATGGTAGGGTTGATGGGCAGTGATGCATTCACCTCAATTTCTTCCAGCGTGATCCCCATGATGGACAAGAGGACAATTGCTAGGTCTAATTGATTCCATCTGAAGGTGAGACAAAAATCAAATGGAAAAAAAACGCTCAATTGTTTGTTAGCAAAGGAGGGGGCTATGTGACAAAGAATTCCAATCATTTCAGGCATTTATGAATTCATGAACTGACACTCCACCTTTAGCAGATTTTGAGATGAAACAAATTAAACAAAAGATGTATATTAGCATACAAATTTAGTCAAGTCTGAATACACCGCTACCTGGAATGGAGAAGGCAAAATGAATTAATCTGCAGGGCAATAGAAAGGATAAAAAGATAATGTTGACTTCATTTCCTTTAAATGCTTTACTCAAACTACATTTCTCTAAATGTTTTATTCAACTGAATTTAGTTTGTCCAAAATCTTTTGTAAAAAAGATTTTCCCTTTGTTTAATTGCTATTATGGGTGGGTCTTCAAGGTTATATGGCAAAGATGGGGTTCAGGTACAAATGAAGAACACAATGCTCTTGATGGAGAAGTATCACATTAATTCTATATGATCCAAGTTTATTCAATATACTCATCTTTTGTGTCTATATATGTGTGTCTGTTTCTGAGAGAGTTCTTCACAATTTAATCAGCTCACTAAAATAATGACGAATAACTAGTACTGAGAAACTCTCTGCTTTGCTGCTACTGCTCTATAAGTAAATGCATTATTTGGGACTGCTGAACATACGTATGGGGAGATATGACAGTGGCACTAACAGCTGAGTGTTCTGCATGCTCATGAGCAAATTAGATCCAAGATCCCCATTTGGCACACATGGGCACATTTAAAATCATGAGACCAGTTTAGGAGGACAAAATGGCTACCATGGCAAACACGACCATCTTTCCTGAGTTTGCTCTTCACCGTCCCCTCTAATCTCCCCATATAGTAGCTGTCACCTCAGTTTGCCTCTGACATTTTACTAAATAGGTAGGCATGCCAAGCTGTAGTCTCCTTTCATTTCTTTAAAAAGAATGCCTCAAGGATAAATGCATTTTTGGAAATAAACATTGTGTCTGAGGCTGGTATTTTGCATTGCAGCATGCTAACTTCTCATTTTAAAAAAACATAAAAGAATAAAGGTACAAGCTATAGGAAGCAACAAGGGAGGAGCCAGCATTTTTTCTGGTGCTTATGAGGGCTACAGTGACGACTGAAGTTATCAGTGTGACAGGAAGAGGATTGGTTCACATTATAGGTCAGTGATGGCGAACCTTTTAGACACCGAGTGCCCAAACTGCGTGCCCGCATGCCCAAACTGAAAGGTGCGCGAGTGAATGCGGACATGTGCGAATGTGCATATGTGTTGACATGTGCGCATGTGCAGCAGACACCCAAAGACCAGCTGGCTGACGGGGGGGGGGGGGAGCAGCGCGACAAGAGGTAAGATCATTTTCTTTTGTGAGCTTCTGTTTCATCGTTTGCAGGGAAATAGAAGCTCACGAAAGAAACGCCATGGAGATCTGACCTGGGGCGACGGCACACGTGCCAGCAGAGAGAGCTCTGCGTTCAACCTCTGGCACACGTGCCATAGGTTTGCCATCACGGTTATAGGTAGTCCTTGACTTATGACCACAATTGGTATTGGAACTTCAATATGGTCATTAAGGGAGCTGCACCTGATTTTATGACTTTTTTTGCTTGGGTCCTTAAGCAAATCAATGCAGTGTGATTCATGCAGTCGTTAAGCAAATCTGGCTTTTCCCAATGACTTTGCTTGTTTGAAGCTCCTGGGAAGGCTGCTAATGGTGATCACATGACCCCCAGATGCTGTAACCATTGTAAATACATGCCAGTTGCCAAGTGTCCAAATTTTGACCATGGACCACTGATCCACTGCGAGGATCAGTCATCACTTTTTCAATGTCGTAACTTCAAACCATGGTTAAAGAAATGTTTGTAAGGTTGAGGACTACCTGTAGCAAGAGTAGTAGTAACAGCTGCTGCAAATGTGGTGTGAAGATGTGGTGGAGCAAAATCCACCAGTAAGACATGAGTTTAGGGACAACTACTGCATTATATGATTTTACCATAAAGAGTTTAGCAAAACACTTCATAGAGGGAAGCAGAAATTAAGAAAAATGGGCATCCATGTTCTTATGTACTTCTGTATAATTTAAATTGAATGGGCCAGAGATGACATATCCATATAAGGAGCTGGAAATACCATACTTCTGTACATCACAGCTAACTCAGCTAGTTTCAATAGGAAATAAACCTGGCATCTTTCTGAGTTTTGCCCATTTATTTTCCTATTTTTTATTAAGTGATTAGTGCTTTAACTGCTAATGACTTAATTAAAAAATTTGCCAAACATGGTAAATAGATAGGTAAAATTAAACTTTCTAATATATAAACCAAGACTGATTCTAATACGATGAGGATCCACTTTAGGAAGATTTTGAGGTACAATTAAAAAGGCAGAAAATTACTATGTGGGTGTTCCTATTTTTCCAGAAGGTTTTCTTTTTTTTTTAACTGTCAGAAGAAAAAATACTATTTATATATTTAACTATTTTTTCTGTTAATTAGCATATTAGCATTAAGAATGGCCCAATAACTCATCTTCACCCACATATTCAGACAACAGAAAGAGCAATGACTGGAAACATTAGGAATGGCACTTTTTGAAGGAAAACACACACACACACACACCCCTTGCAATGTTATTTTGAATCATGATTACCTATCTTGAAAGAACCGACGAAACCCAAATGCAGTGAGCTTGAAAACTGATTCCATGACAAAGATGATTGTGAAAATGTAATTGCAGATCTTCAGAGCTTCCTCAAGAATCTGAAAGCAGAGAGAGACAAATGGTAGATTACTGCATACGGTAAGGAGGATACTGGCAAATTTCATTTTCAGCTGAATCCATTCTATCCTCTGCCTTATAGGAACAAGAGTGAACTGCTAAATGAAGAGAAGCCTGTAAATGTAAGAAGCCTGGATAGTGTGAGCTTTTGAAATGCCACTGTCATTCCAGGTAGAGAGATGATAAGGGCAAAAGTCTAAACCTCCATGCTTTATGGGAAAGTTGACAACAACAACAAGCTCAGGTCCTACTGTAAATATCACCCGGACTGCCTATATCCATTGGGTTTTGCCCGTGCAAAAGAACTGGGAGAGTGGCTGTCAGATAAGAATTATTCTCATCAGAGGCGAAATAGATCTTTCCCTGGAACTCTGACATTATAAAAAGAAACCGCAGTTTAAAATACTAAAATAGAAAATATTTATTTCGGTACAAAAACAATAAATTCTCAATAATCACATCTTGGCTATAAAAAACAGGTCTTGCTCCTTACAGAAGCTGAAGAAGAAGGAAGGATCAAAGAAAAGGAATGTACACATGCGTACTAGGAACATATTAATCACGTGCTCAGGAATAAACCATTATATTTGATAGGGATGCATCTCCCCTGCATATACATGTAACAGGCAATATAAAATCACTGCCTGACAGTGGCCTCTCTCCCCATCCTTTATTTAAGACAATGTCACTTGTAGGGATCCCAGAGAACAGCCTTCTCCCCACTTATTCCCTGTGTGCCCTCTAAAGAAGTGGGGATTCTTCTGAGCAGGCTGCTCCCTGGGATCTCTGCAGGTGACATATTTTTTTTTATTTATTTATTTGTTTGTCAAACATGTACAAGATAGCAGGTATTTGTATAAACATAACATAAGCAAAGTAAGTACAGATAAATGAGGACAACAGGACAATAAGACAGGGAGGGTAGGCACAGTGGTGCGCTTATGCACGTCCCTTACAGACCTCTTAGGAATGGGGTGAGGTCGACTGTAGACAGTCTAAGGTTAAAGTTTTGGGGGTTTGGGGAAGAAACCACAGAGTCAGGTAGTGCATTCCAGGCATTGATCATTCTGTTGCTGAAGTCGTATTTTCTGCAGTCGAGTTTGGAGCGGTTTACATTAAGTTTGTATCTATTGTGTGCTCGTGTATTGTTGCGGTTGAAGCTGAAGTATAAAGTATAATGAAGTATAAAGGATAAAGGATAAGAAAAGAGTCCAAATGGCATCCTTTCCACTTCCCCCAAATTAGACCAGATCCTTCCTTATTAGTAATCCAGAAAATTGTTAAGACCTGGCTATTCCAAAAAGTTTGCAGTGAGGAACTGTTGGGCAGAGAGAGGCCCTCTGCTACAAGATTTGACCATGTATGTTTATTCCTTTGGAGCAAAGTGTATTGCAATTGTCAGTTGTTGGGTTTGCCTTGCCCTTTCTTTTGTCCTTTTGATGTATTCTTATTACCGTATTTTTCGGAGTATAAGACGCACCCTTTTCCTCCCTAAAAGTGGCTGAAAATTTGGGTGCGTCTTATACTTTGAATGCAGCTTTTTTTTCCAGCCCTAACTAGGTGCTAACAGATCTTCCCAGCTCTTACCTTGCAGGCTTTTTCATTGTTACTCTCTCCAAAGAATGTTTTTCCAACCCTAAGTTTTTGCAGAATTTTTTTTCATTGCTCTACTTACTCCGAGTAAGTTTTTTTCTAGCCCTAACCAGGTGCTAACTATCTTCCCAGCTCTTACTGGCTTGCAGGCTCTTTCATTGTTATTCTCTCAGAAGAAGGTTTTTTTAAGTCCTAACCAGGGGATAAAATAATATGCTGAAGCTGCTCTGAGTAAGTTTTTTTCTAGCCCTAACCAGGTGCTAACGATCTTCCCAGCTCTTACTGGCTTGCAGGCTCTTTCATTGTTACACTCTCAGAAGAAGGTTTTTTTAAGTCCTAACCAGGGGATAAAATAATGTGCTGAAGCTGACCAGACTAAGGATGCTAGCCAGATGAATACCTGGTAGGCAGATTGTTTTCCCCTATTTTCCTCCCCAAAAACTAAGGTGCGTCTTATACTCCGGTGCGTCTTATATTCCGAAAAATACGGTAATCGCCTTCCTGGAGAGGGTCTTATGGTCTGTTTTTGTGGATTAGACTGGCATATAAATCCAAGTATAAGCAAGCAAACAAACAATTTAGGCTGGACAAATAACAATTCCCTTCGCCTTAGTTCTCCAAAAGACAGAATCTATTACTAATATATCAGTGCTACCTTTTATAAAACATTGCTACCAAGAATGTATTGGTGAGAAGAGGCTTTTGGGAGATAAAATCCTAATTGTCGAATGAAAGAATTTCATGAATAATTTAATCCTGATTCCAAATTTAGAGAGAAAAGCTAGGCTATTATGGGAAGAAAATACCATGTAGTCATTAGAGGGAAAAGATCCGTACAGGAAGTCATTGATTTATGACCATAATTAGGACCGGAATTTCTGTCGCTAAGTGATGTGATTATAAAGCGCACTATCACGTGACAACATAACTGAGCAATGGCATTCTTGGCACTCCTTGTTGCTGTCATTAACTGACTTCCACTGATCATTAGCTGAGGACCCACCCCAAGCTAAGCCATTCCAGGCTTGGCACTCTCCTAGCCCCAAGCCTCGATAGCATAAGGGACTGCCTCCAATTCATCTTCCCCACATACCTATCTACCTCCTATCTCTGCTCTTTTGACCATTCTGCACCCTGTTTTATGGGGCAGCAAGCCATGCCACAGGGGCTGCTTGCCGTGCTGTGGTTCCAAGGCTTCTTGGCATGCTATAGCTCAAAGACTGCAAGAAGTCGCTGAGCTGCAGTGCAGTGGAAGCCTTTCATAGCATTAAACCATCAGGATTACCTGTAGATAAAATGTAGAAAAAAAATAAAGCATCATGGAAATAGAGGCAAGTGTCCCAATTCCCCCATGAATGAATTTTTTTTTAAATTATGAAATGTTTTTTAAATTTATGTATTATGTATATTGTTCTTATTCATGCTGTACGCCGCCCTGAGTCCTGCGGGATTGGGCGGCCTATAAGAACTTTAAATTAAATTAAATTAAATTCCAGTTTTTAATCTTCATTGCAGCCATGATGCTTATTTTAAAGAGAGGATATTTGGAATGGTGGAAGATTTTGCAATTTGCTTGTGAGCAGAGTGGTTGAAATGTGTGGGATTCCATCTAAATTCACAGCCAGGATTTATCTAGCCAAATCTCAATTCTAAAACTAAAAAGGGAATAGTTACAATTAAAAAATACATTATTTTATGAAAGTGTATTGGAATAACTGTAACTGAATTAGGCAACCTTCCATAGGAATATTTTATTTATTTATTACTGCATTTTACTTAAGATTGCAGGCAGTTTGTGGAAATTACAAATCAGAGGTTAAGTGTAAAATGAGTAGACTCTGTGCATGATTGTAACCATAAAGATGTTGATGTTTGACTGCAAGTATAGAATTAAAGGCACAGGAAGATAAAAGAAGAAAAAAAGTAGGGAGAGTTTGCCTTCTTTCCTTCCCTTGAGATACTTTCACTTTTGGATTGCAACATGAGAACTCAAAAAGAAGGTAGAGAGAGAAGGAGAGTATCATTAGAACAGCCTGAAGAGAAAGCAATTCAATTTTTTTTTAACCAACTTGGCAGTAAATTGACTGAATTACTTTTACTACATTTACAACTTTGGAGAAAAAGAATGGATAAAACATTTGTAAAGATGAAATAGGAGATGAAGAATAAGTTAAAAAGAAGGAAATCTCTATAAAGTAAGTATCTGGAGATATAAAACAAGTTATGATAGAGTAGACAGCATACTTAAAAAGCAGAGACATCACCCTGCCAACAAAAGTGCGTATAGTCAAGGCTGTTCCCAGTTGCAATGTATGGCTGTGAAAGTTGGACCATAAGAAAGACCAAAGAATTGAGGCCTTTGAACTGTGGTGTTGGAGAAGATTCCTGCGAGTCCCTTGGACTGCAAGGCGATCAAACCGGTCAGTCCTAGAGATATCAACCCTGACTGCTCTTTAGAAGGCCAGATCCTGAAGATGAAACTCAAATACTTTGGCCACTTAATGAGAAGGAAGGACTCACTGGAGAAGAGCCTAATGCTGGGAACGATTGAGGGCAAAAGAAGAAAGGGACGACAGAGAATGAGGTGGCTGGATGGAGTCACTGAAGCAGTTGGCATGGGCTTAAATGGACTCCGGGGGATGGTAGAGGACAGGAAGGCCTGGAGGAACATTGTCCATAGGGTCGCGATGGGTCGGACACGACTTTGCAACTAACAACAAAATGATAGAATAGAAATTATGGATCATGTCATAAGTTATTGACAAAATTGAAGAGAGAACTGTATAGTTTGGCTCCATTAGAATTGAGAGAGAAATAATTTTGTCTGAAATTTAGAGCTATTCCAGAGAATTCTGATGAAAATATTAGAGAAAAAATTATACACGTTTTGACAAATTTTAGATTGAGGAGAGGAAGACACAGAGGCAGAGATAAAGTTTATAGACCGTTGGGGAAAAAAAGACATGGGACTTTGTTTTTATATATGATAATGGCAGTGAATTTTTATATGCACAGAAGTGGAAAATTTCAACATTACCCACCATAGAGGAATCTATGGTGAAGAGGATGGAACTTGCTGAGATGGGCAGATTGACATCTTTGATTAGAGAAAATACATGTATTGCTGACTGGAAACCCTTTATATATTTTTTGCATGAAATAGAAGGAAATGAACTTATATCTTTTTGATGATTAGAAAATAAAGTTATTAAAAATGAATCATGCTGTAACCATAGAGCAATACTTATAATTGCTGTAAAGGAAGTTGAAAGCCTTCCTTCCTTCCTTCCTTCCTTCCTTCCTTCCTTCCTTCCTTCCTTCCTTCCTTCCTTCCTTCCTTCCTTCCTTCCTTCCTTCCTTCCTTCCTTCCCTCCCTTTACATGCAGTTCAATTTACATCAAACTTACTTGGCTCATTGTATTGGTAATAGACTACTATTATATCTAGATGTGGACACTGCCTGACAGAATTAGCTAAACATTTGTGTAAAAAAACATAATAATGGCTGCATCCTTCTGTGTTTCATAATCATACAAAGCTAGTCACTGATAAGACACAATTAACAATCTACTTTAGCATGAAATGTAAGTGTGGATCATAGTACAAGCAACCAACTGCTTGTACAAGATGAACCAGCCACTGAGATCGCACATTCCCATATTTTCTCATCATATGAGACTTTTAAGTACTGTTGAGTTTCCATCTCTACTTCACCTTTGTTTACCTATGGCATTTGTTCCTCCTCAAAGCGATAGGAAATAAAAATAACTCCGGTACACAAATTGGCAGCCATTTCCATCTAACTGTCATAAGTAAGTGATTTGGAAGCAGTTGTTCTTATAATTTGAACGTACAATTTTAAATGGAAGAGTGCTTCTGCTAATGGAGCAGGGAGTAGCTGCTCAGCCAAAAAGCTGAATCATCGCAGCAGGAAGGAAGAGAGGCCCTTAGTTTTCTGTCCTGCTGAAAAGTAAATTGTTGAGACTACAAGAACAGGTTGGACTGTTATTATGTGCAATCATGGAGTTAAGTGAGGTTAAAGATTTCAGGATTCTGAAGGTTAACAATGACAGTAAAATCAACATTTATACTTTGCTTATATTAGTCCAACCATATTCCAGAAACAGCCTTGGATATTATTAATTCCCACTACCACCAAAAACCTTTAGGACAAAATGGCGTATTCTCTTAGCACAGTACAGTCACACTCCAGCATTTTAGCTTCTACACTCTATTGGCTCTGTCCTTTCTTAATTAGTCTCTATTTCTGCCTCCAAGAACAGGAGATCTGAAGTATGTACCATTGCATATGTGTGTGTGTGTAGGTAGGGTATACACACACATCCACACCCACCACACTCACACACATGGTTCCAGGGCTCCTGTGATATCTCATTCGCATTTCTGCTTCAAAGCTAAACTAAATTAACTTCTGGCTGGATTTCCCAAATTATAAAATGGCAGAGCAATTTTGAAATTTGAGAGGCTGAGCTCCTTAGGGGAGAGGATTGGTTTCCCCAACCTCCTTCCAACCTCCCAATCTCCCCTTTTCTCCATTATTTCCTCCCACTAGCTGGCAAGCTGTCCCAGTGTCCTCATATTAAGTTTTGGGATGGGCTGTCAGATATATTATGGTGTTTTTTGTTTTTGCTTCATCCCAAAAATAACAAATGTGGCAATGCAAAGACCGAGGGCAAGCCACTTTTGGTAATTTTTGGGGGTGCTGCCTGGCTAACAATTATGGCAAAGGTTCTTGTGACCTGAGATCTGAGGGTCTGATGTGAGATTGGGTGAAGGAAATGTGTTGGTGCAAAAGTGTCATGAGTGTTACAAGTCTTTTTTTTTTTTTTACATATCTTATTCCATTTAATCCCCACGGTATATTTGTGTGATTAGATGCATTACATTTATAGTGGATTTTGAACTGAGTTGTGTAAGATGGAAAGGTCAAAATCTCTGAAAAAAACTGGCTTCTCCCAGTTTTCCGCTGAAGGTTTCATTATCAGACTAATTCTGATAGTCTGAATTGAGAAGAGAAGAAGTTGAGGCTTGTTGTGGTCATTTTCCATATTCTAAAATTGGAAATGCTTTTCACATATAGACAGCCATAAATTAAATACAAGAGGATAAAAATTTGGCAGTGTTAGTCATCATCAGACAAAAATAGATTGTTGCAATAGTGAAGAATATACTGTATGTATTTCGGAGTTTGCCTGGTTCTTGATGTTGTCTGCCCTTGATTTTTTTTGTTGTTGCAGGCATTTCATTAATATGTTACCTGGTCTAATAATGAGTCATCTCTAAGAAGAAAAATTTAGAGAGTTTAGAGAGCCCTAAACCCCTACAGAACTAAGTAGATTAACACATCTTTTGCCTTACATTTCACAATGTGGACAAAAACTTCAAAAGAATTGGATGCATCCTTCTGTATGTAGGTCTCCATAATGACGCAGCATTCAGACATATAAGTGCTAAAGCTACTAGATATCATGTGATTAAGAAGCAGAAACCTGGCTTTACTCGACGAGTGTCTTGAGAGGAAACAGCATTCCGAATGTCTAAAAAGGAACCAAATGTACTCCTTCCTTGGGAAACATTTGTCTCAAGCACTAAGTTTGGCACAACCAATGTTCTGTACCTTGACTGCTTCTATCTTAGCAGCAATTAAAATCAAAGGAATAAATTCTGTGATTCAGCAAAGGAGCCAGTTATACAGAAACCGGTTCCCCACCCTGGTCATTGGAGCTGTGATAGTCATCTGGTTGGATGTTTGATCTGGATTCTTGTTCAGAGAAAGGGAGTGGACTCAAGTGACCTAAACAGCACCTTCCAACTCCCATAAATTTACACAAGGAGACCTTTAGAATTTCCCACTGAGATTTATCCATCAAGGAGATTTGAGATGTAAACCCAAGAAGGCTTATTACCTGAGTTTTTAATCTTTATTTAATTTTTCAGCATATTTATTCACTCATTTTTAAAAAATAACAGATTACTTAGATATCTGAAAGAATGCTTTTAGTACCGAAAAGCTTTGGGACTGAAAGAAACAACACAGAATGTTCAACTTTCAGGATTCTTTTACACATAATAAAAGCCCTTCGTGGAAAGCAACCCTTATAGCTACTGTAACTCATTCTTTCATCTAGTTTGCAATATACAAAACATATTGTATGTCCCCAACCCAGAGAAACCATGCTCCCTAGATGTTTCCCTGATCCCATAGGAATGCAGCTTATTTGATCTTCATGGATTTGGCTATGAATTGATGTCCTCTGCAAATACTGTATGATGTAACTCTTGGGAAAAAATATCAAAATATATTTAAAAGTGCAGATATGTGTGTGTGTGTGTGTGTGTGTGTGTGTGAGAGAGAGAGAGAGAGAGAGAGAGAGAGAGAGAGAGAGAGAGAGAGAGAGAGAGAGAGAGAGAGAGAGAGAGTGAGGGAGAGAGAGAGAGAGAGAGAGAGAGAGAGAGAGTGAGAGAGAGAGAGAGAGAGAGAGAGAGAGTGTGTGAGTGTGTGTGTGTGTGAGAGAGAGAGTGAGAGAGAGAGTGTGTGTGTGTGTGAGAGAGAGAGTGAGAGTGAGAGAGAGAGTGAGAGAGAGGTGTGTGTGAGTGTGTGTGTGTGTGAGAGAGAGAGAGTGTGAGTGTGTGTGTGTGTGTGTGAGAGAGAGAGAGAGAGAGTGTGTGTGTGTGTGTGTGAGAGAGAGAGAGTGTGTGTGTGTGTGTGTGTGTGAGAGAGAGAGAGTGTGTGTGTGTGAGAGAGAGAGAGAGAGAGAGAGAGGAGAGAGAGAGAGAGAGAGTGTGTGTGTGAGAGAGAGAGAGAGAGAGAGAGAATATGTAGGCTTTGTGAAAGTATGTATGTTAAAGTATTCAAGTCAATCATATTTGACTAAGATTCCATGGACACTATCTACTTAAATAAGAACTGAGGAACTGAGGGTCTGATCCCCAATGCCATCCAAGTGAAGAAAGTGACGCTCTCTCCATCAACTTAGTGTGGTAGTGAATTCACTACCAATTTTAATTAACAGAGGTGCAATTCTAATTCCTTCTAGCAATGATGCTAATATCCACCATTGACCAATACTCTTCTATCCTACCTTGGGCTGGTGGTAATGCTCCATGGCCATGGTGATGACATTGAGGCCAATCACACCTGTGATGAATAAATCCAGATAATGGGTGGTGCACATTTGGTGAATCAGAAGTCGGAAGCGAGAATAATCAGAGTAGTACGGTTTACACTGTGCTTCTGAAAAGGAAAAAAAGTAAAGAAGCAGTTCAGAAAACAATCCCTTTTTCTCAAGGCCAGGTTCAGCACTGGCTTTCAGATTCATTCAAGTAAGATCCCCCCCCCCCACAGGGGTGGGGTAGGGCAAATGTGTTTACAAACTACTGTAATTAATGCACAGAAAGGCAGTACATTCATATACCTGTTTGAGCAATTCCAATTACACATGCACAACAGCCAGGCTTCTGTGACTAGATATAAGGTGAGTGAAGAATAGATTCATTTCAGGTTTCAAAATAATTTTAGAAAAAGATTAAATTTTCTTTTTAATTGCTGTAGAAGAAAAAAAACCTACCAGACTTGGAAGCACGTGACCTATCTATTATTCATCATAACAGCAGCTTGAAGCATACTACCATGCGATATTGAAAACCGTAAAAAACTCTTGAGATCAGAATTTGGGGCAATTTGGAGACAATACACAAAGCCCTTTGACAATAGTAGAGGATAGTAATCTTGCATGTAGAATTCATTCATTACATATTTAGGGTAAAAATGCTGTGATGGAATGCTTGCAAATCTGTGACATACATCTTCTGTTCTACGATGTCCAGACAACCTGGAACCTTGTATATGTCAAGCTTGTGCTTTACAGTATAGCCAAGAACTTAGTGCACTTAAGACAGTGAACATAAAAGGATACTGTGTGGGGTAGCATTTTACAGTAAAATACTGAAACTTAAAAGGGATAAGGAGATACACATTTGTAAAATATCTGAAAATTTTAAAAAAGACACCTCACAGAGCATTTCAAAGTACATGCTTAAGGAGTAGAGAAAAAAAAGTGGAAACACCTTGTTCTCGATTTCAGGAAAAGAGTTTTGTATGGACGCTCAGAATTAAATGATCTTCCGTTTAAGTGTGATCGCTAAAATGCAGCCGTTCTGGTTAATCTCTGGTGTTTGGCTGCATCAGGGATGATACTTTCTCTTTAGACCCTGAATGTTCCAGCAGATAAACTCATTATACATCTAATCTCTAATGAGGAAATGTCAAGTCTATAATTCAGGGCAATTTTCAAAGAGGCATTATAATGCAACATTAAATGAAAAGGACTGCCTTGAAGATGTCAGAGATAACATTATGCCTGCGATTAAACGATCAACTGGTTATGAACGTGACTGAGCCAAGGGAATTGAATGGTATGGTATTTAGCAACACTGAGCAAATATAAGGATTCATTTGGGGTGGGGGAAGTATGGCTATTTTTGATTATAAAGAAAAGCTGAATTTAGGAGTTAGCAGCTTTGCATGTAGAGGTCATCTAGCTTGTCTCCTAGGTACTGAAATGTTGATGTTCTGTTCTTAGGGACTGATGGGACTCAGTGGTCCTTTCACATGGTAGAAGGATGGTCTTGTTTCTGCCTGCAAACCACAAGTAAATCACAGCTCCACATATAAAGGTCCCTCCACATAAATAAACGATTTGTGTTATCTTTCCATCTTATTTGATATGAAAGAATCAGATGTGCATGATACTTGTGAAGTTGTCAGGAATCATCACATTATGTCAGGAATGATAGCACAAATCTTTTTTTCCTGAGTGAAATGATTGTTTAGATACGTAAGGGGCCGAGTATAGGGTTATTTTTGCAGGCAGGAATGACACTGCATATCTCTTACTTCAGTAGTGGGTTCTTAAACCCGTTACTACCGGTTCACGCACATGCTTGTGCGTGAGTCATTTCTGCGCATGTGCAGAAGCATCTTGGGTGGGTGGGCGGAGCCTCCCACCACCGGCGCTACCGATTCACAGAACTGGGCCGAACTAGGAGCAATCCACTGCTGTCTTACTTGCTGAAGAGAGAAAAAAAATCTTCTTGAGACTCTATTTTTTTGGAACTGACGAGAAGAAAAGTGTTGTACTGTACTCTGTGAGTTTTCTTCAAATGACCCTAAATATTTTCACCAGTTTTTCAAAATAGGACACAGCAGAGACTACTTGCTGCTAGTCTATATGCTGTCTGATCCTGAATGCCATGTTATAATATGGAAATTGAGACATATTAAGATGAATTTAAATGCTCAATACATTTCTAAAAAGAACAACAACAAATCTAGACAGGCTGGTAGCTGGCTAAATCACAACTTTCATCATAACTGTAACATTCTGCATAAATATCCATAAAAATGGAGATATCTCAATGGCATTATGCAAAACTCTGAAGAGGAAATTAACTAAAATGTCTGAATAAAATTAAGTTATGAACTGGGGCCCTGGCTATGAACCAAGTTATAATTTCAAAGAGAAGCCCTATTTTAATTTGCTGATCTCTTATTGTTCAATGCTTATCCATAATTCACAGTCAGGCAGGGGAAAAAATGTCACAATTTCTGTCTTTTCTTTGGGACAATTTATTTATGAATAATTGCACTGGCATCCAAGGGTTCAGCTATGACTGGCAGATTAATTCCAAACAATAACAAAAGAGGCTGTTAATATATAGCAGGGATTTATACTGAGATTGCAAATGTTACCTGCATAGCAACAAAGCATGTGGTAGCATAATCTTATAAGCAGGATTGCTCATTTCCCATTCCTTATGCTGTGGGTGAAGACAGACATTGTATTTAAATAAAGGCACAGGGAGGTTATTCACCTGCAGTGTGAATTCAGCTTCACAGGTTACACAACATATACCGTGTTTCCCCGAAAATAAGACCCTGTCTTATATTTTTTTGAACCCTGAAATAAGTGCTTGGCCTTATTGCCATGCACTCAAAAGCCCGATTGGGCTTATTATCAGGGGATGTCTTATTTTGGGGGAAACAGGGTATATATATATATCCCAGATCAATATATATATATATATATATATGTATGTATGTATGTATGTATGTATGTATGTATGTATGTATGTATGTATGTATGTATGTATGTATATGTATATGTATATGTATATGTATATGTATATGTATATGTAATATATGTATATGTATATGTATATGTATATGTATATGTATATGTATATGTATATGTATATGCGTGCGTGCGTGCGTGCGTGTGTGTGTGTGAGTGGTGGGTTCCTACCGGTGCGGTCCACTCTATAGCACCGGTAGTGGCCCGCTGGTGACGTCACAGTACCGGTGCAGTCGGTTGCTGGTGCCTAAGCGCCGCCATTTTTTAAAAAAACATTCTTCTGCGCATGCCCAGAAATCTGACAATTAAGTCTTTCCCCATCCCTTCGCTTGAAAATAATAAGAAGCTCTCATTTGACACTTTTCCTTCATTTTTGCCTAAAGCTTCCCAAAGTGGGCGTTTTCCGAAAGCTTAATCTTTTATACTGTTAATTTTATACAGTTTTATATGTTATTCTTTAGACGAAAACATTGAGGACTGTTAAAAGAACAGTATCTTTTAACAGTCCTCAATATTTTCGTCTAAGGAGCCCCATGACTGAAACCAAAAATGCTGTATGAGACTTGCTTGTCTTTTAACTATAGCATTTTCTGCATATAAAGGTTGCTGTGTTGCCATGGTGTAACACGCACTTTGTATGCAAAGCTTTTCATGTAAGGTATAAAATAGCAAAAATAGTAGTAACATCTCTCTGAAATAACTAATATATGACCGGCAAGCCATGCCCACCCGGTCACATGGCTGGCAAGCCACACCCACAAAATAAGCCACACCCACAGAGTGGTAGTAAAAAAATTAGGAACCCGCCCCTGGTGTGTGTGTGTGTGTGTGTGTGTGTGTGTGTGTATGTGTGTGTGTGTGTATGTATATATATATGTATATATGTATATATGTATGTATATATGTATATATGTATATATATGTATGTATATATGTATATATATGTATGTATGTATATGTATATATATATATGTATATATATGTATGTATGTATGTGTGTGTGTGTATATATATATATATATACATATACATATACATATACATATACATATACATATACATATACATATACATATACATATACATATACATATACATATACATATATATATATATATATATATATATATATATATATATATATATATATATATATATATATATATAGAGAGAGAGAGAGAGAGAGAGAGAGAGAGAGAGAGAGAGAGAGAGAGAGAGAGAGAGAGAGAGAGAGAGAGAGAGAGAGAGAGAGAGAGACAGATCTGGGATTCAATATATATATTATATGCTGAATCCCAGATCACTATCAGCCTTGCCTCTCCCATATGCCTCCTAAGGTGACAAGTTCACTTTGTTTTCTTTTCTTTTCTTTTCTTTCTTGCCCCCCCCCGAAAACAACATGTGTCTTTTAATCTGTTTTTCCATTCACTTAAAAAAAGGAAAATGTTTAGAAACACTTGCAAAACAGTTCTGAACAATGTAGACGGATGTATATCAATGTTAGCTTAGGCACTGGCAATTGAGACTGATCCTGCCAGCTTTGGGTTTTTCCTTTGATATCCAAGGAGATTGGGGTATCAATTCTCCAGATTTGGAGGGGGGGAATGTACTTTTAAATGATAAAAACAACCTCCTGCATATTCCAACAGCCCCCTTCTTCTCCAGCACTTTGTTTAATCTGTCTTCACCGTGTATTTGTAACTAATATCCTACCCAGTGATTCAAGGACATTCACTATATCTGTTTTTTTTAAAAAGTTACAATTAAAATTATTTTGATAAATTTGTAATGCCGTAGCTTATTAAGGCTTCTGCATCTGCCAATAATGTTATTAATATGGTATTTAGTTAGCCCTGCTTCTAAATCTTGCTAACCATTAGCTTTGTCATATTTCGCATTCCAGTCATGCATATTAGTAGAAATTATACATTTTACCTTGCAAAGAACCACACATAGTAACACCATGCTTCTTGTGGGTTTTAAATTAACAGCTCCTGATTTTAGGTGGGCAGGGAACCTTACTTCCAAATACCAATATTATTTCTTTTTAGGAGATATAAAGAAGCCAGATGTATGGTTATTTGTAAATATTGGTACTTAGACACCTTTTAGATACCTTAAATCCATGCCCCCCCTTTCGAAACAGCATTGTTTGTACCTGTACATATATATCTTGGGAAATACAGACACCTGTTCAAATGATGAATCACACCAAATAACACAATATCACAAGTACTGCTACAATACATTGGGATTAAGGATGACAGGATGCTGCAATTAGTCTGGAAGATTCTAGAAAAATTGAGATAGCATCCTGTCACTGAGAAACCAGTGGGGGTACGTGTGTGTTTATATGTGTGTGGATAAAGGAGAGAAAAGGGAGGAAGGAAGATAAAATGATTGAGTAAGAACATGCATCAACTAGGAGCTATCCGCCAAAAAGCCCACAGTAAAACACCAGATATTGGCAAATGATCAAAACAGGTTTTAAATCAAGCTGCTATATTATGGCCCAGAGGAAAGGGAGTGGACATGCATTGATTTAAACTCATCCTGATTCCCTCAAAAAGTAGAATCAGAACAAAGTTGCTTTTTCTATAAATAGCAAAGTATCTGCCCTGTAATCATTTACCTGCAGTTGGTTTTCAGATATCTATTCATGTTCCTAGCAGGTAATTTATCTGCTCAAATCATGTGGAGAACTATATGTCAATTCTCCCCCCCCTCAATGTTTATTATTTTTTATTTAATGTTCACACCAGAGAGAAATGTTAAAATGTGATCGTATTATCAATGATATATGTCCGTGCTACTATTACCTTAGCCTCCTTGTGACTGGAATATTTATGAATTAAACAAATTTATATGGCCATCCAATTCACACATAGCACCAGTGGGAAAGCACTCTTTTATTCATTATATAGCCTGAAGCGAGGAAAACATATTCTTCTTCTTTTTTTCTTCCCCACAAATTTACTAGAATGATGCTGTGAAGAGATCTGGTGTGGCAGCTGTAACCAGCTGTCTAATAGCATTGGCATTTATGTATCATTTTGAATGGCACCTGAAGTGGCTGGTTGCTTAATGTTTCACAGGCAGGGAGTTGAATGCTCCCTCAAGCTTTCATAGAATGGAGGAGAGGTCACAGGGAAGCAATATCACTAAGCAGCTGGATTTACAAACTGTCCAGGGAATATTAAGTGGAAGGTGATGTGCATGGAAGGAACGTTGACATTTAAAGAAGTAGATTTATTAGTCATTTTAGTGAATGACATTTAAAAAAGCAAAGTGGAAAATGGTTAAATTATTCCCATTGAGATTTTTAGTTATAAGAGGCAGCATCTTCCAAAAAATGAAATATCCACTCCAAACCAGCAATCAACACAAAGAGATTATGCAAATAGAAGACATACTTTCCCACATGGTACAACAACTTGTAAAATGCAAAAGCAAAAATAGCCAACCTGCATTTTCACGTACAAATTACTCATTTGAGTATGGAAAGTTTGCACAAGGTGATGTAGCATTCCTTGTTTCCTTGCAATACACACACGTTTAGATGCTGTCTATTCACAGTAATAAGCACTGCAGATTACGTACGATAACACTAATACCAGCAAAGAAAACACCAAGTACCGCTTTGAAAATAATACATACAAAAGCCAAGAATTATGAGATTATTTCTGAGCCTGCCATGAAGAATGGCCCTGTTTGAACCCAACACATTCAAAACATAATGAAACACTCAAATATATACCTAAACATAACAATTATTATTTAACCACACTGAAATTGCACATCTATGAGATGTTCTCCCAATATCTATCCAAAAGGAGACCCAAGATTAGCCTCCCACCCATACAGAGAATGTAGGTACACAAACACACTGAAATGAAATGTAGGAAATGGTAACGTTGAGGAGATTTAGGATTCAGTAAAACAAGCTGGGTCAATTTTAATTAAGTCAAAATATATGGATAAATATCTTCTTATTCTTTTTCATTGTTTTTTTTTAAACACAATCTTAGTTGTTCTCTTAGAGCTGCATTTCAGATGAACTTGGCACATCAAGAGCCGAGTTGGTGCAGTGGTTAAATGCAGCACTGCAGGCTACTGCTAGTTCAGCAGTTCAGCTGTTCAAATCTCACCGGCTCAAGGTTGACTCAGCCTTCCATCCTTCCGAGGTGGGTAAAATGAGGACCCAGATTGTTGGGGGCAATATGCTGAACTCTGTAAACCGCTTAGAGAGGGCTGTAAAGCACTATGAAGCGGTATATAAGTCTAAGTGCTATTGCTATTGCTATTGCTATCAGGTACAGTGATATAGGGCACCCTCCTTGAAGAGGCACTGTGCCCATTTAGCTGCCAGCACCATCAAGTAATTGACCATCCTGAAAAAGGTTCCTTGCTAATTGGTTCTAGGCTGCTCAGCTCGTTTGTCAAATTCATGTCATAAGTCTTGCCTTTCCAAAGGTGTAAATCCTGAGCGTGTCTTCTTCTCATTTAGAACTGACAAGATGTTCAGCTATGATAAAGAAGGCCTTGCCATATTTATTTTATTGTTATGTGTGTGTGAGCTGTTATTAGCTTTGCTGTTGTTTGTTTGTTATTGTTTTAATTGTTTGAAATTGCATATTAGATGTTGTAAGCCACCCAATTTCTTTTGGAGTGGGAGGCTGTAATACATCAAAATAATAAATTAGTACTCATGGTTGTCCTTCTTTGTCCGGATTACTTCATAAGACGTTTAACACTCGCTATGTCAACTGGATTCTAAGACAAGGCCTCAAAAATGGACCAGGAAGATAAATTCCTTACTATGTTCTGCTCAAGGCAGCAAAGTGCTCAAGCTAGTACATTTCAATAGTGCCACTGACTACTTCCCAATTTTCTTCCTTGATACTCAATTGCATTATTATCTATTTCTGCCACAACTTTTCATGTAACCAAAGTAGCCATTAAGGTCAACTCCACAGCAGAGCATATGGTTGCTGGTTTCTGCACTTGTAAAAACCCTCTTAAGAAATTTGGGGATTTGCTTTATTTTTAGGGTGGGGGGAATTGTATCTTTCCATTGGCACCAAATTCTGATTTGAGAAAAAAAATTCAACAAAAATGGCAAGAAATTGTTAGTAAATTTATATGGAGTGGGGGAAAATATTAAATTTAAAAAATTTACAAGATTCAAAAGATAGAGGTGTTCTTTCTCTTCTAAATTTCAAACTATATTACAGAGCAAGCTGTTTTGACATGATTAAGAGCTTTGGCTTTAAGAACCCATCCAGTTTAGGAGTTGGTGCCCAGGGAGGTTTAACAGAACTTACTTTCTAAAGTGTGGAGATTGCAATCACTCCACTGTCACCCTCCTTCCATTGCTATCCAATGGGATCATTTTACACTTTCCCTGTCTGAATGTTTCCCTCCAGATGTGTTGGGAAGGAGACAGCTGGGGCTAGAAGGCAGGGCAGGGCTCTAGTTGCTCCCTCCCTCCATTGCCAGAGGAAAGAAATTTACCTCATAAGTATGGCCACCCCAGTTAGCATCCCTACTTAGACATCCAGACTGTAGTCCGACTACCCATTTTTATTTCAGTATATGGACTGGAACTGAGAAATTAGTCAGCAAACAGTCTATGGATCCTTCCTCTATATAAGATGTCATATTATGAAATAAGAGTATGAAGCTTTTTATTATAACTATGAAACATGTGGCTTTGGTAATACCACCCAGAGTCTTTCTTCCCATGCCTTACACATATTCCATGTACAGATACGATCCTTGCAGCCTCAGAGATAATGAAGAGGACTGATGGTCACAAGGTAAAATCAAATTTATCCTAAGCTAATTTGAATATAAGGTATACCCAAGATATCTATAGGAAAAGGCAGTTAGGCCTGATGCAATTAGAATTAGAGTGATTACATTAACCCCTTCCATGCTGGATTTATTCTATTGCTATGCTAGAAGAATTTAAGCAAATATAAATTGCCTTCTTCTAATATGGAAGAACACTGGGTTCAGAAATGCAAAAAAGGAGTCTCCAGTGGTTAGCTTGGTGATCGCTTTTCTTATGGACAATGGGATTCTCTTCTAGATTTTTTAGGAGAAGGAATCATTTAAATTTCCTTAAATTTTGGCAAGAGGGGTAGATGAGAACTGTGTTTCTTTCTCTTTTTCTCTCTCTGCTTCTCTCCAAAGTCCAGAAGAAAAAAAAGAGGAACATGCAGAGAACCTGGAGGAAAAGCATGGATATTGCAAGCTATAAACTATAATTATTTAGGAGAGGCAGAGCCTGTCAGATCCATAGTTTTTGTATAAAGGGCCAAGCTGTTTAAAAGTAGAACATTACAAGGCTGAGTGGCGCATATAGAGTAGCTCTAAAGTAGATGACCCAGACATCATCCAAAAATCTCTTTCTGAAAGCAGCAAAAGAGGACAATGTTTACGATGAGAAGTAAAATTATCTGAAAACCAAGACAACATATAAATATCCCAAATTAATTGTGTCAGTGATAGGTCAAGCCTGCGGATGTTTACACCAAAACAAAGCATGCAGAGTAGAGAGTGAGCAAAGAAAGACCTTCCACTACACACAGTCTAGCGAGATGGCGCAAAGAACCCATGGCCAGCCGTTAAGTCACACAGCATGAAAAGTCACGTGAGACAAAGACGGCAAGGACATCCCAGTACCTGGCACTGCACTGGCTGAGCTGTCCATTATTACATCATCCAGCATTAGATCTAGAAGAACGAAAGGTTCATTAAATCACCTGAGAGGACAGGAGGCAAACCCTTCACCCCACTTCCAGCGTTCACCACTATTATGGCAAAGCAAACCAAGACCCCAATGGCTAAGACACTTCCTATGAGATATCTAATAGAGTTTAGAAAGAAGCATTGTGCAAATGCTGGAACACATTTCCACCCCATGGAAACAGCAAGAGATTTTTTTTTCTGTTCAATGACCCACCAGAGCTTATAAATTGAACATATTATGGACTATCCTTTATATGGTACCTCAGTTGGCCTCATTCAGTCTGTGCCAACCCTTCTGGAAGATGCCCACCTCAGGAGGCCTATATTAGATGGTCAGGATGCATACTTCTCTTTCTCCATTCCTGCCCCCACATCATTGCAACCTCATTACTACTGATTACCTTGCTACCCAGATTAAAATCTTCAAGATTGCTTTTGTGAGTGTGTATGAATAAATCATATTAATTATGTTAGATATTAAGAATAAAAATAGGGCTTTAGAAATTATTTAGAGTAATGCAACTTGAAGATTTTCTTTTCTTTTCTGAAGCAGATATTCCCTCTTTCTATCAGTTAGCAGAATGTAAATATTTATCCGGTTCCTGAATCTATATCCAAATTACTGGAAAATTATACATCAGTATACATAATTTTTCCAAATTTTGTGAACTCAAGAGAGAGAGAAAGCAAGAGAGATCTGTGCAAAAATCCATATATAAGGAAAAGGTGTGCACCTAAAACTATTATATTAAAGATCATTATTTCCAAATATTTTGTACATTAAGATATGTACAAAAATGCATGTGAAACTTTTACATATGCAAATTTTATGCACCCTTCATTGCAAACAAATTCAGAAAAGAGACCAGATAAAGTTATGGATAGAAAAATAGGATTATGAACATAAACAAACTTGATAATTTGTCTACTTTGAGTGATACTTGGAGATGGTATATCTTTTTAATTGGGTGTTCATATGAGGTGCTTTCATTCCAGTAATACATGCCATGGAAACACAGAATACCTTTATCTTTGCATGATTTCTGTATTATGAGCCTTGGAATTAATAATACGTGGCATAGGACAAAAATAATTTTCTCCGCTGTGAGATGATGGTTAGCAACTACTGTTAGGGGAAAAAATCTTTCACAAACTAATAGAATTTTTTAGGAATCTGTAACTCACAGAAGAGGAGGTTTATATAAATAGGAGCAGCATTTTATTTGGTAGTGTTTATATGGAAGTTCCCTACAGAATTACTGGTTGATCCCCAAAAGACACTATATTAGGGTAAACCATTTGTGGCTCTTAAGTTCCCTTCTAGCATCCCTCAGAGCCTTCTCTGACCAAGACCGCTGAAAACTTCCCAAATAGAAGTGGGCAGCACATGAAAAAGATGAGTAAGCTTTACAGTATAATAGGTATGTCACAGCTAATGTAAACTGAAATATCCCCATGTTATACTTATGTGTGTTAGGTGAGCTTTGCAAATTTGGAACCTTTGGCCCCTGTAAAAGGTTATGTGACCCTCAACTATTAAATGGTGGTCATTCTTTGAGTAAGCCATGATTTAGACAGTGTCTATTTTGTTGTTTATAAAAGGAGTCTATGACTTTATTAAGAAAGAAATCATCGACATTTCCTGCGATGGCCCTGAGTTCAAGAACAGCAATGGCTCAGTGGCCCTACACTTCTGCAGAGTCGTTTGCAAGAATTAAACTAGCAAACGCAACTTCATCTCCACAATAAACTCACTCGCCAAAAGCTGCACAAATCATAAGAAACTTCGTTCATGACCCGACCTGACCATACTACAATGTGCCCACACCCGCGAGCTTCGCTCGGAGCTCAAAAGACGCCAGAACCAAGGTGAGACTGACCTGTACATAGACTACCGTGCTGACTGTATTAAACGCAAGACCAGCAGCCTGTGTCCCAACAACCCCCTCAACAACTTAAACTAGGCATGCATGCCCCCAACTTCTTCCACCCCTACAGCCCTAAAATGCAAGCTAGTTAATGCAAAAAGCCTCACAAACAAAATGCCCGAATTCCTCCTGCTTCTAAATGCGGTCCTATTCAACCTTATTTTTGTCTGTGAAACGTGGTTGAACGTATCCTTTCCAGACTCCCTTATGTCACGCTATTATATCACGCTTTCTGGTCTGACCGTGAAAACCGTAGAGGGGGTGGTGTTGCTATCTTCTATAAAAAGTCCCTAGGTCTGAAAAAGATTAATGTTACACAGGAGCTTGCTATTCCTGAGACCACTGTCTGCGAACTGTCCTTAAATACCACAGTTAGTTTCTTGCTATATTATAGAGCCCCTGATTACGACCTTGGTCATACGAACAAGTTAATTGCACTACTAACATGGTCAGTTTCTTGCCCACGTTCCTTTATCTTTCTTGGTGACCTCAATTTGCTTCTTATTAATTGGACCCTAAACGAATGTACAACCGAACCTATACATGCAACCCTGTACAATGCTGTTACGACTCTGGGGCTGGAGCAGTTGGTAACAAACAACACTAGGCTCAACAATTGCTTAGATCTCATCTTCTGCAATAGCTTAAACTCAATTTATGGCCTACAAGTTAAAGAACATTTTTCCAACAGTGATCACAGTATGAGGGTCATAATTATGGGACTCCAAATTATAAATAAAAAAAGCCAACTATGATCTTATAGTTGCCGACTTCGCATCTCTTGATTGGCACCTTTTGTTCACAGATTGTAATACTGCAGAAGACCATTATAACACTTTTTTGCTCGAAGTCAATAGAGTAATTAACCTATATGTACCAAAAATAACCCCTAAAGCAAAGCAAAAAAAAAAAACAAAAACAAAAACCCCACCCCAAAACAAATTACCCATAACAATAAGAAAGTTACAATAAAAAAATCTCTTTGGTGAGAAAACAAAACTGGCTAAGTAGCTAACTTTAAAAACCGCTACAAAGTCTTATGCCGCCAGATAAAGGCAGAATGCACCAATTACCATTGCAAACAGGAGGAAGAGTTGTTAAACTCAAAATCCACCCGAGCCTTCTATAATTTCGTTAACACCAAACTTAAAGACTCGAAAACTATCCCATCCCTAAATGGGCCTAACGGAAAAGACTGTAACGATGAAGCTGTTAAGGCCAACCTCTTCAATATGTTCTTCAGCTCAGTCTTTGTTGACAGCAATGGCTGCTGGCCCCTATTTCCTAGTTGTACCATAGCAAATTGTAACGATTTACTACATATTGATTTTACAGTAGATAACATTGAAACAGCACTATGTAACCTAAAGCCATCTTTATCTATTGGCCCTGATGGATTATGTGCCTACTTCTTGAAAAAGCTTGCCACTGCCCTAGCCGAACCTCTATGCACAATTTATGAGGTATCTTTCAGAACCAGCTCCTTGCCCGACTTATGGTCATTAGCACGGTCATACCTATTTTTAAAAAGGGAGACCCTAGTCTAGTAGAAAATTACAGACCAATCTCACTGTGTTGCGTCACCTGTAAAGTCATGGAATCAATTATAAACCAATCCATCACCCTCCAATTAGAAACAAACAACCTGCTTTCTAACAAGCAGTTTGATTTTAGGAAAAATTGTCCTGTAATCTGCAGCTCCTACACTGCAGAAACATTTGGACCATACATCTTGACCAAGATAAAGCAATAGATGCAATTTACATAGACTTCTGCAAAGCCTTTGATTCAGTGGTGCACGACAAACTACTGTAGAAACTAAGTTCTTATGGCCTTTCCGGATCCCTACACAAGTGGATAGCTGCATTCCTGTCAAACAGGCAACAAATAGTCAAAATAGGAAGGGCCCTATCAAATCCGGCACCAGTTAACAGCGGTGTCCCCCAAGACAGAGTTTTAGGACCCACACTCTTTCTGCTTTACATCAATGATCTATGCAATCATATTAAAAGCAGCTGCGCCCTCTTCGCCGATGATGTAAAATTATTTAACACCACTGACAATGCTGCTGCCCTACAAGGCGACCTTGACTATGTGTCAGAATGGTTGCGGAATTGGCAATTCCAAATTTCAACTAATAAATGTTCTGTCCTACACATTGGCAATAAAAGTCAGAACACCAAATACAAGTTGGGCGGAAATGATCTCATAGACGACCCTCACTCTGTCAAGGACCTAGGAGTAACTCATCTCAAACAATCTAAGCCCCAGAGCTCACTGTAACAGCATTGCCAAAAAGGCATTAAGAGTTGTTAACCTAATTTTGCGAAGCTTTTTGTCCGATAACATTGTTTTGCTAATGAGGGCATACAAAACCTTTGCCACACCAATTCTTGAATACAGCTTGTCCGCCTGGAATCCACACTGTATATCGGACATTAACACGATTGAGCGGGTTCAGAAGTATTTCACGAGAAGAGTACTCCACTCCTCTATTCACAATAGAATTCCCTATGCCACCAGGCTTGAAATTTTGGGCTTGGACAATCTGGAACTGTGCTGCCTACGGTCCGATCTAAGCGTAGTACATAAAATTGTCTGCTACAACATCTTGCCTGTCAACGACTTCTTCAGCTTCAACCACAATAATACACGGGCAAACAATCGATACAAACTCAAGGAAAACCGCTTCAAACTCGATTGCAGTAAATACGACTTCAGCAACAGAGTGGTCAACGCTTGGAATGCTCTACCCGACTCCGTTGTTACAGCCTCAAACCCTCACAGCTTCAATATCAAACTGTCTACCGTGGACCTCACCCCATTCTTAAGAGGTCCGTAAAGGGGGCGTGCATAAGCGCACCAGCGTTCCTACCGTCCATGTCTTACTGTCCCCATTTATCTGTATTTACTTTCTTTGTTCATGTTTATGTTCATACCTATACTTGTTATCTTGTACATGTTTGACAAATAAATAAATAAATAAATAAATAAATAAATAAATAAATAAATAAATAAATAAATAAATAAATAAAAATAAAAGAAGAAAATGTGCCTCACTGATTTTTGTATAATGTTAAAATGTAAGGTATATTACCATTCTGTTTATTTTGCAAAATGTCATTAGATTGTGAAAGAGTTTTCCTTAAAATGAATTATTCCTCTTGATGTGAAATTAATTTTAAAAAAATTATTAATGGATAATGAAAAGCCATATTATTCAAAAATCTTTCAATAAGGCTGTGTTGGGGGAAAAGCAATTATATGTTCACCACATTTGTTATAGCTTTTTCTAATGAGACTCATTAGTGAGAATCATAATTTTAGGTTTACAAATGGGGACTGTAGTTTTGTTACAGTTTATACTAAATTCCTTTACTGATTAAATTGGACTATGTAATATTGATTCTGTTCACACATAATACTATGTGAACAGTAAACCAAGATTTTTCCAAAACTATGATTTCTTAACCTATAATGACCTAGTTTGCATACAGCATATCACTCAAAATAAGGGAGGAGAGAAAGAGAGAGTACAGCAAAAAAATGGAGTTAAGAATAGAAATGAAAGAGTTGAAAGAAACTTGGAGGAGGCAACTCAAAAAGGGAAAGAAAAGAGGATTAAAATATGGAACAGGGTAAAAGATAAGGGATAAAAAAGAATAAGAATGTGTTTGTTAACTTAGTATAATAGAATTAAATAATTTTGAATAAATTGTTTTTTGTGGTGATAAGAATAAAAAATAATAACATTTTTGAATATAAGATATGAACATAGAAGAGCCATAATGTGGAAAAAATAACCTGTATTAAACATACGCATGAAGTAGTATGTAGAAATGAAACTATAAAATAACAATGGAAAATATGAAAATTGAAAATTGGTAATTTTGAAATGAAATTTGATTTGTATAGGACATAAAAGATAAGAATTAGTTTTGAACTGATAAAGTGATAGGTGATAAAGTGATAGAATAAATTGTTAAGAAGATTAATACAAAATTAGTTTGTATTAAAGAGTAAGAATGATATGGAGAAGTAAAGCAAAATATTTTAGAGTTAGAAATGTATGTATGTATATTAGAAATTTACAAAGTGGGAAAAGACCACATTTTTGATTGTTGGAAAGGAAGGAGAAGAGTAGGAAAAAGGGGAAAGAAAAGAGGATTAAAATAAAAATAAAATAAGAGGAGAAAAAGACTAAAAGATAGATATTAAGATGAAAAGAAACATGAGAGATGTATTAAAAATGAAATGATAACGAATTGTAACTAACTCGTATTTAAAAACTATATATATTGTTAAGACTATTGTATGGATGTATGAAACTCAGAAAGCAAATGCTCACGACATGAGATGTTGAAAGACCAAAAATAAATAAAACTTATGGGGGGGAAAAAGTAAACCAAGATTTTTCAAAAACTATGATTTCTTAACCTATAATTACCTAGTTTGCATACAGCATATCACTCAAAATAAGTGGGGTAGCAAATCATGTTGAGGCAAAAGGTAACAAACCATGTTATAGCTAAGCATTATATATAAACCCACCATTAAATTTATTATCTTTAAGTATAGCTTTATTCTTCCAATTTAGCTTATCGGTAATTTATTTACAATAATATGTAGTTAGATCATTTTATGTCCTGTATTATTAAGTCTATAAGTAGAACTATGGTTAAATATTACTGATAATATGAGGCTACAGATATTATTATAGTATTATAAAAATAAAAACTGTAAATAATTATCTCAATAATGGAGTAATCATTCTTAAATCTGTAATTCATTTGTCTGCTTTAGCTCTAGTTGCATTTTTCAATGTGGGCTAACACCCTAGAGGTAATTATTATGATTTATAAAAGTTATTTCTGGACTGCTTGTATTTTTGTCCTTAGATACTTCCATGTAATTCCTGAAACTTTAATTCTGGGTTTTCAGGGGAACAGCAAGGTCATACCACTCATGCAACGTCAGATGACTGGAAACATTACATTTTGCATATTTCTGCCTTCTGAGGAACAAGAGCATGGTTGGAGGCCTGAGCTTAGGCAGGCCAAAGCAATTTAGAGGAAGGTTACACAATAAGCAATTAACAGGAAAATGACTTTTCTGGCAGAAAAAAAATGGCAGGTAAGGCAAGGAAGTGTTTCTCAACCTGGGCAGCTTGAAGATGTGTTGGCTTCAACTCAAGAAGGCAATTAGAGCTAAAGCAGACAAATGCTGCCTGGGGAATTCTGGGAGTTGTAGTCCACACATGTTTAAGTTGCCGAGATTGCACTGAGGTAAGGGAAGCTAAGGTAAGATACATTGTACAGTGGGGCAATATATCAAACTTTAAATAAGGATTCACTGAGAAACTAAAGGCAGATTACAAAGGTGGAGGAAAAAGTAGGTCTTTAACAATGCAGAACAAAATGGCATGCCAAATACAGCCTTTTTAATGCCAAAACCTGCCAGAGGAACAATTCTGTGGAATATTTCAAAAGTATTCAGAACTTTCATTCCTCACAGGATTCCACCCCCCCACCCGAAAGTTCAACAATTCTTAAAATGGCCCATTAAAAAGAAAAATTTGCATCTAGGAAAACAAAGTGATTGCTGGTAGAGTTGGATAACAGAAGGAAGAAGTCTATGTTTTCTTTATGAAAAAAAATAATCCAAAGATTTGATGTATATTATGCCCTGTACCACATTTATACTGTAAATAGAAATTAAGATGTGCAGAAATTATGAAAGCAGAAACCCAGTTGTGGGGTGTTTTACTGACATGATTAAGACAGTCTGCAACTAGCCTTTTCACTTTTGCATAATACATGCATTCTAAACCCGAATCCCAAGGATTTTAGCAGATGAAGTCAATGTATGGCTTTAATATTAAAGAAATTGATAACCCTTAGGTATATACATTTCTTGATACATAGGTCAACATACTTGTGTCCTGTCAGTTGTAAAAAGGTATCTGGAGCACCTCATAGCATCATAGTGTATAACAGATCTCTCTTCTTTTAAGACATGAAGTTTCATAAAACTCAACATAAGGAACCAGAGTGTTGGTATGACTTAGCTTTGAATGTTCAGTCTGGAATCCTTATATTTGAATAAAGAGAGTTAAAATTCAAGGTTTAGAAACGGCTTTATCGTATGATAAAGAAGGATTAGATATGATTAATTTGTTTACGGCCTTATTAATTAGTATATGAAACAAGCAGATAGAAAGCAGAGCAAAGCAGAAATAGGAGGTTAAACAACTGTATTAAAACCAAAGAGAAATTCCCATAGATATATTGATGCTTCTCTAAAAAGGATATAATAAAAGTAAAAATGAGAAAAAAGTTTCAGAACGTATTAAGATGACTGTAACACGAAACACCATGAATGGACACATGGAATGGTAACATGACAATAGACGCCAGCAACAATAGAAGACATGCAAAATGAAGAAGAGTTCCTCTGACCTGTGACCTCTGACCTGATCATTACCTCCCGCTTTTCCAATTAAATAAAAACTGAAGTAAGAAAGACAACATGTGAAGTTTCTCAGATTTCACGTAAGTCTAATGCGGTCATCAAAAGTTCTAAGCTTTATTCTACAGTAAATAGTTTACCAAGTTTGAGTTTCAGTAGATTAACTCCAAATTGGTTAATTTCATTTGGTTAATTTCTTATTTTGACATTTTTTTAAAAGAAAAAGAATCTGTATTTCTCAAGTAAATGCATTATATTTCCAAGCAATTCTAATACAAAATGGCTTTATTATTACATCCTTGAAAATTCTATATTTTGTCAGTCCATATTAGCCAAAAAAAATAGCAAAAGTGATTTCATGTTGACTTTACAAGGCTGTAATAAATCAAATAGTGAAACTAACTATCAGCAACAGTGCAGAATGCCCCTAAGATAATTGGCCCATTCTGGAACTGTTGGTCTTTGCATTCAACACTATTTGGATAAAGCTATGCTTTTATGCAATGGGAAAAATTATATTTAAATTACTGTAGTGCGTTTTAAACTGCCCAGCATATTAAAATAATTGCAAATCATGCAGCCGTTGATGTATTTCCATGGGTTTTTGCTTAGCCTGTATGAAAGCTATATTTCTTCATGCAAATTTTGTAGCTGGACATGCTTGTGAGGGGAATCTAGCTCTCAAATGCTAGGCAGGGAATAGGGGAGATTGTCAAAGGTCAAGCAGGACTCAGAAAGATGAGGAAAGACTACCGACCAGCCATCTGTTTCTCCTTACTCCTTCTCTTTTTCTCCAGACGTTTGAGCCTCTTCTCTTCCCGTCTCTTGGCTTCTTCTTCTTCCTGATGCTGACGACATTTATGGAAATTCTCCACCACGACCCCCACAAACATGTTGAGCACAAAGAAGGCAACAATCAGCAGGAAGGAGATAAAGTAGAGGAGCATCCAAGGGTTATAGTTCATGACTGGCTATAAAATAAAGGGAGAAGCCATTACAATCTATCAGGATTAGAATTTAACACTGTCCATGATAAATTTAGGAACGCCAAATATTTGTATTTCACATAATTTTTTTTGAAAGAGTAATCTCCAAAGCACACACACCTATTTCTTGGGCTTCTGGCAATGTTGTACCAAAACACCTACCTGTTGGTCTACTCCTACAGCATCCAATCCATCGTACATGATGTCCACCCACCCGTCTTTAGAAGCCAGAACAAATAAAGACATCAAAGCCTAGAAAAACAAATGGAAACAAAGCATTTTAGCTAAGAGGAAAGACAATATAATATATATTGTATTCTACCTACCTCTTGACTCATGTTTGAATTTTTACTTTTTTTGTTTTTCAATCTAGTTGATAATAATAAGCCAAAGCTTCTTACCAGGAAAAAAGGTATCAAGTACTCACAAGAAGGAACAGGAACAGCCTTACCTCTAACCTTCATCTATTTTTACTTAACCCTTATCATACTGCTGAAATATGATTTCCTGGGGTAATAGTAAATTTATTTATTTCAAAGATTTCTATGGCCACCTAGTCATTCTCAGTGACTGGGTGGCTTACAAAGAATAAAAACCCAAATACTCCTTTGGGAGTTTGGCAGCATATAAATTTAATACATTAAATTAAATTAAATAAAATAAAATATAAAAGAATAAAAAACTCCCCACCCCCCTGGTGACAATACACAATCAAACAAGCCACTTGATGGGCTCCATCCCACGCTGAGTTCTCCAAGCCATTGGCAAAACCAGTCCTTCAGGGCCTTATGAAGGTATGCCGGGTGGGTGGGTGGGTGGGCAGAATAGTCTAATTTCTGCAGGGATATTATTCCAAAGGGAGGGAGCTACCACGGGGAACACCCTTCTTCTGGGTCATGCCAGTTGTACCTCCTTAGGAGATGGGACCTGCAACATACCTTGCCTCCCCACTCTAGTGGGTTGGGTGGATATGAAGAGATGGTCCCTTAGATAACCTGGTCCCAAGCCATGAAGGGCTTTAAAGGTGACAACCAACTTCTTGAATTGCACCTGGAAGCAAATCGGCAGCCAATGTAGCTCCCACAGGAGAGGTGACACACATGCACACCTGAGCCTGCACAAAACCATGTGGGCCACTGCATTTTGAACCAATTGGTGCTTCTGGATGCTTTTCAAGAGCAGCCCCATGTAGAGCGCATTGCAATAGTCAAGATGGGTCTGAGATAGTAGATGTGCGGGGTTCATGGTTTCAGTCTCCTGAGACAAGCTTTTCTTCATGCTAAAAATGAGTTTGATTACACTATTGTACAGTCATTAAATGCCCAAAGAAAGAGTGTGGGCTGGTCTTAATTGTGATAGGAATGTATACCAAGTGAGGATCTTTAAATGTAGACAGTACAACTAGGAAGTGCTGTAGATGATTTGCTATGGTGGCTGCAATATATACAAGGCTATTTCACATCTGCTTTGAATCAAAGCAAATAAGGGAGCACTGCAGCAGATTACTGTTCCATCAGTACCTGGCCAAGATTATCAAAATTATACTTGTGCCGGATCCATTTATAGTTGGCTTCTGCACAGTCTGACTTGTTGGTAATGTTCCTTGTGTCTTCCCCTTGGCAGACAAAAAACTTCCCCTTGAACAGCTGTGAAAAAAGGAGAGAATACTCAGTCACTGAAATAATATGGGGAGGTCTTTTCCTGTAGGTTTCCATAGTGTACCATTTGCAAATGTCTGATTTTTAAGATCTTCCTACAGAAAAGCCCATCTGCATCTCACATGAGCTTTTGGCATTAGCCCCAAAGCTTTTAGCCATCCAATTTTATGGAAGGAATAACTGTAGTATTGCTGCTTTTAAGCTGCTGCTATTTTTGATTTATACAGGTTTTGCTGTATAATTACGGCATTATACATTTTATACTTTGCTGGTTTTCAAAAACATAGTAATGATTTAGTGTGAGCCCATCCTATTTCACTAAAAGGTAGCATTAAAATACTTAACAATAAATGAACAAAGCAAATTTTTCAGGAAAGAGGTCATGGCTGAACCTTTCTCAGCTCCCCTTAAAAATGCTCTTGTACAGTCTGCATGGCTATACAAAACAAGTTGTACAATGCTCTTGTAGGGTTAGGTTTTCAGATTGAAATATGACAAATGTATTTGAAAACCAGGCATTATCTGAAGACTCCAATCAATGCAAAGTTTGGTGTTCTGTAAAGTTTTTCAAGAATATTAGCTGCCAAGCAGGACATAAAGGCACTAGTCTAGCAGTCTCCTGCCCTTGCCTCTTAGCAATTGGTATTGTCTTAGAAACTGGTGCTAAAACATAGCTTTCATTATCAGTAGCAGCTAAAAAGCTTATTATCTCTTCTTTGGTCTGTAAGAATGGTAGAAGCTATATGTCAATGGACTTATTAGTCTACCTGTGAAGGCCACCAGGGAAGTAATAAGAGACTAGGTTTATAGATGGTGGTGTATACATTCTTGAGGGAGAAGCATTTATCTCTCAACTTGAAAGAGGCAATGGTGTGCCTCCTTCTTAAGAATCTATGTCCTGACCCAGCTATTTTATACAACTATCCCCTGGCTCTAACTTTATATTTTTAGACAGTACACTATAGGGAAGGTTTTGAAAGGTGGTCAGCATAAAGCTATAGATTATTTAGACCTTTGTTAATCAGGATTCATGCCCGACAGAGGTGGGTTTCAGCAGGTTCTGACCAGTTCTGGAGAACCGGAAGCGGAAATTTTGAGTAGTTCGGAGAACCAGTAAATACCACCTCTGACTTGCCCCGCCCCCATCTATTCTCTGCCTGATCGGGAGGAAATGGGGATTTTGCAGTAACCTTCCCCTGGAGTAGGGAGGGGATGGAGATTTTTACAGCATCCTTCCCCTGCCATGCCCACCAAGCCACGCCCACCAAGCCACGGCCACAGAATCGGCAGTCAAATTTTTTGAATCCCACCACTGAATTGCCTGACTCTGGCATGAAAATCAGAATGTTCACCCTGTTGGATGATCTTCAGCAGGATTCGGATGGTGAGTGTGGCTAGACGTTTTCTGAATCCCTTGGTAGCTTTCATTGCCTTCAAATGTGCTATCCTTCTGGACCAACTGAGATGACTAGGAGTGGGAGACACTGTGTTGAAGTAGTCCTCCCCTTTCCCCTAAGTGTTTTATTTTACTTAGTGATGGTTTGGGGCAGTAGTGGGATTCAATTTTTTTTACTACCGGTTCTGTGGGCATGGCTTGGTAGGTGTGGCATGGCTTGGTGGGCGTGGCAGGGGAAGGATACTGTAAAATCTCCATTCCCACCCCACTCCAGGGGAAAGTTACTGCAAAATCCCCATTTCCTCCCGATCAGCTGGGACTCGGGAGGCAGAGAATAGATGGGGGCGGGATCAGTCGGAAGTGGTATTTACCAGTTCTCCAAACTATTCAAAATTTCCGCTCCCGGTTCTCCAGAACTGGTCAGAACCTTCTGAATCCCACCTCTGGTGGGGGACAGGTTGAACTCTCAGCTACTCCAGTGTGGGTTCCCAGAGGACTCAGCCCTCCTACTGTTTAGTAGGAAATATGAAACTGCTAGAAAAAGTCATCTGGGTTTGGACCATCCCCACCCTGTTGGACTTCCAACAAGATGCAAAGACAAAGCTCTTCAGGAAATCATTAGGGACGATGGAGATTTATCTACCAACCTTAGATGGCACAGTTAGCGAACGTTCTTGTTAGATTATAATGGTTTTAATCTTGTTGTTGCTTAATGTAAACTGCTCAGAAATAATGGGAACTGAGTGGCATAGAAAGTATAGTAAATGAATATAACAGATAAATGATATATTCAAGGTCAACCCCCCCCCCAATTTTTTAGGGGGACTTCATTTCAACTATTGTCGGAAAAATCTTGGAATTTACTTTTTTAAAAAGTGAAAATATTTACATTTTGCCTCTTCTTAGATTTATGGTGTATTACAAAGCACTTAATTAAACCCTTAAGAGCCACAATGTATGTCCTTTAAAAAATGTAGACATTAATTCACTAAGAACCGCAAGGAGATCAAAGTAGAAATTAAATTCATGAGTTCAGCTACCAAAACCTGTTCAGACAAATGGAACTTAAGATTCTTTTTTCTCCCAAAATTTTAGCAAGGGGAAGAACTGATGCGCCACTTCCAAAAGGGGAGATTAAAGCCTCAAGCATATTACTGATGAAGCTATGATTTGCATAGCTGTTGTTCTGTCTGCTACCAGGACAGAAGCTAAGCAAGGCAAGCTAGCTGAACAGCAGCCATGTATAAAGAGAGTGGCTTCCTTTTTTAACTGGAGTTTAATTCTACTTAAATAAACATGATGTACCGGCTGCTAGGTTAAATAAGAGACAAGAGTGCACATCTGAAAAATTGACACAGAAAGGTTTTGAAAAGTGCTGCTTCTCCTACTTGAGCAGAGACCTCAGCTGAAATTCTTTATACAGATAGCGGAGAAAGCACGGGCATCACTTTGTGTTGAATCAAGCCAAACAACTCTTAAGTCTTGATTTTAACAATGTCAGATGTGATTATCAACCAGGAGAAAACTATAAAAATCCTAGGGGATTAATTTTGTCACATATTCAATGGTAAACATAAAGTGGCAGAGCATGGCAGCTATTATGATAGATGGAACAGAGTGGCCTGTATTAGCTTAAGCTGAGATGCCTTCACTTTTTTATCGAGTGACAGCAGGTCCTAGCATGGTCATGCCTTGTTTCCCTGTGGCAAGGCACTATTCTCACCAGCTTTTAAAATATCACCTCTTTATCTGAACTCTAGAACAAATGTCAAACCTGTGAGCAGTCCAAATAACAGGGATCAGCACACACAGTGACAGATCTCACATAAGGTGGCATTTTATTTTATTTTTTGCCTAGGAGAACTAACTGGGTGGTAGCAGCATAGAAAGCATCAACAGTGAGTGAGTTCTCTTAGCTTAATCATAGTTGGGCACTAATTCTACTTTCTTAATTAAACTCCTTCAAACAAAACCAAACAACAGCAAACTCCTTCAAAACAAAACAAACTAACCAGATTCTTATCATAGTGTCTATGACAATAATTTGCTGTTGTTTAGTCTACAGCAATGGAAGATGAGACAGAACCCAGAAATCAATGTATTGAAAGAGTTCCAAGCAAGGAATAGAATGTCCAATAGACAATTGTGTTTTGGAAGTGGGATTGATTGATTGATTGATTGATTGACTGATTGCATGCTATCAAGATTGTGCCAACTCTTCAAGATCATATCAGTAGACTTTCTCCAGAATGATCTGTCCCCATCCTGACCTTTCTGGTTTCCTAATGGTACCCCACCATGAGGCAGCATAGCAGGACTTGGAAAGGAAGAAATGGCACTAAATAAAGGGATAAATATAGGGCTTACAAATGCTGAACATGAACTCTAGTTTAGTTACAAGAATAAAACAGAGATAACAAATTATGTATCAGTACATTTCTCCATAAATAATATATGAAGAGAACAGATGGGCACATTATATAAGTTACTATGAATCTTGCAATAAATTAAAAAACAAACCACTGACATTATAAAAAATGTGGAATGAGCTTAAATTTCAGTTGTTTTCATTCCAAGTTTTGATTGGCTTACAAAGAATGCTCATTCATATTATTATATTTAATAATGCTATGGATTTTTTTCTATAGAGATCATATATTTATCTAAAAGGAGGAGAGCTCTGAACTTAACTTTAAAAAAAGAAGATAGAAAAAAATGAAATCCCTGCACAATATCTTTCTTGTTAATCTAGTATGTCAAATCTAGCTGACACCAATGAGGATTCCCATGCTCTCTACAACTGTGCACTGATGTATGGGTATGTATGTATGTATTTATATAAATAAAGAGAAGAAACTGATGAAGAAGAAGGAAGGGGAAGGGAAGAAATTGGCATCAATGACAACCATTGCACAATCATGCAGAGTAACATAAGCCACTCTCACCACAGGCATGCACAGTGCCAAAATCTTATAATTTTGTAAAATCTTTTTAAGATTTTGATAATCTCAACATGAAGAATTTAAACTCAAGAGCATGCTGAAATCTCGCACACGCTTTCCTGAAATCTTTCAAGATTTCATGGGAGGACATAGAAACCTCCTAAGAGTTGGTGATCTCTTGAAATGTTGCCCATTCTAAACATGGGTTTAATCTGGGAGCTCTACAGACTTCATATATGAATGTCACAAGTGCCACTCTGCTTTCCCTGCATTATATGCCCACTGTTGTGATCCAGTGTTTTATACTGATCTCTAAAAAGCATTCTGTATGAAGCAGCTCTAGGACACTGAAGTATGGACATCTTTCCTTCTTTCTTAGTTGCATCAGCACTTGTAGACTCCACCTCTCATGAGAGACATCAATATTAGAAAAGATTGATGTTTATAAAATTCTCAAACCCTCTGTACTGAACGAGTAAAGTAAAGTTCTCAGGGAACTCTACCCAGAACCTACCTGGACTCCCAAGATGCCAAAAATGATGAAAAAAGCACAGCAAATCACAACAATGTTTCCGATGGGTTTCAGGGAGGACATCAGGGTTTCCACAACCAACTTCAGCCCTTGCGCTCGACTGATGACCCTGAAAGGCAAAAGTGGCTTATTAACAGAATCCTAAGACACGAGACTAGCAAACCACTTGGAAGAGAGCCTTCAAACTGTTCACAAAGGACAGTTGAAGAGGATACATAGAAGAGGAAACATGGAACTGCCAATGTGCCAATGAGAGAGTTCCATTGACTGACACCTATTCTGTTCAATAGACATCAGTCAAAATTCAAACCCAAGAAAGGAAAACTCTCTGTATATTAGGCAATACATTTATCCAACAATGATAATGACTACAGCAGGCTAAATGTGATGCACGGCGTTATCACTTTACAATAGCTTAGAAAGGCTGTATTTCTTCTTAATGTCTGTATGTTGTTTTTACTTTTCCTCTATGCCACAAAAACTTTGTTTTATTGAATTACAATAATTCCTATAGGAGTCTGTTCCAAAAAGTAACTTTCTGACTGGGGATTCTAGGAGCTGAAGTCCATACATCTTAAGGTGGTCAAATTTGAAAAACACTTACATAAAAGTATTTGCTATCATAAATGGAATGAGTATTGTGGAACACCTGACTTCTCGGGTTGTAGCCTTGAGACAATTTTTAGGAAAAACAGCTCATGTAATGTAGTAGTTGACATGGTGGACTAGAGAAACCCACCTTCAACTATGAAAACCCACAGGGTGACACTGACCAACCACCAGCAATCAGCTGAAGCTACCCCACAGGGCTGTTGTGAGTTAAAATTGGAGGAGGGAATACTGTCCTCATTGAACGACTGGAGGGAAGGCAGGGTATCAGTCTGTCTGTCTATCTGATTCCTTAGCTCCACTTTGAAGAGCAGATAGGACAGTGGCAAAACACCCAAAGTAACTGGATTGCAGGGCAATATAATAACTTTGCAGCTGTAGACATTTCTGAACAGTTGAATTTACAGATTTTGCCAGATGCTGACCTAAAAAAAGACATTTTGCCCAAAGGCATTTTAAAACAATAGAATCTAGAGATTGTTAAGAGCAGCACATGCAACTTATATTCTTTCCCCTTAAGGCTACTGCCAACAAAAATGTCAAAATATGAGGAAAATTCTATATCAAAGGACAAATATTGCAGGCAGTAGCCTAATATATTTCAGTGGAGAACCTCTTTAGATTTATTTTATTTTTGATGTGTCTCTGTAATGGGATGTGGGAATAACCTTAGGAGACAGAAGGAAGAGCCACAGTCTAGACCCGTGATGGTGAACCTATGGCACCCATGCCACAGGTGGCATGTGGAGCCTTCTCTGCAGGCATGTGAGCCATTGCCCTAGGTCAGCTGCACCGTGCATGCATGCATGCCGGTCAGCTGATTTTCAGCTGGCCCTGCCCACGCCGCCCCTCCCAGGAGTCTCCACACGGCCCATTTGGGATGCGAGGTAAGTGCAGGGCTTGCACGGAGGCTCTGGGAGGGAGAAAAATGGGCCTCCTGGAAATGGATCATTTCCAGCTTTCGGAGGGCCAGGGGAGGCCGTTTTCACCAGGGGGGGGCATTGAATTATGGGTGTGGGTGCGCGCGGGCGCTTTCGGCACCAGAGGAAAAAAAGGTTAGCCATCACTGGCCTAGACAATGATGTGGTAAGAGAAATCTGAGTCCAAAGAAAGGAAAGGGCTGGAAAAAGTTACTGAGAAGGGACCCTCCCTAGTTCTCTGGGAAGTAAAGGTAGGGGAGGTGGGGGAAACACTTTCAGACTTTCAAGGTTTTTGTTACTACAATCTATTACTCATGGTTTGGGTTTCCAGTCTAGTTGTCCCAAAGGTGCTTTTTCAAGAGGCAACTGGACTTTCTGGTTTTTCTTTGAAGACATTTCACTTCTTGGATGAGAAGCGAAACGTCTTCAAAGAAAAACCAGAAAGTCCAGTTGCCTTTTGAAAAAGCACCTTTGGAACAACCATGACCTGGATGACTGAGAATCTCCATAGACGTTTCCAATTTGAACGATCTTGAGGTGCTGACAGTCTATACTTCAGCTCAGTTTCTTATAACGTGGACTATCACATCTCTTCTCTTATAATGAGCAAAACTGAATAAACAAATGAAACCTTCACAACCATAGTTTTACTAGTTTCCTCACTGGCAAGTTAAACAGTAATCTGTTTGTCAACATGGACAATGCACAGTTTAGCTTCATATTCATATTACAGAGCACAATTCAATAGTCAAGTCCCTTCTTTCCTGTGTACAAAGGTTTATTACTGTCAAAAGTCGGAATTAATGATTATAATCTAACCACTATCACCAGCGATACTATTTCCTATTTGGGATTTCTGAGCATTGCTGCCCATTACGAGAAATCTCTTTCCATAGCTTATTTTGCTCCTTTCCCAAAGCTCTAATAATGCACATTTTTTCTACATTTCATTTCTCATTAAAAGCTGAAATTAATATAGTACTGTTTGTCATCCTTTTCTCGTCATTATTTGCATTCCCAGGAAAACAGACTTTGTCTGATCTCACTAGAAGGACTTTCTTAATTTAATTGACCTCAAATGCTTTAATTCTCGCATAGTTGTGGTGTGACATTATTTCACCTAAATATGTAGCAGCATTAATCAAATCAGATTTATATTTTCAGTGCCATTTGTTAATTCTGATTTTATTTTGGCTGATCCATTACCTGCTGTATTAGCCTTTAACACTGGCTAAATGTCCTTTGGAATTATTATTTCAAGATTTCTGAGTCAAACAGATTTGTAGGAACATATTTGGGCAACAGATCCGGTCATTTTTTCCCAAGCAAAATTACGAATACCTATAATTATTAAATACGCAACAGGATATTTCGTCCTTCCTTCTTTATGCACCCAACTGCATATTTTAACAGTGATTCTACAAATCACTATTGTGAATGTGCTTCCATATGTGCAATAATGAATTCCATATCCCTAAAGTAACTCTGGATGGGTCAGACATACTTAGCTTCAGAATAGATCAAACATACTTAGCTTCAGAAAGGTCATTCAGCTCCTGTGAGTACAAGAGTGTTGTATGAAGCTACCTGCATACTTAATCACATCGTTGGCCCATCTTACTCAATTCTTGGGAAGTTTCAACATACAGTTTAGCGTGACTTGAATAAATTGAAACAAGCTTCAGGCTTGAATGCTCTCCTCTCCTCCTTCCATGGAAATGTGAAGAAAAGTTTGGAACATTTCACTTCCTTTCTATTATTTGAAGTTTGTTCTGTTACTCGAGTTAACAGACGGCTACTAAGTATAGTTGATGGACATGAAAAATCTGTGTTTAATGTAAATGAGAGCCAAAACGTTTTGAAGTCTTTGTAGCCATACAGAAAAACAGAAAGTCCACGTTCCAGTCTGATAGCTTAGAATGATTTAAATATGGGATGGTTGCTATATCACTTCATCTCAAAGTACTTATTTATTTACATCCCAATTTTATTATTTTCATAAATAATTCAAAGTGTTGAACATATCCATCACTCCTTTCTCCTCATCTTTTTCCCCACAATAACAACCCTGTGAGGGATATGGGTCTGAGATAGAGTGACTGGCCCAAAGCTGGCTTACGTGACTAAGGTGGGACTTGAACTCACTGTCTCCAGCTTTCTAGCCTGGTGCCCTAACCACTAGACCATTTATTTCCTTAGACATTTCCTGAACCTGGGTCATTTTCCCAGGCAAAGATGAAGCCTTCTCAGAAACAGCAGAGATCATATCACAGAAAATCAGATTCTACCTTCTATCTCTGTATAGGACTACCAAAAGTCATATTTTGCATTCTCCATGGCGACAAATATAGATGAATTCTAATTTTACAAGTCAATCTCCAAAAATGAATAAAATTCCTCATATCCATTCACAACTCTTCCCTCCCTTTTAGTTGATTTGATCTTAACCTTTGATCTGAGTTATACCTTTCTAAACTCTCCTTTTACTAACTCACTTTAATCATGGAGCACCCTAATGAACAGGCAAGGAAATGTCATAACTGTGGATTACAGTCTTACAGTTGGGTAGTGTCAATATTGCAGTCAATAGGGAAGGCAGAGGTGTATAAGAAAACCAAGCAGCTGGAGTTTCTGCATTAAGGCTTCCTAAAGTCAAGAAGAAGCACATGGACAATGGACATTAATAGTGACTTGCTTTGTGATAGTGGCCCCCCTCCCTGAACCAGCCTTCTACTACCTGTCATATTCCTATGTTAGGACCAATGTTCCCTCTAACATTGAAAATCACTGCGCTGCAGTTGGAAACTGCTGCGCGGCGTTTTCTTTTCTGAAGGGACCGAACCGGCCTCCCTAGATGAAGAGTAAGCTGGTGGGCAGCAGCCTTTGATCTCGCTCTCCTCTCCCTAGCAGCGGAGCCCGTCTGGGGAGGCAAGAGTTAAAGCCTCTGCCTCTCTTCATTGAAGGCTCCTTTCCTCCACCCCCCACCCACCCCGATTGGCTGGTGATCAATGTTCCCTCTGACATAAGAAAACGCCGGGCGGCAGTTGGAAAATGCTGCGCGGCATTTTCTTATCACGTGCGCGGCCGAACAGCCGCACAGCTTAGAGGGAACATTGGTTAGGACTATAACTCTCAAGCATTTGGTATTATGAGAAATGAACTTTTGATCTGTATGGAGGACACCAACCAGATTTAATAATTACAGTTAGTCCTCAACTTACAACAGTTCTTTTAGGGAGGGAGGGAGGGAGGGAGGGAGGGAGGAAGAAAGAAAGAAAGAAAGAAAGAAAGAAAGAAAGAAAGAAAGAAAGAAAGAAAGAAAGAAAGAAAGAAAGAAAGAAAGAAAAAGAAAGAGAGAAAGAGAAAGAGAAAGAGAGAGAAAGAAAGAGAAAGAAAGAGAAAGAAAGAGAAAGAAAGAAAGATGTTAGGAAGGAAGAAAGACAGAAAGAAAAAGAAAGATGGTAGGAGGGGTAGTCTTATACGGCGAGTATATACCAAACTCTATATTTTAACTGGAAAAGTTGGGGGTCGTCTTATATGCCCAGTCGTCTTATACACCGGAACATACGGTAATATGGAGGTAGCCTCTAAACATTCCTGGAAATTACAAACATATGAAATTGCTTTAATACTGAGTTAGAACATTGGTTGCTCAATACTGTCTACATTAGTTTCTCCCAGACTGGCATTCTTAATAAGTCTATTAAGAACGCTTTTCACTTTGAAAATAGTAAAAGCTTCTGAAAGACTTTGCTTGAATTGCCCATTGCTCCTTCCTCAAGCACTTTTGCTACTTCCTGTTTGATCCTTTGTTGAGGATTGGGACTGGCAGTGTTCTGGTAGCATCCTTTCTTCCACATTCCCTTTGGCCAGTTGTAGTTAACTACAAAGCTGCAGGATTATGCAGATCAACATACCCTAGTTGTCCCCACCCCCACCCCATCCCTCCAGGTTTAAGTATTTAAAAAGACTGTCATCCTTAATTCAACTCAGAGACTTTCTCCCTTCATCCTGAATTTACTTCCAGTAAACTCCCTCCCTGTCTGAATAGTGGCCCGTTTCTCTTTGTCTTGAGTGTTAAGTGTTCCAGTGGTTGCTGTTGTATTTTCTCAGGGAAAGCTCCTTCATCCTTACCAGCCTTCCTTTATTAGGGCAAATCTTGGTGGGACACGAGGGGCAGTTCACCCCTTTTAACGGATATAATAAATGTATAATGCAGCCTTTCCTGGTCTGGCGATTTCCAGATGGGCTGGAATGTCAACTGTTTATCAAACAGGAACTGCTTTGGCTAAGACTGGTAAAAAAATTAATCTTCAAGCATCTGAGTAGTTCTGATTAAATTAACCCTGCTAAGCCCAGCCTGCAGTATTTCACCAAACAATTAAAAGCAGTAGAGCTTTTAAAAGCTGTCTCTAAGTGATATAAATAAACTAATTATATTTTCAATATTATCACTCTTCTGCTGTCTTTAAATAAAAAAAACCCAGCATAGTCCCCAGCTATAATAATAGAAATATAGCACTTTCTCATCTCAATTATTTTTCCTGAGCAATTATAGTAAAAAAATATATACAGAGGATCACTTCATGTTAATAATAGGATAGTGGAGTCTCTTCTTTTTTTAAAAAAGGAAGCAGATGGATCATGTTTATTTTCATCAGCTATGCAATGAACACATTTAATGTGTCTTAATTCAGGTAGAAGGTAAGATATGTGGTAGCCGTCACGTCACCTGCCTTAGATAGGAAGCCTTGAGTAAAAGTCGCAACCACATGACTCTGGCCACTAACAACGATGCTTGCACAACTTCTATGAAAATGAGGGTTTTAATGGTGTGGTTAAAGCTGGCTTGGATCAAAAGGCCAAGACTTCACACAGATGGCATACCATGTGGAGCAATGCCCATCTGGTTTGCATCCTCTGTGGCTACCACATCACAGGGTGCATGTATGAAGTGGCGCCCTTTGGGCTAAAAAAAGACAAGTTTTTGTTTAAGCTGTCTCCTACCAAAAGGAGGAGGGGGGGAAAGCCATGGGCTGGAGAAACAGTTTTGGAAATAAGCAGGCAGGTTTTAATGAAACCTGCCTGCTTTGCATGAGCTAGATAGGCTTTCCAGTGGTCTTCAGCATGGATTCTTTGTCCCTTTCTCATGACCTTTGTTCCCTATCTCCTGCACCCTTCCTCCAGAAACCTGACCTTCTATGGTTTCTGGGGTAGAGTGGAGAAAGAGGGAGGATAATAGATTTCTTGAAGCAAACTGTATCATGAAAAATAATCATCTGCAAATAGTTAGAAAATGCATTATGCAACTTGCATCATTTATTCTGAACACTGAAACCCAGATTTAGATTTCTTTCGTGCAAAGTACGTACAGTTTGGCCTTAAAACCTCTATACCATTTCACTGGCTTCAATGATAATGCAGTTCTTATGTCTCCAGGCAGGGGCGGGTTCCTCTTACCTCCCTACTGGTATGCTGTGCATGCATCATCTCATTTTGTGCACGCTCGCTACGTGCACACATCCCCTCGCGTGATTTTGCTTCCTGCACATGCGCGTTAGGGGATGCGTGCACGAGAGAGATTTCGGTGATTTTTTGCTTCCGCGCATGCGCAGAAGCAAAAAACCACCGAAATCTCACACACACGTGTGTCCATCACAAGATTTTGCTTCCGCGCACGCGCAGAAAGCAAAAAGAGCCCAAAAATTCTAGAAAAAAGATGGCGCCGCTCGATGGACTGGAGAAGACGGCACTGGAGCCATTGCGCGCAAATTGCGCAATCGGCGGCTCCCTACCGGAATGGCGCACTGGACCACACCAGTAGGAACTCACCCCTGTCTCCAGGAAATAAAAATGTAAGGACTTCTTGCAGAAAACAACTAATTCTGAATCATTAAAAGATGGCAGCATGATTTTATTTGTGAGCTCCAGGCATCATTAATCGATGCAGTTTTCTCAGATGCAGAGCACTGCTGGATTATATTTGTGTAGGACAATCAACAATGAAGAAATCATATTTTCAGCATCTTAATGGTAACTTGGACAAGCAAATTACCATATCTTATCCATGGGGGCCATTTCCATTTGCCAGAAAGAGAGAGAAGAGGAGTGGTAAGAACATGAAAGAAAAGAGCTACAAAATTATTCTTGTATCCTCGTGTTATGAAAGCTGAATAATTCATACATATTGGAAGCCAAAGTCAGGGCACTCAACTTCCCAAAATTATTCTACATAAATTTGTCTTGCAGATGATCTCAGACACTGCGGTTTGGATGCTTTAGGTAGAAATACTTTGATTGTGATCAATTCATACATACAAGGGACCTACAAATACTACTATACATCAGGGAGTTTTTGATAAATAGTTGTTATTCTTCCCTTCCCTTCCCTTCTTCTTAAAGGACTTTTGAAAGTGGTGTCATATACCACAAGCCTTAATAACCAAACCCCTCATCAACTCATATGTCTCCAGAATAAAGTATGTCAGTTTCATAAGGGCAGTCTAGATAAATGATTTATCCTCAAAAACATGTTCTCTGGATAAGAGGAAAAGTAGAAGTGAGAGTACTGTTCCTATATTTCACACAACCCTGCTCTGTCCAACCATAAAGCTTTTATCAATTAAAGAAGGAATAATATCATTGACGAAAACTTTGGCTGAACACCCATTTCATCTTTATGGAGCCTATACTTAAATATTCAAGTTTTTTCCTCCTTTGTCTCCTTTTCTGTTACTGTAAATCTCTAGAAAATGGAATTCATTTGGATAATATGGCATAAAGATTAGTTAAGACAAGTTAAGAATATGCCATTTTATCAGTAGTGGGTTCTAAAACCCTTTACTACTGGTTCGTGTGTGTGTTTGTGCGTGCACGCGATGCTTCTGCGCATGCGCGGAAGCATTCTGGGCTGGTGGGTGGAGCCTCCCGCCACCACTGCTACCGGTTCTAAGAACCGGGCCGAACCGGGAGCAACCCACCGCTGCATTTTATACTTTGGGGTTGAAGAGACAGAACTGGAAGACTGGAGCAAAACCTGTACTTTGTATCTGATTGTACCTATCATCTTACACTGACTTAGGCAGGAAAATATCCATGGCATTTTTCTGGAACAATGGGAGAGACAGTTTGGTCTGGCTAGAAATCAAGAGACTGTGAGTTCTAGTTCTGCCTTAGGCATGAAAGCCAGTTGGGTGACTGGGCCAGTCACTGTCTCAGCCAACAACTTCAGGTTTGGATGAGCAACAAGACAGTCAGTCAATTCCTTTGCAACCAATAGATCAACACTCAATTGATGTGGGGGAAAAAAAACCCAGACCTTGCACTTCTAGAAAAAGGCATGGAAGAAAAAAAATCTTCTGGGACAATGAAAGACAACTAATGGCCAGGAAAACTAGACAATCTTGTAGAATAGCAGCTATAATGGTTTGTGGACAGGATCTTGGGAAACACGGGGAAGAGACATAATCAGGGAAACAGTTGGATAAGAGGCAACTGAGCCAATACAAGAAGCATAAACATGACCCTCCTTAGTTTCTTGGACAGTAAAGGTGATGGCGGGAGAGCTGTATTTTTGCAACAGTGGCGAATATCTGTAGCTCGAGTATAGGATGAGGGTGAAGGTTCATTCTCTGAGCTTGTGGTTTGGTTTCTGAATGTTTCATTGCCAGGTTAGTTTAGGGCAGAGGTAGGCAAAGTTGGCTCTTCTATGACTCATGGACTTCAACTCCCAGAATTCCTGAACTAGCATGATTGGCTCAGAAAGTCTGGGAGTTGAAGTCCACGAGTCATAGAAGAGCCAACTTTGCCTACCTTTGGTTTAGGGGATGTGTGTGTCAGTGTTCTTCTGTTTATAAGTGCTTCAGGTGTGGGTGTGTCAAGTGAGGGTCTTGTGATGGGTCAGCTGTGAATCATCAGTGAGTCTTATGATTGGTCTTGTGATAAGGAGGTTACATCAGGTCAGGGTCATTGGGAGGTGAACTGCTGATGGGGTGTGTGTTGTGTGGCTTGGTTGAGGGTCGGTGCTGTCTCTAGTTGGCTGTGTGGTTGATTTGGATTCTGAGGGGTTTGTAGGCTGGTTGTAGGTCAATGTGTCTGTTGATGGAATTGCTTGTGAAGTGCCAGGCTTTGATGAACTCATGAGAACTGTATTTTTAGACTTGCAACATTCTGTTAATGTAACCCTATATAATGAAACAGAATTAGTCCATCTAGTCATGCTTCCTATATGGACTACCTGGCAAGACTGACAGCAACAGAGAGGGCATTTCTTGACAGGGGTGGTTATGTGTTTCAAGGTAGCTCTCGTAGCATTGTAACTGCTGCTAAAAGGATGGTTTTGCAGGAAATATTGCCATACAGGGAGCCTATAGAAACATAGTGCTTTCCAAGATGCTATGGCCACTAATAGTTAATGTCCCCACTAGGCTTGCTGCTCTGGAATAAGTGCTCTCTGAGAAAGAGGAAAAATAACTCTCTCTCTCCCCTGTGCATCTTTCAGTTTGCAACCAATATTTTTTCTGAAAGATCTGAGCAACAATTTGCAATCATGAATTTGTCTGTGTCCATTTCAGTTACCTGTTCTCTTACCCTTATAGCAAGCTTGTTAAGATATTCATGAACTGGGAGAGCCAATGGTAACAAGGTCAGCCAATGAATAGGCATAGTAACTGAGTCAGCCAATGGGAGCTAAACACCTCTGAGTCTGTGCAGAGAATCGAAACTGAAAACTTAAGCTTAAAGCTGGGCGTGGCTCAGTCCATTCTGCTCTCAGGTCCACTCTGTACTCTCAGCTCTCTCCATTTCTGCTCTGCTGAAATGAAACTAATTCTCCTGCTCGTGTTTACTTGAAGAAATAATCTTCTTGTGGTATTGTATATATATTACTATGTTTATAAAGAAGTTACGGTAATGAATCCAGCTGAATCAGTCATCTGTGTGTGTTTCTGGAAATTGATTTTTCTGCAACAAACTCTGATAAAGCTTTGGACCTTACTGCTACTTAAATTGCTGAGTCTTTCTTAAAAACTATGTGCAGAAAAAAAAGGAAAATATGACAGAAGGGGATAGAAAAAAGTTCCATAAAACAGTACCTCTTATAAAATCAGAACTAGATTTACATTTATAGTTCTTATGAGTCATATGGTTAAATTATGCAAGTTTATTTAACAATAAACTTGCATAAACTAATATATGCAATTCAAGTAGTTTAAATAGTCCCCGATTGGGACTCTTGCTGATAAAATTCATATTTATATATAGAAAGAGAGGCATGTTTTTCAGGCCATTTGTGTAATTGATGGCAAATGGAGATTCTCTTTTAAACCTTTTCCCCTTATGCTGTTCATAGTAATAATTGCACTGCATATTTTATAATTTTAATGATGTAGATTGCTGTTACACTCTTTCTGATGGCAGCTGCTTTAAACCCCTCTGCAAGAAAATTCTTTAAAAAATGTAATACAAGTATTTGCATTAACACTGTTCTACAATGATCACGTATACTGTACAGGTGAAATTTGACAAAATTAAAACATCGTGCAAAAGTTCATTTATTTCAGTAATGCAACTTAAAAGGTGAAACTAATATATGAGACTCACTACATGCAAAGCAAGATAGTTCAAGCCGTGATTTGTCATAATTGTGATGATTATGGCTTATAGCTCATGAAAACCCCAAATCCACAATCTCAGATGTTCTGTAGAAGACACTTTGTTCCAATCAAAGTTTCTCTTGAATGAAACCTTTTCCTGGTATAGGCATAATTTTTATACAAAGCAACAGACATGGGCAGTGAATACATGTGGATAGATGCTCCTAAATCTCCAGCTAGCAGCTATTCAATTAGTGAATCCTTGATCTGGACACCATTTAAAAAATCAGCTGGAACTACCATATTTTTCGGAGTATAAGACGCACCGGAGTATAAGACGCACCTTAGTTTTTAGGAAGGAAAATAGGGGAAAACAATCTGCCTACCAGGTATTCATCTGGCTAGCGTCCTTAGTCTGGTCAGCTTCAGCACATTATTTTATCCCCTGGTTAGGACTTAAAAAAACCTTCTTCTGAGAGAGTAACAATGAAAGAGCCTGCAAGCCAGTAAGAGCTGGGAAGATCATTAGCACCTAGTTAGGGCTAGAAAAAAACTTATCCGGAGCAAGTAGAGCAATGAAAAAAAACCCTGCAAAGACTTAGGGCTGGAAAAACATTCTTTGGAGAGAGTAACAATGAAAAAGACTGCAAGGTAAGAGCTGGGAAGATCTGTTAGCACCTAGTTAGGGCTGGAAAAAAAAAGCTACATTCGAAGTATAAGACGCACCCAAATTTTCAGCCACTTTTAGGGAGGAAAAAGGTGCGTCTTATACTCCGAAAAATACGGTATGTGGAAAACATACCGTATGCAGGCTCTTTCATTGTTACTGCAAATGGTTTATTGCAGAAAACTACAGAGATCATATATTGAACTTCCACTGTGGGTTGCTGCCTATATGAACTGGGTTTCAGGCCAATCCTCCCTAGTCTTTAAAGGAAACTAAATTTCCTGACAGTGAAGTAAGGAGAAATTTCCTGACAGTGAAAACAGTAAACCAGTGAAACAGCTTGCCTTCCAAAGTCCCAAAGGTGCTTTTTCAAGAGGCAACTGGACTTTATGGTTTTTCTTTGAAGATGTTTCGCTTCTCATCCAAGAAGCTTCTTCAGCTCTCTTCTTGGATGAGAACAGAGGTGGGATCCTGCCACAGCTGTCCGGTGTGCAGCTCCGGTAGGGAGCGGCCGATTGCGCAATTTGCACGCGACCGCTCCGGAGCCCTCTCTGCCGGTCCATCGCGCATGTCACCATTTTTTTCTGTGAATTTTTGGGCGATTTTGCTTCTGCGCATGCGCAGAAGCAAAATCGCGCTGAAATATCTCTCTCTCTCGCGTGTCCCCTCATGAGATTTTGGCAAGATTTTGCTTCCGTGCATGCGCAGAAGCAAAATTGCACGAGGGAGTATGCTCGTGTAGTGAGCACGCGCGTGCCCGAAGCGTGGAGATGCGCGCGCAGCACACCGGCACCGGTAAGGAAGCAACCCGCCGCTGGATGAGAAGCAAAACATCTTCAAAGAAAAACCAGAAAATCCAGTTGTCTCTTGAAAAAGCACCTTTGGGACAACCATGACCTGGTTGACTGAGAATCTCCATAGACATTTGCCTTCAGAAGTTGTGGGTGCTTCATCACTGGAGGCTTTTAAGAAGAGATTGAACAGCCACTTTTCTGGAATGGTATAGATCTCCTCCTTGAGCAGGGGGTTGGACTAGAAGACCGGCCTAGAGGTAGAGCTCTTGCCTCATAATCAGGAGGTTGTGAGTTCAATCCTAGGTAGAGGCAGACGTAGGGTCTCCTGCTTGGGCAGGGGGTTGGACTAGATGACCTGTAAGGTCCCTTCTAACTCTGTTAATCTGTAAACCTCCAAGGTCCCTTCCAACTTTGTTATTCTGTTAAAATATGTATGACTCTCGTTCTTCTTATATACTGTATCTTCTGGAAGCTTTGTTAACTCGTAAAACCAGATTGCTTTTGGCAATGTAACATTTCAGTTGTGCAATTTTTAGATTGCAGGGGATTCCATGGGTAAAACCTAGGCACACTCAGCTCACCCATTTCTCTCTCTCTCAGGCCAGCAGATGTTTGTTTGGTGAATTAGGCTTAAAGGGGCCATAGACACAGTATGTGAGAATATGAAAGACATTAGGATAACATATATTGGGGATTAACAATTACTGAATAGCCTTTCAGGCATGTCCTCTAATATTTGTTGGGGGGGGAGAACATGGTGTAAAATGTCCTTGCCTTATGTTTTGTATCCATCATAAAGTTCATTAGTTTCCCCTTTCCTAATTTATGCCAGTTCTGCATCACCCAGCAGATTTTTTCTTACCTTAATGGCCTGAGAGTCCGCAAAAGCCTTAAAACTCTTAGCATTCCAAGGATTTTCGTTCCACTATCAGAAACCATTGAAACCAGGACGTCAGCCATAGAGATGAGGACCAGTACCCCATCCAGCACATTCCAACTGCTTTGCAAGTAGGCCTTCTCTCCGAAGCACAAGCCCAGAGCCACCACCTGCCAAGATTGCAAATTGCAACAGAATATGACTAATTTAGTCACCACGCCATCGGTGTGTTTATAATGCACAATTTACACATACGTGACTGCAAATGCATTGACTTCCCAGTTATAGAAACATAACTAAGCAGGTTCTACAAAGTGTTATGGTGTAAGATTCATAAAAATAACTCTGCAGAAACATTCCAGATTGTCCCTTTAACACTGAGGTATTTTTAATGCAATTCAAAACCTAACTGCCATATCTACTGTAATGTGTGGCAATTTCGTAAAAAAATGGCCGCATGCATGATTATTTTTGTCAGTAACTACAGAAGGAAGCACTGAGGATGTAATGACCATATATTATCCTAGACATTAAACTTCAGAATACAGAGGTCACGAACACACTCAAATCTTAAACATTAAAGAATTGTTAGTTCATTTGTTTTTGTATATGCATGTATGTAATATGTGTATATATACACACACAAACACAGACACACAGACACTTTCACCCTTTGCTGAAATCTTTTTTTGTTCTTTTTAGAGTCTGTTGAAAGAAGGATGAGGGGTTAAATTTTTTTTTTCTCAAGGAATTAAAAATATATGAACAAAGCACTTTAGAAAATGTAACCCTCTGGTCTTATCTTAAGCAAGCTAAGTTCAAATGGGAAGTTTCTCAAAAAGAACATAGTACATAAAAACTGAGATACTGAAAACAAGCCCTGAAATAAGCATAATCTTCATAAAATGCATGCACCATACTAAAATGTTGCGGAGAATCTGAATTCAGTATTTACAAGTATATGCTATGGATGGTGGTAGTTTTTACATTTCATTACTCTCTAAATTTGCTTCTTACAACTCCTTCCCCCAACACATGTCCAATTAGACACATGTCTAAGAGCCGAGATGGTGCAGTGGTTAAATGCAGCATTGCAGGCTACTGCTAGTTCAGCAGTTCAGCTGTTCAAATCTCACCGGCTCAATGTTGACTCAGCCTTCCATCCTTCCGAGGTGGGTAAAATGAGGACCCAGATTGTTGGGGGCAATATGCTGAACTCTGTAAACCGCTTAGAGAGGGCTGTAAAGCACTATGAAGCGGTATATAAGTCTAAGTGCTATTGCTATTGCTAATTTAGAACAACATTTTATGCTCTTCATTTTCGAATGAAACGATTCTAATCCATTAAAAATTAGTAAGTTTTTAAAGCTTTAAACACTTTCTTGCATTTGCTGCATAAATTCAACCACGACAAGCTGTTTTGTGATTAAAAGCCTTTGTGATTACAAAGATATTATAAGAGAACATAGAGGGAGGAGAAAGAAGGGAACAAATCCAGCAAATATATGGCAACTAGTTTTAACAAACTAGCTACTCTAGCATCCTACTTCAGTCAATAGTCCTCCCTCTTTCACTGATTCCTCAGCATCAGAAATGAATATTCTGCTCCCCACAAGATGTTACCAAAACCTTTTAAAAAAAATCTTTATGGAAATGAAATACCACTGACGGGAGGAAACATTGAAATTTGCCATCTCAAGAAAACATCATTGATATTACAATCTTAATCCAAAATTGGTTTTATTTTATTTGGAGAGAGATTCTCTTCCAGACTCAGAGTCCAGAAATTGGGTGATTCTTTATAGACAGACTTTTCTTGGGCTCATTGTTTGAGTTTAATTGAATAGCTATAGCTGACTGTATCTCAAGTCTCTCTTTAACTAAAGCTGAAATATAGCTGCAAAGAGAGATGGGATACATGAGGCAGAGAATCCCATTCCCATCTCTTCTCCTTTCCTTTCCTGCCACAAATAATATAATTCAAATTCTCTGGCCAAGTAATTTTCTTATATAAATCTACCATAATATCATGTACCCTGTTGGTATCAAAGCAGGTGTGGATGTAGAAATGATGATACTACAATGAGGCACTTTATGAAAGAGTATATGTTTGATATTCTTTCCATAATGTCCAACACCTTTAACAGCAGTTTAATTTTAGGCATGTGCTTAAATTGTGGAAAGAATAAGGGATGTATATGCTTTGGGTGAAAGAAGAAGCATTTTCTCATTGGAATCTCTATTTGCATTCTCACATATGCACTGTACAGAACAATATACAATCTATGCAAACATTAAAATCACAGAAGTCATTAACCTTATTTTAAAACAAACTGCAGTTTGCCAGTAAAAATATGAGTCTAGCACCTAACCCTAGGAATATGGGTCCAGCACTTATGGATGCTTATGGTCAGTATGGAGTGGTGCGGTGGCCTAGAGTTGGAGGTCTTGCCTCACAATCAGGAGGTTGTGAGTTCGATCCTAGGTAGAGGCAGATATTTCTCTCTCTGGGCACAATGAGAATATATCTGCTGAACGAAACTCTGCATTGGCGACAGGAAAGGCATCTGGCCAGTAAACACTCTGCTAGCTCCATTCAGTTGCCCAGACTCCACCCCGCAAGGGATTATGGGGTTGTTAAAAGAAGATGATGACTCATGGATGCTTATGAGTTTCAATCACACACAGAGCTTTACATGGATCTGGTAAAATTCATGTCCATGCTGATATACAATGTGGGTAGATGGGATAAGTTCAGTGATGGTGAAGTTGCATAATGAGATGATTGTCGATGATCAGAAGCTGGATTTTGCTGGATTATTTACCTTTATGGTCATTTCAGCCAAGAACACTGCTGTGAAAATATAGTTGGAGAGAGTGAGGAAAATCCGTTCCTGTTGAAAGAGAGAGGGAGGGAGGGAGGGAGAGAGAGTGGGGAGGGAGAGAGGAGAGAAATGGGATTTAAAAGTCTTACTTATCAAGCTTTTCAAGAAACAACACCCAAATAAATGCAAGATCAGACTTTTCCTTTTCTAATCCTTTATCTCTCTTAGCACCCTGGACAGCTGCCAGATATTGGGCTGAGATAGAGATCTAATTTTTATAATATTCTGCCCTGCTCCTATCATGACTTGTGATGTCATTCTAGTTGTCCCAAACATTCAGCATACATAGAGGGACATACGAGAAAGGGGAAGGCATAAACACAATATCATTCTTTCTTAATCTTACAGGGTGGGCAGAAACAACTCTTGAAAACTTAAGCCTTACATGCTCTATATATCTAGGCTTCACCCACTTATATGTCTAGGCCAAAGCACTTACTCTGTCATTGAGCTACAGGTTCTTCCCCTGTGAAAATGAATGTCCAGGATTTTTGTCTACACACAATTCTGTGTCATCAATACCGGTAGTCCTCAACTTATGACCACAATCAGGACCACAACTTCTGATGATAAACGATGCAATTGTTAAGTGAGTCACACCTGATTTTGCAACCTTTTTTCCAGAGTTAAGCATATCACAGCAGTATTTTACATGAATCATGAGGTCATTAAGTGAATCTGGCTTCTTTCATTGACTTTGCTTGTCAATGAAGGAAGATTATAAATAGTGGTCATTTGACTCCCCGACACTGCAGCTATTCTAAATACACGCCAGTTGCAAAGCACCTGAATTTTGATCACGTAACTTTGGGGATTCTGCAATGGTCATAAGTGTGAGGACCAGTCATAAGTCACTTTTTTCAGTACATAAGTTTGAATGGTTGTAAAACAAATGATTGTTAAGTCAAGGACTACCTGTACAATAGCTATTTTGATGTAGCTGTTGTGAGCCGTGCTGTCTCTTGTGCGTACTGTGTGGGCCAAGAAGGATCATAATAATTTCCAGATTCACATTAATTAAGATGCACAAGTACTGTTCTTTCAGCTAAAGTCAAATGTATTTTCTACCTTTATTTAAAAGCAGTGGGTGGTTCAGAAATAGAACTGTAGTGAGAATTCTTGCCAATGTTGCTCCTTTCATCCGTAAATAAAAGAACAATAGTGCTACATTAATTTACAAACTGCAAGGGAATTATACAACTGAAGCGAAAATATAAGCAGATGCAATGTGAGTTTCAAAACAATTATAAATCCAGTTAGCCAGTTCTGAACAGGCAGTCAAATCCTTATTTATTCCAGTAGCCTACCTTAAGTGAACAAAACCTCATTCTTTTTCTATAACTGCCTGTCACCTTAAACTAAGTTTTATATTTCCCTCTTAGTTGCCTCAGTCTTAGTGGGTGATTAGCTCCACTCAAGATTTTAGTGTTTCAGGAGAAAGACAGCACCAAAAGCTATTCATGGCACCAGAAACAGCTTGACTGTACAGGTGGTAAGCCTCCAGTTAGTATAACTTTTATGTTACACATCATTCACTATACATGCAAGCTGTATTACAATACATCTACCAAATTTATTTTCATAGTAAAGTCTCTCTTGTTATTCTTCCCATTTTACTTAAATGAAGAGCCGAAAACACCCCGACAATTCACAGTTCATCCCAGAGACAAGGAATCTGATGTCTTCATACCAGGGACGGGTTGCTCACTTACCGATACCGGTGTGCTGCACGCGCATCTCCATGTTTCGTGCGATCTTGCGCTTGCTATGCGCGCCCCCTCACGCGATTTTGCTTCTGCGCATGCACGGAAGCAAAATCTCACTGAAATCTCTCTCACGCGCGAGTCCCCTCGCAAGATTTTGGCGAGATTTTGCTTCCGCACATGCGCAGAAGCAAAAAAGCCCAAAAATTCTTTAAAAAAGATGGCGACGCGCGCGATGGACCACCAAAGATGGCATCGGAGCGGTCGTGCGCAAATAGTGCCATCTGCTGGCCGCTACCAGAACGACAGAGTGGACCGCACTGGTAGGAACCCACCACTGCTTCATACTATTTTGATTGATAATGTCCACAAATTCCTGCTGGGCCTATGGATACTGTAGTCCATGATGTCTGGATGGCATCAGATTGACTATCTTAGCAAAAATTATTAGCTGTTTTATAATCCTCTGGACCACACTATTATGGATAAATTGAAAGGCTCTAACAACAAAAATAAACAAAAGTAGTTAAAACAATGCTTCCTAATAGTGATGCTTAAAGAAATTATCCTTTAGATCAGTATTTCTGAAACTTGGTAACTTAAGATATGTGGATTTCAACTCCCAGAATTCTCCAGCCACACGATCCAGCCATTTGTCTGGAATTAGAAGACCTCCAAGGTCCCTTCCAACTCTGTTATTCTGTTCGAACTGGCAAATTCAGTTGCTAAGGTAGGAAGGCATGTTTTAAAGAATCAATGAAACACCATTCTTTCTGCAAGGAAGTGTCTATAGTAGAACAGACAACAGTACGAGGCAACAGCAAAGGGTTCAAGATTCTGAACGCATACATCTGTATTCAAAGACAAGTCCCATTCATTGCAAGAAGGCTTGCTCTTAAGCAAGAGAGCATAACATTTTATTTTCATAACAATGTCTCTCTTGTTATTGTTCCCATTTTACTGAAATGAAAAGCCTGCATCTGCTTCTAGTTACTGACTGCAAGTAATTCCATTTTAATACACTGCTCCCAGCTGGGAAAACAGTTTGATGTATTGGTATCAAGAACTACTTTTCCTGAAAGTAGATGAGCATGAGGATGTGGCACAGTTTTGCTCAGTCAGTCAATTTATTTAAACTGTAGACCATAACAAAAATCACAGTATTATTTTAAAATATCCAAGATTATAAAACTTTCTTAATCATAGCCTTGAATAACTTGACATAATTTTAAATATTTATTTAAAATATGGCCCTACATAAATTTAAATAAAATTGCTTCATTATCCTAATAGCACTAGTTAGAAATTTAAAGACCACTAAAATCTGATTATCTAAACATTGATCAGGGTTGTACCTTCATAGTAAATGTTAATGCTAATAATAATTAATATCTCTAAAATCTATTTCTTCATGATTTGAATCCTCACAGAAAAGTACCAATCCCAGTGAAACTTCCACATTCTTGTTACTAGCTATACAACTGAAACTCAAAAAGCAGAAATTTTAGTGGCTGGTTCTCAACATAGAAAGCATTTCAGTAGCTGACACTGAAATGCTTTACTGAAATGTTTCACTTGCAGATTTCAGAGGACCCCAGAGTGCCACAATAATTGCTTATTCAACTTGCCAAATATGCATTTAACATCAGTTTTTCTTTATTCATAAGCAGCCAAATGTTTTATGCTGTCTGAAATGAATACATTTTCTCTTTATGTGAGTTTTGCGTATTATTAAATCAGTACCCCTAAACAAACTTACAGGAAAGCAAGCCTCACCAAACTTTGGACATATGTTGAAGTAAACATGTATTTCCAGGCGATAATAAATTAATGTGAAATCACAGAATAGCAGATTAGTGAGGGTTATCTGGTTGACCCTTGACGGCTTGTGAAGATCTGGCTTGGAAAAGAAATTATGCAAATCTAGCAAAACAAACCTGACAGAGAATTTAAAATGAAGATCTTTGTTCGTATCATTATTGAGATAGACACAAGTGAAGAAAAAGAATGGCAAAAAGGATCATTCTCTCTTTCTCCTCTCTTGCCACATTGGAATGCAAGCGTAGAAAAAGAACCAAAACCAGAACTAGACTAAAAAAGAGAGGAAGAAAAGGTTTTGAATATTTATGGAAGAAAATTATGACAGACACATTATTAGATCAAGTAAGTTATTTCTGCTCTGAGAAAAAGGATGCTTCTCCCCTCCATCTGCCAAAAAAGAGGAAATCTTGATGTCTTTAAGCTATAGCAGAGGTGGGTTCCTACCAGTTTTAACCGGTTCTTTAGAACCGTTAGTAATTCGGCGATGATGTCACAGAGCTGGTTCTGTCGGTGTCTCCGTGGGCGCCGCCATCTTGGATTTTTTGATTGCTGGGTGCACAGCGCAACCCTGAGCGAACTGGCAGCAAAAGGATCCAGAACCCACCCCTGACCTATAGATGTTGTTCTTGGATACAGCAAAGTAGAATATAGGCAGTTTGGCCAGGGCAAAATTAAGAATGGTGAAAATGTTTCGTTTTTCCTTCCTTCCACTGCTGGGAAAGGAACATTGCTTGCTGGAATTAATAGCACACACTTAAAGCCACCCTCCCCATACACCCCAAATCAGACAATTACAAACAGATGAGTCCTGAGCTTCATTTGTAGCCAACACCCCTAGTCTAACAGCAGGGACTAAAAGCAGCACTCGCAATAGAATTTCCACTTAAATCTCCCTTGGAGGCTAACTATGCATCCATAATGGACAGATGCACAACTAAGTTGCTAGGGCTCGGTGGCAGATCAACGAATTCCACCAGGATGGGGACTGAAGCCAGTTTTCAGTCGGAATTGAACACTATTGCTTGGATTTAGCTGGAGAGCCTACTTAGCAAGTCAAGATGCCCGATGTTGCTTGGATACAGTATTAGCATTGCCTGCGTGCTTGCTTTTGTGACCCCATAATACTTGCTCAACGTTCTGTTTTTGCAAGTGGGGTGCGGGGAGAAGGGCCAGATTCGAATCAGGTTTAAACCTCTAACCTTCTCTATTCTCCTGAAGAATATAAGGGTATTTACATTCATTTCTTTATCAGTTCTATGGGATTATGCATCCTATGCATCCTATGAGCTGCGGTGGTGCAGTGGTTAGAGTGCCGTACTGCAGGTTACTTCTGCTGACTGCCAGCTGACTGCAATTTGGCACTTCAAATCTCACCAGGCTCAAGGTTGACTCAGCCTTCCATCCTTCTGAGGTCGATAAAATGGGACCCAGATTGTTGGGAGCAATATGCTGACTCTGTAAACCGCTTAGAGAGGGCTGTATAGCACTGTGAAGCAGTATGTAAATCTAAGTGCTATTGCTATGCAGTTTCCAAGAAAACAGTTTCATGTTGCATTTTGGTTTGAAAAAGCAACATGGAGTATGCTTTTCTCTATAAATGAGTATGTTTTTGACTCCTAGTGACTGTCTGGACAAGACTGCAGGTTTTTTGGCACGGCTTTTTCAGAAGTGGTTTACCATTTCCTGCTTCCTAAGACTTAGAGAGAATGGCTGGCAGAATAGAATAGAATAAAGAATAGAATAGGATAGGATAGGATAGGATAGAATTTTATTGGCCAAGTGTGATTGGACACACAAGAAATTTGTCTTGGTGTATATGCTCTCAGCGTACGTTCCTCAGGAATCATAAGGTACAACACTTAATGATAGTCCGGGTACAAATAAACAATCAAATCATATTAGGAACCAGTCAATATAAATCGTAAGGATACAAGCAACAAAGTTACAGTCATACAGTCATTAGTGGGAGGAGCTGGGTAATGGGAACGATGAGAAGATTAATAGTAGTGCAGACTTAGTAAATAGTTTGACAGTGTTGAAGGAATTATTTGTTTAGCAGAGTGATGGCATTCGGGGAAAAACTGTTCTTGTGTCTAGTTGTTCTGGTGTGCAGTGCTCTATAGTGTCGTTTTGAGGGTAGGAGTTGAAGCAGTTTGTGTCCAGGATGTGAGGGGTCTGTAAATATTTCCACAGCCCTTATTTTTGACTCGTGCAGTATACAGGTCCTCAATGGAAGGCAGGTTGGTAGCAATTGTTTTTTCTGCAGTTCTAATTATCCTCTGAAGTCTGTGTCTGTCTTGTCAGGTTGCAGAACCAAACCAGACAATTATAGAGGTGCAGATGACAGACTCAATAATTCCTCTGTAGAACTGTATCAGCAGCTCCTTGGGCAGTTTAAGCTTTCTGAGTTGGTGCAGAAAGAATATTCTTTGTTGTGCTATTTTGATGACATTTTTGATGTTAGGTGTCCATTTTAGATCTTGCAATATGATAGAACCTAGAAATTTGAAGGTCTCTACTGTTGATACTGTGTTGTCTAGTATTGTAAGAGGTGGAAGTACGGGAGGGTTTCTCCTAAAGTCTACCACCATTTCTACGGTTTTGAGTGTGTTCAGTTCCAGATTGTTTGGGTCACACCACAAGGATAGTTGTTCAACCTCCCGTCTGTATGCGGATTCATCATTGTCTTGAATGAGACTGATCACTGTTGTGTCATCTGCGAACTTCAGTAGTTTAACAGATGGATCGTAAGAGATGTAGTCATTGGTATATAGAGAGAAGAGAAGTGGAGAGAGCACACAGCCTTGGGGGACCCCTGTGCTAATTTTAGAGTTATCTGATGTGATTCTGCTTAGCTTCACCTGCTGCTTCCTGTTTGTTAGGAAGCTTATGATCCACTTACAAGTGTGTTCAGGTATCGCTAGCTGGTTTAGCTTAGTTAGAAGAGCGTCTGGAATGATGATATTGAATGCTGAACTAAAGTCTATAAAGAGGACCCTTGTAGAGGACCCTTGTAGAAGAGCGTCCGGAATGATGGTATTGAATGCTGAACTAAAGTCTACAAAGAGGACCTTTGAAGATTCAAGATGTTGTAGGATGTAGTGCAGAGCCATATTATCAACATCATCTGTTGATCTGTTTGCTCGGTATGCAAATTGCAGGGGGTCTAACAGTGGATCTGTGATGGTTTTCAAGTGGGACATCACTAGCCTTTCAAAGGTTTTCATAACTACAGATGTTAGAGCAACTGGTCTGTAGTCGTTCAGTTCCTTGAGCTTCTTCGGCACTGGGATGATAGTAGAGCATTTGAAGCAAGAAGGAACATAGCACATCTCTAGTGATTTGTTGAAGATTCAGGTGAAGATGGGGGCCAATTGGTCAGCACAGACTTTTAAGCAAGAAGGAGTTATCTTGTCTGGGCCTGGCTTTTGTCTGTGAAATAGGTCTTGGACTTCCTTTTCTGTGATCACTAGGGGTTGTGAACCCAATGGTATGGGGTCAGTTGTAGGAGGCTTGGCTGTTGTTGGTGTGTCTGAGATGGGGGTTGTGGAGATAGGTGGCTGTAGTTTCCTATGAAACCTGCAGTAAAACATGTTCAGGTCATCTGCCAGTTGTTGATTTCCTTCAGCCTGGGAAGATGGTTTGTCGTAACCAGTGATATTTTAAAGAGTTTCCCATGTTTGCTGGTTCATTTGTTGAGAACTGATTCTTTAGCTTTTCAGAGTAACTTCTTTTTGCTACTCTGATCTCCTTTGTTAATACATTTCTGACCTGATTGTACAGCATTTTATCACCTTTTCTGTAGGCTTCCTCTTTGGAATGACGTAGCTGCTTAAGTTTAGCTGTGAATCAAGGTTTGTTGTTACTGTATATTCGCAAGTTCCTGGTCGATACACATAGGTCTTCACAGAAGCTGACATATGATGTTACAGTATCTGTGAGTTCATCCAGGTCTGCAAAGGTACCATATTTTTCAGAGTATAAGACGCACCGGAGTATAAGACGCACCTTAGTTTTGGGGGAGGAAAATAGGGGAAAAAAATCTACCTACCAGGTATTCATCTGGCTAGCGTCCTTAGTCTGTTCAGCTTCAGCACATTATTTTATCCTCTGGTTAAGGCTGAAAAAGCCTTTTTCAGAGGGAGTAGGAATGAAAACAAGCCTGCAAAGACTTAGGGCAGGAAAAAATTGCTTCGGAGGGAGTAGGAATAAAAAAAAATGCTGCAAGCCAGGAAGATCGTTAGCACCGTGTTAGGGCTGAAAAGCACCACTTTTTTGGAGGGAGTAGGAATGAAAACAAGCCTGCAAAGACTTAGGGCTGGAAAAAACCTTCTTCGGAGGGAATAAGAAGCTGGGAAGATCGTTAGCACCTCGTTAGGGCTGGAAAAAAAAGCTTCGAAAAACTACATTCGAAGTATAAGACGCACCCACATTTTCAGTCTCTTTTAGGGAGGAAAAAGGTGCGTCTTATACTCAGAAAAATATGGTATCTTCAAAAATATTCCAATCAGTGCAGCCAAAGCAAGCCTGTAGCTTTAACTTTGCCTCCTCAGTCCAAGTCTTCACTGATTTAATTGTTGGTTTTGTGGTTTTAAGTCTTTGCCTGTAAGCAGGTACAAGGTGAATCATGCAATGATCAGAGTGTCCCACAGCTGCACTTGGTAAAGACCGATAAGCATCTTTTAGTGTTATGTAGCAATGGTCTAAAGTATTCTTGCCTCTAGTGGGACAATTAACATGCTGAAAGTATTTTGGTAGCTCTTTCCTTAAGTTTGCCTTGTTTAAATCTCCCAAAATAATGGCCAGTGAATCGGGATATTTGGATTCAGCCTCCATAATTTGGTCAGCTAGAGTTCGCAATGCCTTGTGGCTTGTGGTGGGACATACACAGCACTTAATAGAAATGAAGAGAACTCACGTGGAGAGTAAAATGGTTTACAGTTGATAAGTAAAGACTCTAAGTTTATAACAGAATTTATATATTACAGTTATATCCTGAGACCAGCTGTTGTTGATATATAAGCATAAGCTTCCTCCCTTCTTTTTACCAGATGTTCCTGCAATTCTGTCTGATCATTGAATCTGAAACCCTGGGATATGCAGGCTGCTATCATCAATTGATTCAGTTAACCAGGTTTCAGAGAAGCATAATGCTGCTGAATTGTAAAAATCAGAATTGTATCTGTTTAAAAGGAGTATTTCATCCATCTTATTAGCAAGTGAACGTAAGTTGGTCAGGAAGATTGATGGCAGGGTTTTTTATTTCTCCTATTCCTTAGCCTATTTAAAATTCCCGCCCTTTTACCTCTCCGTCTTTGTTTCCTCCATTTGGTTTTTTTGGTAATTCATAGCTCTGGGGAAATTGCTTCTTGCTGTGTTAGAAACTCCTCTGCATTTGTAAAGGGGGGGGGGTTTGAGATCACAGAAAGCTGCTCCTTAAAGAAATGTTCCTTAATTTTTAGCAGATGGTCTCATGAGTATGAAGTCCATAGTGAGTTGCAGAGAATAATAAAAAATAAAGAAACCATTCGAGAGCATTTCACTGAGGCAGCCTTCAGCAGCGCCATCTTGGATCATCTTTATGCCTAAGGTAGGACCAGAATTCACAGTCTCCTGGTTTCTAACCTGATGCCTTAGCCCTGTGCTTTCTAAACCTGAGTAAATTACCCCAAACTGGATAAAAGTGGCTTTTCTTTGGATAACCACACACAAACGCATTACCCAAACACAACAGGAACATTTAAATACAGATAGTCCTTGCCTTACAACCATTTGTTTAGTGCCGTTCAAAGTTACAGAAGCACTGAAAAGAGTGACTTATGACCATGTTTCACACTGACAACCATTGCAGCATCCCTGTGGTCAGTGATCATTGCAACTGGCATGTATTTATGATGGTTGGAATGTCCCGGGATCATGTAATCACCTTTTGTAACCTTCTGACAAGCGAAGTCAATGAGGAAGCCAGATTCATTTCGCCAACCGTGTTACTAAATTACCGGTAATTACAGTGGTTCACTTAATAACAGCGGCAAGAAAGGTCGTAAAATGGGGCAAAACTCACTTAACAACCGTCTTACTCAGCAATGGAAACTTTAAACTCAATTGTTGTTATAAGTTGAAGACTTACGAAAGGACTTTCTAAGTAAAAAGGACCTGCTGATAAGCTTTTTTTTGGTAATGAAAAAAAAAGTTTGAGAAGCACTAACTTAACCAAGCTACACCTTTAAGTGGCTTTTCACTAATCCATCTTATTATATCATTTTAAAAGCACAGGCCTAGATATGGCATGTTTCTAAGATCTATAAGAAATGTTCAGTTCATGGCAAAAATGTTTAATAAATTATCTCCTAAATGCTGGAAGTGTAAAATAGAAAATGGAACATATTACCACCTTTGGTGGACTTGCCCTCAGGTGAGAATATTTTGGAATAAGGTTAAAATTATAATAGAACAAATTATAGCACGAAGTCTTGAATTAAAACCAGAATTATTCTTACTAGGCATATTTAGGGGAAAATTTGATGAAGAAGATAGATATTTAATATTACACATTACTACAGCCGCTAGAATTACTTACGCACAAACTTGGACATTGGACTCAATACCAACAATGATAACTGTGGTCAATAAAATTTTGGAAGTAGCAGAGATGTGCAAGTTAACGATGGAAATTCAGGACAAAGAAGAGACAGATTTTTATAAAACCTGGGATAGATGGTATAATTGGCTTGGACAAAAAAAATACAGAAATCTATTATAGTATAACTGCTTGCAATGATATAACAAACTGTAGTTTATTTCATATACTATGATACTTTACCTCACTTTCTGACTGAAGTAATGTTTGCAAACAGCAGGATGAATTGGGTAAATTAGCTGTAGAAATATTTATAATGTATAAATACAGATATAATATATAATCGAGTGTATAAAGATTAGTAGTAATAGCTAATAGGCTGTCAAAGAAGCATGATTTCACTTTTATGGTTTGTATTAGTCGGCGTTATGTTTGTAGTTGACTGTGTATATTATTTGCTTACTGTAGTGTTTTCTACAGTTTTTGTATTTGTTTTTTTCTGTTGTGTTTATTTTTGTTGTGTGTATTTAATTGTTATGTTTTTAAAGGAAAACTCAATAAATATTATTCTTAAATTAAAAAAAAAAGAAAAAAAAAGAAATGTTCAGTTCAGTGGGACTGGGGAGGCAGGATGATCAAGCCTTGACAGTAATCAAGCAGAAAAGGTATGCTGAGACAGCTGCCACACACATCTGCTCTAATCTTTTGTCTGGACTATCTCTTAGTACACATCAGGGTAATTTAATTTCACTCCATTTATTCCCTCTCATGCCCTCTGAGTTCCACCTTCTGTTGATAAAAGAAACCAATAGAAAGAACAAATATTGATAAAAGCTCCACATAAACTCAGCACAACAAAGCGGCTACGTTAATTGGGAAGTGATACAGTTTACTCACAGCACTGTGGGGCTCAATTTTGGGACGCTCCATTGCAATGGTGATGCAGTTCAGGAAAATGATAACCAAGACGATGTGATCAAACATCTTGTGGGAAATGATTTTATTGCATATGACACGGAATCTAAAGGGAAGAGGAAGAGAAGTCACTGGAAATCTGTGCAAAGCAGAGAAACAATCCTCTTCCTTTTCTATGGATACTGGACTACCTTTTCTTTCCTGTTGTAAAAAAGCTGCAACTGCAATTAATTTTTGGAAACAGACCTTTCTTGACAGGGACAACCCTCATCTGTCCTTGTCCTCGTCTTCTACCTCCTGCATGCAAAGCATCTAAAGAAAACCATCATCAAAATTTGTCTTGACATACAGTACCCGTCTTTCCCAAATTGTGAGATACTGCTCACACGTCGTAAGGAATAACTGACTGACTTTGGTAAGCTAAAATAGGTATATGGAGAGCAGACTGCCCAGTATTCCCTGCATGAGTCACCCTTCTGGCCTAGCTTCCTTGTAGTTAGACTCTGCTGGAGGTGGATAATTAGTTTCTTCTGCGGTTCTGCCTTGGATCTGTTGGGACCATGTTGATGGCAACATGGTTCTTTTTATAAAAGAGATATTACAAGATGTCGCTCGCTCTGGTTCTTCACAAGTTCATGCTTGCCATCTGGCAATTAAAGGTATGGGCAGGAAGAGTGCAGGGGTGGGCTGCTGGGGGTTCGGGAGAACCTCTAGCTAAGATTCTGTGCAGTTCGGAGAACCCCCAAATCCACCCCGCCCCACCCCTTCCAGGAGTCCCCACGCCCCGGTTTGGATGCAGGTAAGTGCAGGGCACGGGCGGAGGCTCAGGGGGGGGGAAAATGGGCCTACTGGAAGTTCGGGACAGCTGGAAACGGGCCTGTTTCCGGCCTCCAGAGGGCCTCCGGAGCCTGGGGAGGGCAAAAACGCCCTCCCAGAGGCTCGAGGAAAGCCTCCGGAGCCCAGGGAGGGCAAAAACGCCTCCCCCGCCATGGTGCAGGAAGCCGACTAGGCCATGGCCACCATGGCCACGCCCATCCAGCAACTGGGCAGAGAACCACTTGCTAAAATTTTTGAAGCCCACCCCTGGAAGAATGTCATTAGATTCAACCACTGGCAAAGATTCTGAGTTCCTCAGTCTCAAGTGTTCCCCAAGTTCATCACTATCCTGATCTTCAAAAAATTATGAAAAGGCGTTGGCTATAACATAGTTTTGTTTTTTGTAGATAATCAAGGAAGGAAATAAGGAAGGAAGAAAACAATACTTTGGTCAAAAGTGGGAAAGGGAGAAGGAACAATACAGGGAGTCCTTGATTTACAACCATTCATTTAGGGACTGTTTGAAGTTACAATGACACTGAAAAAAGTGACTTATGACTGGTTTTCACACTTGCAACTATAGCAGTACCCCAAAGTCACATGATTAAAATTTGGATACTTGGCAACTGGCATGTATTTATGATGGCTGCAATGTCATGTGATCGCCGTCTGTAATCTTCCCAGTTGTCCTCCAACAAGCAAAGTCAATGAGGGAAGACGAATACATTGGACAATCACATGATTTGCTTAACAACTGCAGCGATTCACTTAACAACTGTGGCAAAAATGATGGTAAAATGGGGTACAACTCATTTAACAACTGTTTTGCTTAGCAATGGCAACGTTGGGCTCAATTCAGGGGTGAAATCCAGCAGGTTCTGACAGGTTCTGGAGAACCGGTAGCGGAAATTTTGAGTAGTTCGGAGAACCTGCAAACACCACCTCTGTCTGGCCCCAGAATAGGGTGGGAATGGAGATTTTGCAATATCCTTCCCCTAGGAGTGGGGAGGAAATGGGGATTTTGCAGTATCCTTCCCCTGGAGTGGGGTGAGAATGGAGATTTTGCAGTATCCTTCCCCTGCCACGCCCACAAAGCCACACCCACAGAACCGATAGGGAAAAATTTTGAATTTCACCCCTGGCTCAATTGTTGTAAATCAAAGGCTTCCTGTAAAGAATATGCTGGGAGAAGAAAAGACTGGTTAGGAGGGGAAACAAGAGGGAACTGGAAGTTGGAGAACTCAAAACTGCGTATTGCCCAGTCTTTCCCTTAACCCTGAGAACTACGGAAGATTAATCACACTTATAAAAAGATATAGGGAAGGCAGCTGAATCCTAGAGGAAAAGCATTCTTACTTGTTCTGAGAATAAACCGCTCTTGAAACTGTTAGCAATATTTGATGAGAATTCTGAGAATAGAGCCCCAACATATTGGGAAGGAAATAGGTTGGGAAAGGCCAAATTAAAGCTTTGATGTAAGTTCCTTTTTTCCGAGTAGCCTCTAAAGTTAAACCAGCCTTGCTCAAGCTGGTGTCTTCCAGATGTGCTGCTGACACGAATACTAACTTGGAATTCTGGGAGCTGTACTCCCAATACATCTGGAACACACCAGCTTGGCAAAAGTTGGGCTAAAAGAACCAGAAAAGGGGTAAAGGTCATAGGAACAATTTCCCAGTCAAAGCAAATAGCAACTTGAGGGAAGGAAATTACAACTAAAAAATATCCCTATTCTCTCTCAGTATATAGTAGTTTATTCTAATTTGTGTCCACCTGCTTTAACCTTGGAGAGGGGAATGATGGATTATTCATTTAGTCGGACTTTACATTTCTTTTAAGTATGACATTTTATGAAGTAATAAGGCAAATTAGTATTTCAAACATTTGTTAAATATGTAATTACTTTGAGGCACATTTATGGAAGCCTCATGTGATGCAGGGAAAGGTTCCCCTCCCATACTCCTATAAGTCCAAAGGACAGAAAAACACTTCACAGTGATCCAGGGACACAAAATTGCTGAAGCTACTCTGTTCAAAATATTATGCCCAATTTACTCTGACATTAGCTTATGATGAAGATATTTTGGGGATCCATTTAGTGTTAATTTTTATGGCTATATATGTGTCTGAGAGAGAGAGAGAGAGAGTGAGAGAAAATATGTGCATTTAATATAAAGTGAGATTCTAGCAGAAATTTTCAGCAAAGTATTTGTTCCCCAGGAAAAGTTTAAAAACTGTCTTACATTAAATTTGGTTATAACAGAAAAGAACATATGTAGCTCAGGATTGAACTGTGGAATCTTTGGTGCTGTCTCAGCTTGGTTGTTTGCTTGCAGACATTTTCATTACCTGACTAGGAAACATCATCAGTGCCAGTAAGAGTGGGGCTCCCTCCCTGTTTATATACAGTAGCTTGCAATACACTACAATAGTTTGATGGGAGTGTGGTTTTCTTCTCCGTAGTTCCTTGATTGGGATTCTCTGCCTGTTTGTCTGTTGTTAATTCCTGCTTATCTGGGTATTGGCTCTTGAAGGAGATGGTCTTCTTTTGTTTCTTTTTTAGGTTTTTGCTGAGCGCTATGGCTAATTTGTCAGAAATTAGAATGCAGAAAGTTCCAGGAATTCCGTAGTGATTTGGGTTTAGTTTGGTCTAGGACAGTGATGGCGAACCTTTTTTGACTTGGGTGCCAAAAGGGTGCGCGTGTATGCGATAGAGGGCGCATGTGTGCCCACACTCATAATGCAATGCCCTCCCCTGTGCATGCACACAACCCCACACTGCCCCGTGCATGCGTACAACCCCCCGGTGCTCCCCTCCGCGCATGTGCACAGGCCTCACTGAAGCCTCCGGACTTCCAGTAGGCCCATTGAGCCATTTTTCGCTGTCCCCAGGGTTCAGGAAAGCCTCCTGAAGTCTGGGGACGGTGAAAAATGGCCCAACGGGCCAACCGGAAGTTCGGAAACAAACTTCCGGTTGGGCCATTGGGCCGTTTTTCGCCATCCCCAGGGTTCAGGAGGCTTTCCTGAAGCCTGGGGAGAGTGAAAACGGCCGAAAAGAAGGCCAAAAATCAGCTGTCCAAAGCGCGCATGTGTGCTGGAGCTGACATAGGGCAACGCCTCGTGTGCCCTCAGATATGGCTCCGCGTGCCACCTGTGGCACCCGTGCCATAGGTTTGCCATCACTGGTCTAGGATGTTCAGAGTTTTCCCATTGAAATTTGAGTTGAGTCTATAAGTTTGGTTATGCATACTTTGTGTTGACTGCCTGCCTGCCACTCTGCGTGGTTTCCATAGGAATTTCCAGCACTAGCTAGAGATGCTTGGGATTGATTCTGTGCTCCATTCCTTTCCCCAATTAACAGATTAACAGATTAACAGAGTTGGAAGGGACCTTGCAGGTCATTTAGTCCAACCCCCTGCCCAAGCAGGAGACCCAAATCTGCCTCTACCTAGGATCGAACTCACAACCTCCTGATTGTGAGGCAAGAGCTCCACCTCTAGGCCACAGCAGCTGGGTTTATCTGGATCAAATAACTGATTCTAGAAGAATGGTATCTACTGTTTGAAATTGGGAAGTTTTAGCAGTAGACAAGTCCCCCAGGATCCAGAAAGTTTCTGTTTCCTTCCAAAGTGTAATAGAAAAGTTAGACTTTGCGTAGCAATACTACATCACCGTCATATAATATATTGATATTGCTGGTGGGAAGGCTTTATAAGATGAGGGTAGTGTTGGCATACTAAGCAAGGATTTTAGGGGCCATGGATGGTAGGTGAGGTGAAAACAGATAAGCAGCTCAGGAAAGCTAGAAATAATGTAATAGTTATTGTTGCTACTACTGTGATATACTATTTTATAGTATGACTGGAAACTTTGCGCTTCTCTAAATTGGCAGCAGATCTTCAGGATCATTCCTTCATTATTTCATACTAGATACTTCCTTAAAATGGAAATATCATACATCCCAGGACTTTTGGCATGCCAATCACATGTCTTATCACTGGGTTATAGTTTTCCCCCTAAATTCTTCTCTGTTATGATTTGCAGATTACAACATATATTAATTGCCCTCTCAGAAATATTAGATGCAGACAGCACCTGTGAATATTGGTGCCAATCTTTTAGATAAGAAGGCGTCTTTCAACATTTTGGCCTCTGAGAATTTGGCCTCAGCAAACATTAAGCGCAGCATGTTCCAACATACTTCCAGCAATCAAATATGGGTTGCCTTACTTAGATTGAGGAGCAAAGATGTAGATAGACCAGGAATCTCTCTCCTTGCACCAGGAAGGGAGGCGTGCCCTTATCCAAGCCTTCATGCGATCCTTTTTACTCTTAAAGAGAGAGAGAGAGAGAGAGAGAGAGAGAGAGAGAGAGAGAGAGAGAGAGAGAGAGAGAGAGAGAGAGAGAGAGAGAGAGAGAGAGAGAACGTCATTGGGAAATCAGTCATTCTACATTGAAAACCAAGATCTGAAAACCAGACAGCAGACCAGTAAAGAGTTCGTATCATTCTTTAATTAGCAACAGCAATAGGTTTACAGTGCTTTATATCCCTCTCTAAGTGATTTACAGAGTCAGCACATTGCCTCCAGCAATCTGGGTCCTCATTTTACGGACCTCGGAAGGATGGAAGGCTGAATCAACTTTGAGCTGGTGAGAATCGAACTCCTGGAGTAAGCAGTGAGTTAGCCTGCAATACTGCACTCTAACCACTGCGCCACCACAGCTCTTATTTCCGTTCTTCCGCCCCCAGTCCGGACTATATTTTGCTGGTCTTCAAGCTGAAGATCATCTCTGACTGGGACATCTAAGTTGTAAACCATGAACTAAAACAAACAAAGCTACCTTTCAATCCTTTACATAGGTAGTCCTTGACTTATAACAGTTCATTTAGTGACCGTTCAAAATTACAACGGCAATGAAAAAACTGACTTATGATGATTTTTCACACTGACAATCATTGCAGCATCCTCAATTCCTCTTGGTCACATAATCCAAATTCAGACGCTTCACAACTGACTCATATTTATGACGGTTGCACTGTCCCAAGGTCATGCAATCCCCTTTTGCGACCTTCTGACAAGCAAAGTCAATGGGGAAGCCAGATTCACTTAACAACCGCATCACTAACTTAACTGCACTGGATTCACTTAACAACTGTGGCAAGAAAGGTCATAAAATTGGGCAAAATTCAGTTAACAAATGTCTCACTTAGCAACAGAACTTTTGTACTCAATTGTGGTCATAAGTCGAGGATTACCTGTAATCTTATTATGAGAACACAATGGTGTGGAATGGAAGCAAATAATGTGTATCCATTTCAACTCCATACAGGGAAGGAAGAAAATATATGTAAAATACACATGCTCAACATCTTACACATCTCAGCTACAGGCAAAATGACAGAATTGTGTGGCAATTGCAGGTGGCCAGCTATGGCTGTAATAATTTCCCCATCTCATAAAATGAAGCTGCTCCCCTCATATTTGCTTCCTGGAAAGTTCTAGAATGTGACCATCCACAGTACTGCAGAGGTAAGGGAGCCTATTCCTCTTTGAGAGGGCATCAATCCTCTAAAAACAGGATTACCCTGTCAGGAAGCAAACAAACACAAGCTAAGTTTCCATGCCACACATTTTGGTATGGCTTTGTACCAAGAAAAAACAAGCCAGATTGTCTCCAGGGGTATGGATGGTTGGATGGGGTCAGTGTAGGGTTTCTGCTGCTACCTGCATTGTCACAGAAAGAGTTATATTGGGATAAAATTTCCAACACCAATCTTACAGTGAAATAGGAACCTGTATTTGTGTGTGTGTGTGTAGGCAAAAATTAAACAATGTCAAAAAATATCCTGAAGTAAAAAAATACTTCAGTTCTCTTTTACCTCAAAAAGCTCTTTATATTATGAAGTCCAGCTTTCAGGTATAGGCTCAGGCATGTGACTAACTCAATACCTCTGGCAGAATTATAGAAGCCAAATGTAGCTGAATCGAAATATGTCATCTGGTTATAACTCCAACATGGAGTTTACAAAGGAATATTCTCAGAGATAGACATTGCCCAAAAGCATAAGGGGAAAAAAAATTCAACAAAGCTTGAATTTGCTCATGCTATTATATGGGTCAAGTCACTATGATGTAAAACCACAGTCTGCTGGAAAGCAAATTATGCCAAGTGAGACAAAACAAATCAAAGAAGTTCCCAAGGTGGCAAATGTAAACTTAAAATTATAAAATTCTAAGCATTAAAATATTAGCTACAAGCTAGAAAACTATTCTTCGTTTCAGCTCTGAAAAACCTGACAGCTCTCTTGTTGCTTATTATTCAGAGCTCAGTGAGCATGCATTGTTTGAAACAAATGATTTCAAATTAAATATATTTCTAGTCATTGGGAATTTATGAACAGTTTGCCAATTAAAGCCAGACCTATGGCATGATCATATGTTATCTCTCCCGAGCTGCATGGTGGGGAAGCAGGGTGTTTCCTGTTCCAGGCATTAAGATAGCAGTAGTTTGTGTTACATAATTAGGCAAATTGGAAGAGAAGTCCTGTGCAATAAATCTTTGGCCCTTATTGCTGCTGCGCCCACAACTGCAATTTCTAACAAATGAATAGCAACTGCTCAATTATACAGATTGTGTATTAAAAAAGGAAGCTTCAGGCTCTTCATGGAATTTCACATGAAATCTGGTTTTTAAGCATGATGATTCCAATTATTTAATGCATAATGATTTGGGTTCAGTCCTTTCTCCATAGTCTAATTGGGTATTTGCACTACTGGGAGGCAACAAAATATAAACCCATCATGCACAGACAGACCTTTCCCTTCTGAAAGAGGATCCTGCTGCAAACAGATGACCAGAAAAACAATAGCATAAAGTGTCATGGTCGATAACAGCCAAAATCAATGACTTGTATGGCCAAAACATGTGCATATGATTTCCCTGCCAGGTGGATAGAATATTAGTAGTAAGATATATAAACACAAAAGGTAAACAATCCCAGTATTAAAGTTCATGTATTTTACTCCAGGGCCATCAATGCTAGAGGGACTTCATTAAAAAAAATCTCTCTTACAGCAGGACAAATCCCAGTGCAAAAATGTATACTGTTCTGCAATTATTTTAAAAGAAGGACATTGCTTTAAATGTCAGGTTAAAGGATACATTCTCTATCAATACTTGAACCATCTCCAGACAATATCAGAAGTTTCTGGGACAACTGTTAGGCTTGGATATATATATATATATATATATATATATATATATATATATATATATATATATATATATATATATATATATATATATATATATATATATATATATATATATATATATATATATATATATATATATATATATATATATATATATATATATATATATATATATATATATATATATATATATATATATATATATATATATTTATATATATATATATATATATATATATGTAGGCTAAATTAATAGAAATCATTTATTGATCAGTTCCATCTAATGTGATAGGAACTCCCTTTTGGGTGTAGATGTTCAAACGTTGACCCTTAACAATTTGTTGTTCTCCATCCAGTGACTTTCAGTGATGTTGTGGCCCGTCCGCAGCGTGTGCAGCCTGGGCCTTTGGAACCTTCAGTGCCTCTTGGCAGTGCTGAGAAAGGAGGGGCTACTACTCCTTTCCTGAATGCAAGAGCACACAGGGCTGCCAAGAGGCAGAAAGGTCTACTTGAGAGGAGGTCTACTTGAGAGTAAGACTTGGGGCTAATTGTCCACTCCCTTAGTCTATTTAAGAAGAGTCGATGCAGCTGGGAAGCTGCAGAGAACAACTTGGGAGAAATCCGTCTGAATCATAGTTTGTTTCAAGATACCTGTTTTGTGTTTCTCTGTCGGCGTCTTGTTATCAGAGACTGGACTCTAGGAACTTTGCCAACACTAAGAAGCTCCGTAAGCTAACTGGAATTAATTGGCTCGTCATTGTTTGAGAACTCTTTGAACTAATCCCGGCTACTAATGAAGTAATTAGTAGCTGGTTGTTTGCCAACCAAGACTGTTTGTAATATTGGTGTGTGCATTCTTTACTGATAACAGTTGTATTAGTAAAAGTATTGCTTTAAACTTGTTTGTGTGGCTGTGTGCTTCGTGGGGACAGAACAAGTGATGGCAAATTTAAACATAATTCAGAAGCGTAATGGCTGCAAGGCATCTGATTGGAGAAGGCAGCTAGACTATAAGAAAGCAATGTTACATCCCAGTGACAGTTGGTTATAACTGTTACCGGTATGTGGTATTTCACCACATCAATCGACTCCTATTCCTTTCTTTTTCCTTACAAAGACTTTTCTATTTAGAGTCTTGCAAATACCCATCAAAGCCATCAGGTGGGGATGGACCATGCTGTCCTCAAATACCAGGACCAGAAGCAAAGCAGCCCCCTCCCCACATCCCCAATGAATCTTCAACATTTCTTAAAAATAAGCAAAACGGTGTTTCTTTTGAATACTTGGCAATAAATCCAAGATCTATGAGTATTATAGAACCGAACAAGTATATACTATGAGCTCAGTTTAGTATCTTATTAGCCTTGGGTACTAGACATTACAATAAGCCAGTTTGATCTAGTGGTTAAAATGCTGCCCTAGAAACCAGGAAATGGTGAGTTCTAGTCCAGCTGTAGGCATGAAAACTGGCTTGCTGGCTTTGGGCAGTCACTCTTTCTTAGCCCTACTCACCTCACAACATTGCTGTTGTGCAGAAAATAGGCAGAAGTAGAAGTATTGAATATATTTACTGTCTTGAGTGGTTAATAAAAATAATAAAGGCGGGATACAAACAAACAAATAAAAATGTGATGAAAATGCTTGGGGATGAACAGTATTCTTGTATAAGAACACTTTTCACACTTACCTACTGACCTACTGACCACACAAAGCCTTTATAAGCAGAAGAACACCGACACAGACATCCCCTAAATTCCATTGGATATGTTATCTAGCCTGGTAACGAAACATTTGGAAACCAACCCACAAGCTCAGAGAACAAACCTCCACCCTCATCCTACACCTGAGCTACAGATATTCACCACTATTGCAAAAATACAGTATATCCTTGCCCTTTGATTCTTTGCTCCATAACAAAAAATATGCCATATTTTGTTCAGTGATTAAACCCGTGGTTGCCATAGAGCACTGTTCAACTTCTACCCTGCCCAAAGGTTTGTATCTACTGTGGAGCACCTGATTCCCCAATGCCCATCAAACCAACTTAGTTAGGAAGGATTATTTAAAGCTGTTGGGGCCACATGAAGTCTTAGCCAGAAAGCTTCCCTGGGGACATCAACAGAGAACTGTAATTTGGTCTTGATTATTTTGCAATTGGGTTTTGAGTTTCAAAAACACCTTTTATTCAAAGCATTCCATTAAGGAGACTCTGTAGTTAAGTTAAAACCAGTCAGTGGTCTAGAATCCATATGTGTGTGTGTGTGTGTGTGTGTGTGTGTGTGTGTGTGTGTGTGTGTGTATGAATGTGTATATGTATGTGTATGTGTATGTGTATGTGTATGTGTATGTATATGTATATGAATATGTATATGTATATGTATATGATATATATGTATATGTATATGATGTATATGTGTATGTGTATGTGTATATATATGTATATGTATGTATATAGTTAATCTAATTTTCATGTCAGTGATGGTTTGGGTTTGTTTACCCCCCCCCCCCCCAATCAAGCCATTAAAAGGCTAAATGAGATAACAAAGGCGGAGGGAGAAGAATCCCATTTTCTATCTATCAATCTTCATTTGTTTTGCCTATAAGAGATGATGGAAATATATTCAGTCAAATGTTTACATATGTTTGGACTCTCCTGAGCAACATATTGTACATGCGCAGATTCAATATTTTGCATGAGTTTTTTTTAAAGTTCTTCCGACTCAGTCCTCCCAACCTGCAGTTCTCTGGATGTATTGGACTACATGTTCCATCACTTGCTGTTTATTGTTGTTTATCATATCCAGTGCTGGTTGAGGATTATAGACACTGGCATCCAGTATATTTGAGAAACATCAAGAGTGCCGCAATGTAATTTGAGTTTCCCTCCTTGGGAAGACTAGAAGTGCTAGCTTGCTTACAATCAGCTTGATTGCTTCTAGAGTTCACATTATGTTCAAAGTGATGGCTCAATTATTTTATTCAAACCACATCTACTTCAGAAGACACACCTGGTCAGCATGAATAAAGATGTAGGAGAATATGCAATAAATGCATTTGGAGATAGTAAACATTGTGAGGAGAAACTGAAATTTTAGGAATGCAAGCCAAGTCAAGATTGAACATATCTACCCCCAAAAGCAACATTTGGCCGATGGTGCACCTGCTTCATTTTTAAAAAATGTCAACTCGTATTTTACATATACAGGAGCGGATTTGGTATAGTGGCTAAGTTATCAGGTGAGAAACCAGGAGACACTGAGTCCTGCCGTAGGCATGAAGCCACTGGGCCAGTCACTCCCTCTCAGCCTTAAGTAACAGTTAATGGCAAAATACTTTCAAAATGCCTTGCCAAGAAAACTGCAGGAATTTGTTCAGGCGGGAATTAAATACTGACTTAAGGCACATTTTATTTAAGACAGGTAGTGAATAAATTGGCACTGAAACTGTCATCACTAAGTGACGTGGTTGTACAGTGTGATGTGGTTGTAAAGTGTGACACTACAACTATGCCACTTAGTGATGGCAGTCCGAGATGCTGTCGTTAAGTGAGGACCTCGTGTGATGATGACTTCTGACAGCTTCCTCGTTAACTTTGCCTGTTGGAAAGGGAAGGTCAGAAATCATATCCTGTGGGGTCTATGACAATTCACCATGGCCAATTCACCACAGCCAATTCGCCATGGGACAACTTACCATGGCGAACTCACCGCGGGACAACTCATCACGGTCAACTGGCTGCGAGACAAGAGTGACACTAATATCAAAGAAATGGTGGAAAAGAATCATTAAAGAAAGGATGACTAAGGAGGGACAGAATGAAATGTGAATGGCAACAATTAAAATAACTTTTTATTTATTTTAAATAATTGAATTAAATTTAATTTAGCAGCAAGTTGTCCCATGGCGAGTTGGCTGTGGCAAGTTGACCATGGCGAGTTGGCTGTAGCGAGTTAGCCGCAGTGAAATGGCCGCGGTGAGTTGTCCCAATCACATGACTGCAAGTTTATGGAGATTCTCAGTCACCCAGGTCATGGTTGTCCCAAAGGTGCTTTTTTCAAGAGGCAACTGGACTTTCTGGTTTTTCTTTGAAGAAGTTTCATTTCTCATCCAAGAAGCTTCTTCAGCTCTGACTTCCCCACCATCCAGTCAGAGCTGAAGAAGCAGCTTGGATGATTTATTTATTTATTTTTATTTATTTATTTTTGTCAAGTACATGTTGGTAATATACATAGATATAACATTGTTTATATACATAAGATGGGTACTGATAAGAGGGAACATTAGGACAGGGACGGTAGGCAAGCTGGTGCACTTATGCACGCCCCTTACTGACCTCTTAGGAATTGGGTGAGGTCAACAGTGGACAGTCTAAGGGTAAAGTTTTGGGGGTGTGGTGACGAAACCACAGAGTCAGGTAGTGAGTTCCAGGCATTAACCACTCTGTTGCTAAAGTCATATTTTCTACAGTCAAGTTTGGAGCGGTTCAGTTTGAGTTTGTATCTGTTGTGTGCTCGTGTATTGTTGTGGTTGAAGCTGAAGTAGTCGTTGACAGGAAGGACGTTGTAGCAGATAATTTTATGAGCTATGTTTAGGTCGTGCCGAAGGCGACGTAGTTCTAAGCTTTCTAAGCCCAGGATTTCAAGTCTGGTTGCATAAAGTATTCTGTTGCTAGTAGAGGAGTGGAGGACTCTTCTTGTAAAGTATCTCTGGACACTTTCTAATGTATTTATGTCCGATATGCAGTGTGGGTTCCAGACAGATGAGCTGTATTCAAGCGAAACATCTTCAAAGAAAAACCAGAAAGTCCAGTTGCCTCTTGAAAAAGCTTTGGGATGTGACTGCATAATGTCATAATTTTGATCCAGGTGCTGAGTGCCTAGCTTGCAAATGCATGTCTGTGAGAATGCTGAAATACTGGAACTCGGAAGACCAATTGAAAGTTTAAACAGTTGCTGAATGTATGGAGGTAACCTGAGGGCCACGTGTTATTGACAGGGTTTTTTTAAAAAGCCTTTAGAGTTTCCATTCCATTCCATACTAGAAATGTACTAAATAAAGCAGAAGTGCTTCTGGTCAGAAGAAAGGCAGGCATAAAAATTTGGGAGTGAAGCTGTTCCAGAAATTTGCAATCCTAAAAGATCAGGTTTATAGCTTGAGAGTGTCCTTGATATTTTACTGGCGGGCTTAGGGGGAGGGCCTTCTCTGTGGGGGCCCCCGTGCTCTGGAACCAACTTCCCCCAGAGACCCGAACTATCCCCACCCTGCTGGCCTTCCGAAAAGCCGTTAAGACATGGCTCTTCCTGCAGGCAGGGGGTGAGACTAGTTCCACCTGAGCTCTCCCCCGGTATGTCTGGTGATGAATATTTTTTAATTTTTTATATTTTTTTATATTTTTTAAATTCTGTTTTTAACTGTTGTTTATTATTTAGTGTTCTTGTATAATGCTGTACGCCGCCCTGAGTCCCTCGGGAGTAGGGCGGCATAGAAGAACCAATAATAAATAAATAAATAAATAAATAAATAAATAAATAAATAAATAAATAAATAAATAAATAAATAAATAAATAAATACTGATGTTGATTTTCTGGGAGAATGAAACAGAAAGGAGTGTATTTGAACAACTGTATTTAGTGTACTACCTTAATTTTAACTGAGTTGATCTGATTTTTCTTTAAACCCTAGTTTGATCATATCTATATGATTATCAAGTACTTAAAAGGGCTAACTCTGAACAGCAGGTGGTTAGATGTACAAAATATTGCACCTGAGTGTGTTATTTGGAGATCATATTATATCAATATTGAAAGATCTGAACTGGTTACTAATTGTTTTCTGGGCTCTGCTCAAGATAATGGTTTTAATCTTAATAGTTTTAATGGTTTACAGTATTACAAAATAAGGGTCTATCTGTCTTATAATGCCATATGTTGCTGTTAAATTGTAAGACAGGGCCATTCATTTTTCCCATATTGCACTCACACTGTAGTATATTTAAAATTACAATTGCTCTCCACCTCACACTCATTGTTTCCAAAAAAAGGTGTCAAGACATTTTTTAAAAATCTGGCATTATAAGTTTAGTGTTTTGTTGTTTTAATGTTTTCAACCATTTTATTACTAACTTCTTGTTCTTCCATTATTTTTTTCACTCTAATGTGCAACATTATGATAAGGTGACCAGACGTCCCGCTTTTGGCGGGACAGTCCCGCTTTTTGATAATTTGTCCCGCATCCTGCGGAGTTTCAAAAAAGTCCCGCTTTTTTCAGCCGGGCCAGTCATTCGGCGTAGAGCCGATGGAACTGGCGGCGGTCGCGGCGTGGGGCTTCTCCTGCCCGCTTCCCCCGCCCGGCTGGACACCGCCATTCGGGTTATTTTGCCCTCTGTGCATGCGCAGAACGCTTTGCGCATGCGCAGAGGACAAAATAACCCGAATGGCAGCATCCAGCCGGGCGGGGGAAGCGGGCGGGAGAAGCCCCGCGCCGCGCCCGCCGCCAGTTCCATCGGCTCTACGCCAAACGACTGGCCCGGCCGAACTGGCAGGATTTCACCCCTGGCTGCGGCAACAAACAGGTAAGCCTGCGCCAGTAGGAACCCACCCCTGGCTGCGATGAAGGGGGGGTGTTTGGGGTGGAGTGCACAAAGCTGCAGGATAAGAGAGACAGACCCCTCCAGTCTTGCTCCCCTAGAACCCCCCCCCCCCGGTCAATGGTGTCCCGCTTTACAAAAAATAAAATCTGGTCACCTTACATTATGATGATTTTTGAGCAAGAATATTCAATCAATCAATCAATCAATCCATTAGTCCCACCAACCAACCAACCAACCACCTTTTCATGTTGGGGAACTACAGTACAGGTGTAACATGGTGAAACAGTCTGGCTCCAGGTTGGCGAAGAAGTGAGACAACGCCATAAACTCTCCTCTTATTTATTCAACCTATTATGCCAAATGTGTCTTAAGGGAAAATGGACTGAAAGAAATTAGTGTAGTTATAAAATATTTAGAAGAAAAATCTATAGGCCTCTCTATGCTGATGATACACTGATAGCTGAAGATGCAAAGAATCTATAAGCCCTAATAATAAAATTCAAGCAGCACAATGAAAAATGGGGCTAAATTTAAAAGCAAACAAATGACAACAAGTAGAGCCACCACCCACAGAACAGAAAATGAAGATACTGAAGTGGTGAATAGATTCAGCCTTTTAGGATCAACTATCAGTAATCAGTCAGTAAATGTGTCATAGACTAGCACTTGGTGGAGCAAATATCAGCCTTGTAGCTTGCACAATGCTGATATTTGTGGGTGTGTCATGCACAATATCTCTAGTTGCCCTTGGTCACATTTAAGCTTTCTGTCTTGCAATTTGCTTCCTTATATCCATCCCTGATGGTTTTTCTGTTGTCTTGTGCAGCATTGGAATTTAATGGGTCCCACTACCAATGGCAGAGTTTTGCTGTCAAGTAAAGCTAATGTAGCTTTATCAGTTTCAAATTGCCAGTGACTTTTTCCTCTTGTTTTTAGTACCATGCCTACTGATGTCAACTAGCATTTCTTAAATGGCTTCTTACTGGCTCAGGGAAAAAAACCCCATCATTAATGAGACTACTGCCTTTTTATATTGACATTAATACAAAGATTCCTGTGGCCCCATGAGACGAAGAAGCCAATTTTTGCCCTTACTTAGGAATCTTAATAACAGTTAATGGAAGAAGAAATCACCCGCTTGAAATTAAGGAGATTATATAGCCCTTTGAAGAAAAAAAAGAGAGGCTAATATCCCCCCCCCCCACCTCTTTCTGTGTGTGTGAAGAATATCTTGCTGAAGGCAATCAAGTTAATGCTGGTGCCTCTCACATCATTTAGCAAACAAACCACAGATTCTTGGGCTAATGGAGCTTGCGTTTGCTCTCCTCCTTCCTGTTCTGACATGAAAAAGAAGATTGGGGGAAAAGGCTGAGCATTCTCTCTAACCCCCAAACAGACAAGCTTTCTGTTGCACAGCTGTACTGTCACGGTGTGAATATTGTCAGTTGTATGTCTATGCAAGGTGATGCACACCTATTCTAATATTATGGTATATTCCAATACAGGCAGAACACGTGATATGATCTTGTACGCATGTCCACATTCCTAATCCACCATTAATCACTTTTGACTTGACTCTGACCTGAACGGTCGTGTTTTCTTAGCAAAGATGTAATTATTCAGGATTTATTGTTTTTGTACCGAAATAAATATTTCTATTAGACTTTTAATCTCGGCTTTATTTCTAACTGTCTGAATTCCAAGCAAAGATCCAAATCGCCTCTATGAGATTTATTCTCATCCCCCAACATGTACCGTTAAGCAGAGTGATACAGCTAGCTCAGCTCCAATCTGTAGCCCTGAGCTGGCCTTAACCTTTAGCTGTTGTAGAAGATGTTCTCCTGTGATGAAATAAGATTTAACAACTAATATAGGTTGCTTTTCTGGAGTGGGTTTATCTTATCCTTTGCTCAGGCCAAACTGTAACCAGGGCTAGCTCTGATGATAGAAATTATATCCTGACCAAGGTTACCTTCTCTTTCAATCTCACAGCTGGAATGGTTGTGTCCAGCAATGCATTGGTCAATATGCCTTTCTCCTTACTTTCCAATGAAAGCAGAAAAGGGAAACTGAAAAAGATGTGTATATGTACACATCTGTATGTAAGAATCGCAGATACCCAGCTGACCACCCTCTTTCTTGCAAGCATATTTAGCCATTTATTTACTTGCTCAGTTGCCAAATATATCTACGAAGAATCCTCACAAACATTTATAAGATGGTGCATACTAAAATATCCTCACTCCAAATCAACACTGTTTGGAACTGAATATATCATGGATCATCTTGAGCACAGGTCTCCTTCCATGTCAACCATGCTCCTTAGCATAAGGATAGCTGAAGGTGGCATGAAATCTACCCAGATGATTGATAGGATACAGAAGATTTATAACTTTCCTCTTTATCCATAACATTTGGATACTGGCTTTGGGGAACTAGCTATCATAATATCATGTCTATGATAGCTAGTTCCCCAAAGCCAGTATCCAAATGTTATTCCATCTCATCTTCTTCTCCCCTACAACAGTTTTTCCCTAGTTGGCATCTTGCATGTGAGTTGAATTAATAGTCCATGCTGGCTGGAGATAGTGGTGATTGAAGTCCGGAATATCTAGCACACAGGAAAACTGAGGGGGAAAGAGTGGAAACAGAGGCATTACCAGCATCTCATTGATTTAGGTCCAAATTGGATTTGTGTGTGTGTGTGTGTGATTACATAGTAGGCTATCTCAAAGACAAAGTTCTGGAGTTCATGGGAGATATTGATTCAAGAAGATGATCTATGAAGATTATGTGATAATGAGTGGAGAGCTAGAGTAAAGAAAAAAGGATAGGAAGTTGGAATCATATAGAACGGGGGTGTCAAACTCGATTTCATTGAGAGCAGCATCAGGGTTGTGTTTGACCTCCGGAGGGCCGGGAGGGCATGACCAGGGGGTGTGGCCAGCTTGAGGTCACTCGTGTCGGGGGTGCCTGTGGCGGCCCGAGTGCTCTGTCAGCAAAAACCGACTCCCAAGCTCCGTTTTTGCCTGCGACAGCCTCCTGCAACCCTCTGCTAGCGAAAATGGAGCTCCATTTTTGCTGACAGAGGTACCGTGTGCCGGTCCTTCACTGTTTCCAGGGCAGCCCCATGGGCCAGATCTCAGCACCCTGTGGGCCAGATCCAGCCTGCGAGGCTTGAGTTTGAAACCCCTGATATAGAACTTCTAGATATTTTTGGCCAAATGACCACTTAAGTTTAAGTATTTGTGTTAGCTCTGCCAATATGATATAGTATTATATACTATGATATATTGTGATATGTGATATGATGACATGATACAATCTCTTATGGGCATGTTAAAATTATGACCCATGTGATTTCTCTAGCTTACAGGCTTCAGTTATTTATTAATGAATAAACATGTCAGTGCCCAATAGATAAGAATATATTGGCATGATATGTTATGCTTCTGCAAATTAACAAGGATCAAGGAAAACATTTCACTCTCTTCTACAGCAAACAATCCCAACACAAGCGAAAGGGTGCCAAATAAGCTGGCTCTCACTTACTAAATTGCCTTCATCATCCAAGTCATCGCATTCTGGGAGAGGATCATCCAAATGAAGCTGCTGAATCAAGACTCTTGAGGTGGCTTTGCCATTGTAGTCTGCCGCAGAACTGTGGCTACTATGGATGCTGCTGGTCCGGTAAAGAGAAGGCACCTGCAGGGTATCTTGGAAGTCAAAGGAGCCTTTGGTTTCTAGTGACTCCATGCGGTGAGGTACAGAGCCATTGATGCTCCCAGTTCTGCTGGATTGCTCTTCATCCGAACTTTCCCCTTCCTCCGAACTCTGCTTCCCATCCCCCGACAAAAGCGATTTATGCTCACTGCTCTGGTTTGTACGGCGTTTCAAGCTAGGTGCCCGCCCAATGCTGTTCCAGCTCGACCTGCGGCTGTTCCAGCTACTTCCTGCACTCCATGGGCTATGTGGAGAACTCCGGACACTGACCTGAAGTGATGCAAGTGAGAATACAAGGGATATCAACGGAATGCTAGAAACAATAACTCAATTAACAATGCCAAAAAGATACCAAACTGGTGGAATAAATTAATTTTAAAATATGCCGGCAAACTGGGAGCGAAGGGCAAGAAGCAAAGGATACAAGGGAGAAGGTGAACCACATACCGGGGATTTGAGATCAAATGTATTAGGATCCATGGAGATGCCACTAGCTCTTCGGGAACCATAGTCCTGAGCCACTTCTCCATAGATGGCACTTTTTGGCATGGACATGGGTGTAGCAGCTGTGTGAATGATAAGTGGGGGAGTCAAGCTCTTCTTTAGCTCTGGGCGGTCACAAAGAGCCATCACTGAAAAAATAAGAAACAAAACATTCGTATCATGCCCTATATAGTCAGAGACATATGATTTCATGAGATCAGGACAACTTTCATATGTGTCTTGATCATTCCTCTTTCTTATGTCTCTCAATTTTCTAATACAAGACTCCCAAATCTTCATTTTCCAGGTTCTCTGGTCCTTTTACCATGAATGAATGCTCATGAGTCACCAATAGCACTTTTTCCTACTCTTACTTTAAGATACTATCAAGGCCAGCTTCCTCTCTGTAGTATGCAAGATGGACGGGATCACATCTAGCAGATGTGTGCTAGAAATGGTCTCCTTGTTGTTCTTGAACTGCAACCACTATTGTTTTTCTATCACAGATGTAAGGATTTAATGAGTTTCAACCTACAATGGCCATAGATTTTTCATTCTTATGATACACTCAGAGCAATCTTTTCTCTTCACTCTTTATCATAGAGAGATTTTTGTCCCAAATATGAGCTTTACACTGTATGATGAGCTATGCATTATATTCAAAATTATCAACATTATGCCATGCTCCTCTCTCGTTGTTGTTGAGTTCCTCCAGTGAATAGAATCTTTCTCAAGACATTTCTTACATCGTATTGACTGAAGCTATAAACACACACACACATGATTATTATTACTACAGCTATTGTATGTGCACTACCAAAAAACTGGTAGATTTCGCCCCTAGATAGTAACAAATATATTTATTTTTTATTTATTTATTTATTTATTTATTTATTTATTTTATTTTGTCAAGTACGTGTTGGTAATATAAATAGATGTAACATTGTTTATATACATAAGATGGGTACTGATAAAAGGGAACATTAGGACAGGGACGGTAGGCACGCTGGTGCACTTATGCACGCCCCTTACTGACCTCTTAGGAATCGGGTGAGGTCAACAGTGGACAGTCTAAGGGTAAAGTTTTGGGGGTTTGGTGACAAAACCACAGAGTCAGGTAGTGAGTTCCAGGCATTAACCACTCTGTTGCTAAAATCATATTTTCACTAAGCCCATGATTTCGAGTCTGGTTGTGTAAGGTATTCTGTTGCGAGTAGAGGAGTGGAGGGCTCTTCTCGTAAAGTATCTCTGGACACTTTCTAATGTATTTATGTCTGATATGCGGTGTGGGTTCCAGACAGATGAGCTGCATTCAAGGATTGGTCTGGTGAATGTTTTGTATGCTCTGGTTAGTAGTGTGATATTACCAGAGAAGAAGAAGGCATCTGACCCTTTGCTGCCATCTAATATTGAAACAGATTTTTGCAGTTCATCTAGAATATTCCTAAGGAAACTAATTCAGACATATTATATAAAGACAGCTGTGGACAGCATCCAGGTCATAGTTGCCTCAAAGGTGATTTTTTTTCTTCTTCAAAAGGCAACTCAACTGTTTTTTCCTTGAGGAAGAAGCATCTGACGAAGCTTCTTGTGAGGAGCAAAACATCTTCTTCTTCTTCCTGAAGGAGAAAACAGCCCAGTTGCTTTTTGAAGAAAAAAACAAACCACCTTTGAGACATTATATAAAGACTGAACTCTCTTGAAAAAGCTCTAATGATGGGAAAGGTGGAAGGAAAGAGAAGAAGAGCACAACCAGCAGCAAGATGGATGGACTCAGTTACGATGGCAATGGCTGTATCTCTGGCTTGAAGGACAAGGTTGGAGATAGATAGTCCTGAGAAAAACTATTTTTGTGACTGCTAAGAGTTGATACCAGCATATTTATTTATTTATTATTTATTTTGGAATTCTTCTATGATGCCCTACTCCCTAAGGACACAGGGCGGCGTACAGCATTTTAAAGAACATCAGAGAATAAAAACATTTAAAAACAATTTTAAAAAAGTTAAAAAGAAAAACATTCAACGCCATACATGCATAGGGGAGACCTCAGATGTAAAATTGTCTCAGAACCCTGCCTGCAGGGAAGAGCCATGTCTTAATGGCTTTTCGGAAGGCCAGCAAGGTGGGGATGATTCGGATCTCTGGGGGAAGTTGGTTCCAGAGAGCAGGGGCCCCTACAGAGAAGGCCCTCCCCCTAGGGTCCGCCAGTCGGCATTGTTTGGCTGACGGGACCCAGAGGAGACCCACTCTGTGGGACCTAACCGGTCAAATGGAAGTATGAGGTAGGATGCGGTCCCGGAGGTAACCTGGTCCTATGCCATGTAGGGCTTTAAAGATGATAATCAACACCTTGAATTGCACCCGGAGACCAATGAGCAACCAATGCAACTGGCGGAGTATAGGTGTTACGTGGGTGCATCTTGAAACACCCACCATAGCACACGCAGCCGCATTTTGCACCAGTTGAAGTCTCCGAATACTCTTCAAGGGTAGCCCCATGTAGAGCGCAATATTCTAGATGAACTGCAAAAATCTGTTTCATTATTAGATGGCAGCAAAGGGATTGAGATGCCTTCTTCTTCTCCGGTAATATCACACTACTAACCAGAGCATACAAAATATTCACCAGACCAATCAGTAATCAAAGAAAGGTAATGCATTTCCTCTTTTTCTGCTTTTTTTAAATATTTCGTAACCAAGAAAATAAATATACATGAAGTTTCAGATAACAAATGGAAAACATTTCTTTGCAGGAAAACAGCGGTAATCATATTGTTACTTACAAGCTGGATTTGAAAAATTTTTCTTAAGTCCACACTCTTCTTCCAAACTATGGGGGAAAAGTTCCCCCTCAGAATCAGACTTAGTGGCATCCCCCTAGAGAAAAACAAAGTGCCTTAGCCAGCAGGAAAAATAGGATAAAATTACCTGGCCATTCCCCATCTGAATAATAAGGAATAACCTATTATATATTTCCCTTCCCTCCCCCCAGACACAAGAATCACTGCTCCACTGAACTGTTGCCACAGTAGGACACCACCTTCCACAACATGAGGCATGCAAATATTTAATTCCACATCTGTAGTCCACTTTCACTACACAATACACTTTTGGAAAGGGCAGCTAAAGCAGCTAAAGACTTGAGAGAAGCAAAAACAATTGGTTTTTTAACCTAATTCTGCTAGACACTCAGCCTGGAAGCATAGTTAAGTCCCAAGCTTCTAATTTCCCCCCTTCCCCCCCCCCCCCAGGTCTTCAAAGGAACCTCTAACACATCTGAATTCCCAAGCATTTATCACTTGTTCTACTCTAATCAATAATTTAGCCCAATCACAATAGTTTTAACCAGACATCTGAAAGTATGTCTTGGTTTTTTTATTGACTAAATGAAGGTGGTGGAGAAGGCAGAAATTATAGTCAATTGAATGCAGCCTTGAATCAAAATATACTGCATATACTTTTCAGATCGATTCCTATAAAATACAGAACCATTCATCTGAACAGTTGAAAGGAACAAGGCAGGGATCAACTATTTTTTTTTTCAATCCACAGAACCACTGCAGTTTCCTATAACATCCTAATTTTTATCTCTTGAAATTGGTTAATCAGAGATCTGGTTGAGAAGGATGAAATCTGAAGTGGGCATCTATTTTAGTAATATGATTCAGGAAAATGGGTATTCTGCGGCTGGGCCTATCCTTGATGTAATTCATCCAATCATTAGGATGAATTGAAGGGCTGTCCCTCAAAAATAATTTTTGGCTTCTGACAGTGAAATCAGAATCAACAGCCTGTAAATAATGGGCATTTACAGTACTGTCAAGGTTCTTTTATCAAATGGTAATGCAATTCATAAGACCTTTTTCTTTTAGAGGGTTATCCTAGAATTTTAATGTTCAATGGTAATTGTCTTTGTCTCCTTCATTTCCTTTCTTCACCTCATTTTTAAATCAAGCATTATTACCATTTTGGAGCCCATCTCTGGGGCAATCAAATGATAATAGGGATATATTAAGACATTGGACTAAGCTACATGTCATTTGGTTTTGGTTTAATGTATTTTGTGTATAAGCACTGTAGCTTATAAGCCATGGTTAATGACTATTATATTTGAACTCAGTTAACTTTGGTTTATTGAGGAAACTACAATTAAGCAATCATGGCTTAATGTAATGTAACACCCTATTATATGAACCAGAAGTAGAGTAGCCCAGAAGGACTGAATGCTGCTTTTTTGGCAATTCTGACCCAAGATAGCTTCATAAAGACAATCAACAGAAGAAATAAATTGGTGATAACACACACACACACACACACACACACACACACACACACATGAAATCAGGAAAGAAAGATAATTAACCCAGCAAAATACAATAAGATCTATGCTGCTGTACTAAAAATCTTTAGCTCACCATGATGGCACTTGATGCTTGAGAAAAACTTGAAAAGTGGAACAGGTTTGGTTGGGAGGATAATGTTCAATAGCAGATTTTTGAAATTAATTGAAACTTTTGCCTGATTAGCATCCAGGTCACATCATCAATGTACTGACCTTTATTTTTCCAGTTAAATGTGTACTTGTGTATCTACGTAGATAAACATATCTGCAAGGCATTTCTCTCCAATCAAGCTGTGGGCTTTTTAAAGATGTATCTTGCATCTAAGCACAGGGAATTCATAAATAGGAAACCCTGCACTTTTCTATCCCTATTCAGCCCTTGGAAAACATAAAACAGGGAAAGAGCATGAGTTCTGCATTATGGTCCCTGCATGATGGTCCATTTGGGTTTGGCCGCTGATCATGAAGGTTTGAAAGAAAATCCCCTACTTGACAGGGATCTTCCGTGCATTTGACATCCAGTGAATTGTATTCATTCAAACATGATTCCACCAATTTCCACTCAAATCTTCTCCACTAACACTTAGAGGTCAGGATCAAGGCAATGAAGCCAGCATGCACATCCTTGGGCTCCTTCCAACAGGACAGAATCCTGTTTTGTCAGGGTTAAAGTAAAACAGCCTCCGGGTGCTCCCCATGAAGAGCACCCGGAGGCTCCAGTTGGTCCAGAATGCAGCCTCGCGGGTGGTTTCGGGGACTAATTGGCGCTCCCATATAACACCCCTCCTGCGCGAGCTGCACTGGCTTCCGGTGGTCTACCGGGTGCGCTTCAAGGTGCTAATTACTACCTTTAAAGCGCTCCATGGCATTGGACCTAGGTATCTCTGAGACCGCCTGCTGCCACAAACTGCCTCCCATCGACCAGTGCGCTCCCACAGAGAGGGCCTCCTTGGGGTGCCATCAGCCAAGCAGTGTAGGCTGGTGACACCCAGGGGGAGGGCCTTCTCTGTGGGAGCACCCACCCTCTGGAACCAGCTCCCTCTAGATTTAAGAACTATTCATGACCTGGCCACCTTTCGCCATGCCCTCAAGACGTACTATTTTTATCAAGCCGGGCTGGCGTGAAAAAGTTTTTGGGGTTTTTAAGATTTTACCAAATTTTAATTGTTGTCTTAAATCAGGGCCACATCTAATATTTTCTTTTAAACGTATACGTATTTTAATGTTTATATTGTGTTTTTACTTGGCTGTTCACCGCCCTGAGTCCCCTGGAGAAGGGCGGTATATAAATTTAATTATAAATAAATAAATAAAATAAATAAAACTATTTTAAGCAAATTTTGATTGCCTGACTTCATAGTAGGTGGGGCCATTTTAAAAAAATGCTTCTGAAGAATACAGAACACTCAGTTAAGATGAACTTGTGACCAGATTTCTATTCTGACCTAGAGTTAAGTTGATGTCGCTTCCTTTGGATATTTTCCCAATAAACATATTAGAATCATCTGCTTCTTTTAATGCTAAAATAAGGCTAAAAGCAGTAATCCATTAACATCTGCAGCTCATGGGTTAATTCATTAGTAATTTTATTAGGTATTACCCATATTTCTTCATAAAGCAGTATAAGAAGTACAGTATAAAAAAAGATAAAGTAATTTTCTCTTAGTGGTTGCCCTAATGCATATTAATTTAAGTGTAGCATTTCAGTCTTTCATGATTAACCAATCCCTTATACCAAAATAATTGAGTCCAATGTAAGGGATGGTCTTTATTTATTTTGTGTTGCTTAAAAGTCATAATGGAAATGGTCCCTTGAGAATGATCCTCAGAATTCATAATGTGGTTGTGACATAGCTGTCCATTTCTCTTCATTGAGACAGTGCATTTGAGCTCATTTTTTCAATGATAAATGATTAACTTGAGCTAAATTGCAATCTTGATTAAATAGTTATGCTGTAAGCCACCCAAAGTCGTTTGACACGAGATGGGCAGTAAATAAATTTCATAATAAAATAAAAATAAAATAAATACAAAATATTTCCAACATATTATCTCTGTTCCTATGCTTCAAAATCTAATGGGTAATGGATTGGCTTTAAGCTTGGAGAATTTAGAATGTCCACATGGAGGACTGTATCCTGTCAACAAACGTTTCCTGCAATTCAAATCTGACTTAAAAAGGATCATGTGAATGTGAGAAAAATGCCTGCGCAGACCTGTGCCTTTACAGTTTTATTAAACATGCAAATTAAATATATGTATATTATATTACAAATCATGTAAAATGATGCTGGGTCCATATCACAAAAAAGTATCTTCACAAATGTTTGAAGATAATGCTCATTAAAAAACTCAAAAAAGCATTAACGATACTCGTCAGTAAAATCATCCTTTAAAATAAGAAAGGAGTCTGCATTAAAAGCCTTTCAATAACACTGCAATTGGCAAAAATGGAATTCAATATGCTTTTTCTTCTTCATTTTTTTAGTCTGTGTTCCAAACAGTTTTTTTTGTTATTAGGTGACAGTTTGTCTGATGTGATATTTAATACAAGTGCCAGTATATTTTATTCTCCCTCCCTTCAGCACCAAACCCATTTTTTTAATATCATCCTGCCACAGAACCCAACAGCAACTTGAAAAGCACACTAATTTACCACAGGCAAGCCTTGCCCACCTAGGTTCCTGAAGAAATTACCTGTTTTTTCACTCCTAGTTTGCCTTTCTGAATGAAAAAGGCATTAGGTGAGCAAAAAGTATAGTTTGCTCATGATAAGCATGAGACGTGCTAGGAACTGACCAGTATGTAGGGAAGGCAGCCTATGGCTATAGCCAGGGGCGGGTTCCTAATTTTTTTACTACCACTCTGTGGGCGTTGGTTATTTTGTGGGTGTGGCTTGCCAGCCATGTGACCGCGCATTCGTGGCTTCTCGGACTGCTGAAGGGAGAGGAACTGAGATAGGTCCTGCCACCCATTCTTTCAGCGTCTCACATGCTCCCTCAGCCATCCTCCCCTGCTTGGACTCACTGTGGCGTAGGAAGGCAGCGCATGCGTAGTGCCAGAAGCTCGGCTTCTGGGCATGCGCAGAAGAAATTAAAAAAAAATAAATAATTTTTTTTTAAAAAAAATGGTGGCGCCCAGGCACCGGCAACCGACCGCACCGATACTGTGACATCACCAGCGGGCTGCTACCGGTGCTATAGAGTGGACCGCACCTGTAGGAACCCACCACTGGCTATAGCAGGTGTCCTGACTCTGGTGCTCTCCAGAAGTGTACATCATGTTGGCCAGAGGATGGTGTAATGTCAATATCTCTGGAAAGCACCAGGTTGGAGAAATCTGAGCAGTCAAAAAAAGGATCTAAACAGAAGCCCCCACTTCCAATATCAGAAGAAACTGAGGAAAATAGGGAAGGACAGATGTATAATAGAACTAGGCAATGGCAAGGATAACAGAATTTGTGATGTGCTTGATTTCATAGAACTAAGGCAGGGGAGTAGATTTGCATGATGCCAATATCTGATGCATACACGAGTATGTTGTCTTTTTCATTCATTTTTAAAAGACTGTAACAATATTCTACCAACATTTTGTAAATCCTTTAAGAAGGATTTATATTCCTCTTTTTTTCCTGACCTCTCCTATGTACCCTTTTTTTCTAACCTCCAGTCAATTAAAAAAAATCCCCAAGGTCTCTGGTTATATATTATCTATGCTGTCAGTAGCTGCCTCAATTCTAGAATGGCCTTTTTCAGGACAGAGTCTTCTCACATATGAACATCCACAAAGCATGCTTGATTTTAGGTCCCGTCTGTCTTTGATACGTTTTCCTAGTGTCTCTGTCTCTCTCCCTTTTTCTCTCTTTTTTTTAAAAAGAGAGTCAGCATTGGCACGCAAAAGGGTTAAGTGACAATTTGTAAGGCATGTCTGTAAGGGAGATTATGGCGTGAAACTATATGCTTTATATTTTCTTAGAATTCATGGGCATACGGGCAAGTTTCTTACTGACCTGAATGAACTCTGGGCCTTCATTCATACTCCTTTGTTGTTGGTAATACAACTGAGACAGCTGAAACAATTATACTCTATCTCCAAAAATTAGAAATATAAACCTATATTCATTAAAATCTGTGTATAGTAATAGGTAGATGTAAGCAACGATAAATTATCTTGGCTCAATCAAAAGCAAAGTTACAGCAAGCGGCAAGAATTTCTATCCATCTGTGAGCGGAAGGGCAATGGTCAGCTTGTAAGTTGGTAGGAAGTTCAAGATCTTTCTCTTTTAGAAATGCTGGTAGGGGGCCTAAAGTTTATGAAAAGGACTCTCTTAAGAAGTAGGAGTTTAAAAGAGGTTTTCACTCATTGGAGAGATACCCTCTTAATTTCCTCAAAGAAGGAAGAGACTTAAAATCAAGATCAACTTGACAATGAGAACAAATTCATAACCAAACATCTATCGTAATGAGAACAGTGGCAATGATGTGACTGCTCACAACACAGAGACAGAGAGACAGGCAGAGAGAGAGAGAGAGATTGAGGGAGAGAAAACTATCAGACAAAGCTTGTGGTGTTCATGCCAGATCTTACGTACCACTGACGAGTCGACAGGCAGCTGAATACAGCTTAACTGCCTACTCGCTGCTTCCCGTTTGGTGATTTCCTGAAGTAAAAATGAGGAAGGAAGGTGAGGGGATAGAAGGAAGGCAGGAAGGAAGGTGGATTTTTCAAATTTTATAAATCTTAACATCAAAATTGAGAAAGTGGATAAAAGGGTAATAAATATATTGGGGGGGAAAGGAATAACAATAGGAATGGAAGAGAAGGGGAAGGTACCCATTGCAGTAAATTTTGTACCACGGAGAAGCAATTGAAGAGGTTACACTACCCTTGAGTTATCTGATGTAGCCAAATTCAGCTGTGAATATCATTGATTCAAGCTCTTGAGAAGACATTTATGGACACATAATCTAGATCTTTAAATTAAGAGCTCTGTTCATATTTATGGCTTGTATGTGATAATCTGTTAAAACAGTAAATCTTGAAAACTATCTGTTTGAAATCTGTTGTTTCTCTCTGCAACAACCAAAGGGATATGACAGAAAGGGGCAAGCGGATCTTTACAAAGTTGTAGTGTTTGAACAACATTTCTCCATAGCTTAGCGTTGGTTAAAAATATGTCCAATCATATACCCTAGTTTCTCCCTCCCTAAACTGCCGCTAGTTGTTTACAATTTGCCTTGTGGTGGTAAAGATCCCTTAAGACAAACTTAGAACCAGATAACTACCCAGACATAAATTTGGGTTAGTGGGTTTTTTTGGGGGGGTAACAGTACAGGAATGGTTGCCCTTACTATCTTTGGGGACTTTTTAAAATTTCTAAACCTTGGCTACAATCCTGGGATTTTATGCTGATCTTATACTCAAGTACAAACCAAGTTTTGCTTAGCTTCTGATCAAACAGGCAAGGTTAGCCAAATACTACCCTTTGCTAAAATTGCAGAAGTATAGACAGAGCAAAGTATCTGCTTACTGATCATTCAAACGAAGATTCCACATGCTTTGTTATTAACAAGGAACATTAATCTTCAAGGATTTTTAACTGAAAACATTGTAGCAACAATTCAAAATTATAAAAGACAATTTATACTGATACAATAGCAAATAGCATTTAGACTTATATACCACTCCACAGTGCTTTACAGCACTCTCTGAGCGGTTTATAGAGTCAGCAAATTTCCCGCAACAATCTGGGTCCTCGTTTTATCGACCTCGGAAGGATGGAAGACTGAGTTAACCTTGAGCCCCATCAGGATCGAACTTTTGGCAGTAGGCAGAGTTAGACTGCAATATTGCATTCTAACCATTGTACCACCATGGCTCCTATATTAAGACAAACTCTTGTCGATTAAAGATGATAAATGGGTTTTACTTTAAGAATACTCCAATTATATTTGGCAGAACCATTGGTAGAACTCCATTTTTATACAGCATGTCATGCTTTAGGAGTGTTAACAAATCAAATACATTTACAGTTATTTAATAGTCATCCATCTGACAATTACTTTTAAAAAATAAATGCTATAACAGCCTTTTCCAAATTGATGCCCTTGAAATATGTGAGATTACAATTAGAGATAGAATTTCTAACCAGAATCTGATTGGGGAAGGAAAGAAAGTGGCTTTCAGTTCCTAGGAGAAGACAAATATAAAAAAAACGCTATATATTTAATCATAATAAAAACATTTTCTGTTTCTGGAAACTGAGAATGTCGGTCCCCTCTTTGATTTAAGGAATTGGATTAATTATTCTGGCTGTACTTCAAGTCTGCATTTCTTAGATGAAGACAAAAAACATTTTGGAACATCAAAGTGAGTACCATACTTGTTAAGTCAGCCATATTTGGCTGTACAAATGTGTTAGAATAGTCATGACTGGGAGAGCCAGTGGTAACAAGGTCAGCCAATGAATAGGCATAGCAACTAAGTCAGCCAATGCGGGCTAACCACTTCTGAGTCTGTGCAGAGAATCGAAACTGAATACTTAAGCTTAAGGCTGGGTGTGGCTCCACTTTCCACTCTGTACTCTTCCACTCTGTACTCTGCTGAAATGAAACTAACTGTTCTCTGCTGCCTGTAACTGATTGAAGAAGAATTCTACTTGTGGTATTGTAAATATATATATTATTATGTTTATAAAGAAGTTATTGAATCCGTATGAATCAGTCATCTGTGTGTGCTTCTGGTTTTGATTTTTGCAACAAACTTTAATACAATGGACAGCTTCGATCATTTTTTACTTTGTTACACAGACAATTATCTCTTCTCAGAGATGGCTGACTATGAATACGGCAGTGGAGTTCAATTCTAGTGTGCTGCTGCCCATTATTTACAGTATTTATTTATTTATTTATTTATTTATTTATTTATTTATTTATTTATTTATTTATTTATTTATTTATTTATTTATTTATATACATATACATACATACATACATATATATATATATTCAATTAATTTATCTCTTACCTTTTTATTCAGTTCAAGTTAATGACAAAATGGGAAACTGTGGTTAATGGAAGATTTTTAGTTGGCTGCTAATTTGCAGAAAGGGAGGAATGAAGAAGTGGAAATCAATCCAAAATGTGATTGTCTGAACTGTGAAATCCATTTCATGTCTTTTTTAACTGGTGTGTGGAATGTGTTTGTGTGTCAGAAAAAGTAAAATGTCAGGACTACAAGATATGACCAGGGTCTTTCTAAAAAAAAAATATGTTACTGAATGTTGAGTGAAGGTCAAGCAAATCATTTTCCTGCTTCCGTCTTTGGCATCCTGTTGTTTTAGCTGGCTTTCCCCAATTTAGTGCTGCCCAGACAGATGTTTGGCTGTAGCGCCCAGAAATGCATAGCCAGCATGGTGCTGGCTGGAGACAACAGGGGCTGAAGTCCAACATAACATGGAAAGTATCAGATTGGGGGTGCTGACACCTGCCATCATTCCTTACTAGTTGCTTTGTGCTACAAGAAAAAAAAAAGCAACACAAAAGAGGAACAGGAGATAAACTAAGAATTCTCAAAGACAAGCACAGAATCTGTACGGAACATGAAAGGATGGCCAATAAAAAAAATATGTTCCACAGATAATGTTATCATGTAGTCCCCCAGGAGAAAAGCTTTATCACACTGATAGAAGGTTCTCTCGCTGGTATCCTATGTTTCTTTCTTAGATAAAGTCTCCAGGGCACAAATCTAACAGCTCACTCTGTCATTTTTGTATTATATAGTCTTTATCAAACTGAGCCCTCCCCTTGCACAGCCTATTTTATGCAATATAAAAGAATAACATTCAGCAGGTCCAGGGATGGGTTCTGGTTTTCTTTGCTGCCGGTTTGCTCCTTGATGCGCCGCATGCACGCGTGCATATGCAGTGCTAAAAAACCAGCTTCTGCGCATGCACAGAAGCAAAAAACAGCTTCTGCGCATGTGCAGAAGCAAAGAACAAGATGGCGCCGCCTATGGCGCCACCGAGAGAGCCGGTTCAGGGGCGTGGCAGGCCTGGGTCACTGCCGGTTCCAGAAACCCAGGCCGCCAAGTTACTGCCGGTTCCATAGAACCGGTCCGAACTTGGAGGAACCCACCTCTGAGAAGTTCCAATGAAAATAAAGCCCCACTGAGATGCTGCTAGCAATGTGCCCTCTGCACACGTAACATGAAGCATCAGCTAGAGCCAAGTTTTAAAGATATATTGCAGAAATGTGCACATGCATATTAAGAATAGGCCCAGTATTTTGTATACATGTCTGCTGCTTAGCAACAGAAAGGTCCAGTACATTCTTATACTAAAATTAACAAAAGTGTTTTCAGAGTCAAGAAAAGACACTTGAGGGCACAAAGATAAAACTGTCACCAGCATTGAAATGAGATTGTAGAGGAGAAGTGGGTAGGAAGGGATTTGGAAAATAAAATTTTCATTGACTTTTAAAAGATTACTGTGGTAGACAAAAGAATTTTTCCTCCTTGGAAAGACCATTATTACTATTTTTTTTGCAGTGCATAGTATATGGAATATATGGTCCTGTGAAGGAATGTATATCTGGCCTTGGGATTGAGAAGGAATGAGCAAATCATTAAAAAATGGAGGAGCTAGTGGGTGAAGTTTCAGAAAAGATTACTCAGCCAGGAGAAAGAGGGTGACATGAAGAAGAAGCTCACCCCAACTTGATTTTCTTTGATGGGACAGAGAAATCCAGACAGGATTTCAAGGTTCTGTTATTCTACGTTACAGCCGAATATTTTTTTGGAATTCCTACCATGCCATTTCTGGTCTATCTTGAAGATCTGACAAACCCGGCCTCCAGATTTGATTTCAATCCTTTTTCAAAGATTGACATGCAACACTAATCAAAATAACAACAGATCCTAAATTTGTTTTAGGGGACATTTTAGCTCATCACATAGCTGTGCCAATTCACACCAGGGGACGTTCTGCCTACAATAACTTTCTGGTTTAGAGGTGGGGAATCATATTACTGTCCAAACATTCAGAGCAAAATAATCATTGGCAACAAGAGAACTAGGCAGGTTAGATAGATATTTTATTTATTGTGTTATTTCAATTAGGTATGCTATAATTCACCCCATTAATCATCTGATAATAGCCAAAAGGCAGTTGTGGTTTTGCTGCTACACCTGGTCCTTTAAAAGAAACCTATGACTAATAGAAGAGAATAAATGCAGTGAAGGGTTAAACTAAGAAGTCCTAGACTCAGACTTCAACTTAAGGATTGAACTGTCAGCACCTTAGGCTAAGTTAAATCCCCAAATGCTAAGGAATTCCTGGAAGCTTGGCACTCAGATTAATCAGTCATCAACAGGCACATAGAGATAAATAACATTTACAAACCATTCAAAAGAGATAACAAAAAAGCTAAAAAAGAAACATTAAATCAGAATACCTCCTCAGCAGCTATCAACATCCAGATAAAGCAGGAATTAATACTAGGAGCAACACCAGACAAACAATCAAGCAGTAAACAATACCCTAATCAAGGAATTACCAATTCAGACAAGCAATCAAGCAGTAAACAGCAGCCTAATCAAAGAACTACCAAGGAAAAAACATTACCTCCAACCAACAGACATGGCAGGCTACTGTATATAAACAGAGAGCAAAACCCACTCTCTTCTAGCACTAACCACTTAATGACATGTCAGCAAGCAATCAGCCAAGCTCAGACAGCACCAAGGACTCCACAAACCTCTGACGGCTCAGTGGGGTTGGCACAGTATCCCTTTCTTCTGATATTATCTCAGAGAAAAAAATAGCTAGGACCTGGAGGCCCAAGCAGAGAGCCAAGTACAAGGAACTTAAACAAAGTACAGCAAATAAGATAGGATTAAGCAAACAGAGAACTCATGGTTACTTTGTCCTAAGAGGCTTCCATAAATCTTCTTCCTATACCGTGTTAGGATGCAAATAAATAAAAAGTCTGGATGTTTTCTAAAATGTTTCTCTTACGCTGCAAATGAATAGGATAAAAAGAGAAGCAGGCAACAAACTCACACTATCAACACCACTTTGATTTAGAAGCCCATGTCTAGATGGTACTGAATAATCCCAGCCGTGCTACAGTACCTATGCCTGGGGGCTGTGTTGAACACCGCCACCTTGAGACCTGCAACAGTGTTTTGACATTTTATTGCTTGAAGGGTGTGGCTTATTCACTGCCTCCCAAAGTATGCAGAAAGAACAGAACAGAGTTGCAAGGGACTTAAAGGTCATCTAGTCCAACCACCTTGCTTGAGCAGGAGACCCTATACCATTTCAGACTGACTGTCGAGTCTCTTCTTGAAAGCCTCCAGTGTTGAGGCACCTACAACTTCTGAAGGCAAACCATTCCAGTGGTTGATTGTTCCTAGCCTTTGCAAGATGCAGATATACTAGCTTGCCAGTAAAATTACGGAGGCCAAGTTTATTGATCTTATTTATCTAAAATATTTCTAGGCTGCCTTGAAAAGTGGAAACCATCCCAAGTTCAGTTCAAATGTTGTTTTCCCCCCCAGCTGCCTGGCAATGATGGCAAAGGTGGACTCTAGTTAATGAAAGATGTAGCTTCAATCCAAAAGGGGCAGGCAAAAATAGAATAAATAAGACACCAACGCGTTGCTTTTATGGAGGCAGGAAAATGTCTACAAAGACATAGCAGCAAATGGGACAATGGGCTCACTCATCTCATGCATATTTATCAGGCAGTTTTGAATTTGGCTCTTAAATGCAACAAAGCTTGGTTCAAAGGCAATATGTTTGCATGATCGTGTGCTCTTTCACAACATTTGAAGCTGGGTCTTTGATACCAACCAAAGGGTCTGTCTTCTTAATGAAGCAATTACTTCTTTTGGAAATTCTAATCATTTTACAAACAGGGGTTCTGAACCCTCCACACTCTCTTATTCAAAGAGAAATCAAAGAAGTCCTTCAAGGCTTTACCTCCGTCTGAAAGCCTTCCACCAAGATAGCAACCAACAAATTAAAGAGAACGTAATTTCCAAATGTCATGAGGGCTATGAAGTAGAGAGCGGCCCAGGAAGAGGTAGAAGCCATGCCATTGTAGAGGACTTTATTCCAGTCTTCCTGGGTCAGAATCTGAAAAGAAAACAGGAATCATTTGATACGAGACAATCGTAAAGCGCATTCACTTTTCTACCAACCTATGATCCAGATAAAACTGTTGCATTTCTAAATGTTAAGCATCAGGGGCGGGTTGTTCACTTACCTTGCTACCGGTGCGCTGCACGTGCATCTCCACGTTTCGTGCGTGCGTGCGCTTGCCCTCGCGCGATTTTGCTTCCATGCATGTGCGGAAGCAAAATCGCGCCAAAATCTCACGAGGAGACGCGCGTGCGTGCGAGATTTCAGTGAGATTTCGTTTCTGCACATGTGCAGAAGCAAAAAATCACCAAAATCGCACGCGTCCCCTCGTGAGATTTCGGCGCAATTTTGCTTCCGCACATGCACAGAAGCAAAAATTTGGCAAAAAATTCACGAAAAAAGATGGCGGCTCCTAGGCACCGGCAACCGACCGCACCGGGTCGGTAGCCTCTTGATGACATCACCAGCCCGCCGCTACCGGTGCGATAGAGTGAACTGCACCGGTAGGAACCCACCACTGCTAAGCATCATGCATATATGTAATTTTTGAAAATGGAAATAATAGTAATGCACTTAGAACTTGTTATGCCTTCTTTGCCTCTTGAGGCGTCTCACCAGTGTGACTCAGCATCAGAACTGTGGCACAGATGGCCTTATCCTTCTGGACTGTAATGAATTTTTTAGTGGCTAAGAAACTTCACAGCTGACTGAGTAATGCATAATACTCACTGCTTCTGGCCAGATGTGGCTGATTCTCCCTAACATTCTTCTAACTGGTGGCTGCCTCAGTTTTTCAAGCCTAGCTGGCATCATCAGAAACAGTAAACAAAAAGAAACAACTTGAAAACGCCTGGAATAAGTGTTTCTCTCTGTGTTTCTAACTGTATATATCAATGTTTCCATATTTTAATTAAATAATCAGCTTCCCCCCCAACATTCCTGACTATAACAATTTGTTCAAAAGGGATAATCAGATCTCAGTCTTTTACAATTGAGAGAATTTTGTTTAAGGAAGTTCAATAGTCTGGGTTAGAATTAACAGATACTTTAACTTGTGCTGCTAAATGCCCTTTTCTTTAAATAGCATTTTTTTATTTAAGAATATAGGCACTATATAAAACAAACACATAAAATCAACGTACATCCTTATTTCTACAGAGGGAATGTATTTGGTTGCACAAACATAACGAGAAGGTCAATTTATACTAGGGCTTTATGTATTATTTAATATCTTAATTACTAGAATCTGTTATTCGATTTTCATTACACCCATGTTATTGACACGGGTCTATGAAGAAGCAACTGATGATCACTATATTGTTTTCAAAAACCCCAGCTGTAAAACAATTTACAATGATAGGCATTTAAAGATACAGATAAAGAATTATGGACCATAACTGATGTATTACCTGGAAAACAGTAACAATGGCCCAGAGCAAGGAATCAAAATTCTTTCTGTCAGGTAGAGTATCTCCATCTCTCTCTGAGGCAAACTTACACCCAAAGAGATGCATCCCAAGGATACTGAATAAGAAGGAGAAATGGGTTAAAAGAGAGATTAAAGAGTTAGACTTTGGAACTAAAGAAAATGAAGGTCAGTTTTAATAAGTTAGAAAATAACTTTGATATGGCAAATATATGCAACTTGTATTATGTCTTATATAAAATACGAAAACACACATGATATCGGAACAAAGCCAAACCAGTAGGTTTTAAAGTTTCTACATTACAAAGACATCCAAAAGAATCAGACTCTTTTGGATATGAATGCTTCTAAAAGTGTTTATCTCTTTTCAAATTCTGACCACTTTTAATAGAGCTACGGAGATGGAAAAAAAGAGAATAGCTACAGATTTACATTTACAGAGCTGTAGCAGAAATTACTTCCCCTTTTAAATTTGGATAATTTCATGTTAAAACAGAAGTTGCAATATAACAAACCTAGAATCACAAATGATTATTTAATCTACTCATATCTAAAATGTGCTAGTTGCCCTATAGGAAAAGGTTTTCAGTAATAAACAAAAAACTGAATAAATCCAAAGCAAAATATAATGAAACAATAATCAATTAAAATACTGTAAAAGGAAGTCACTAAGAAGTTCAACAAAATAATCTAAGAAATACAGGAAAATTAAAAGGTTGGATACTTTTAATTTTATTTTTTTATAAATATCTTTGTCAGGCATCTAAATAAAATAGAAGTTGGCAGGCTATTTTAAAGAAGGCATTCCTCCATAATTGGAGAACATCGTTAAAAATGTCTACTCTCACCTGCTAAAATGCAGCATGTGAAAGCACTCAGATAATAGACCCTCTGATAATAGACCCAATACTCATGTAGGAGTTTTTTTATTATTATTATGAACTCACCTGAAGATAAAGATGAAGAGCATCAGTAACATACAGAAGGTGGCCACATTGTCCATTGTTTTCATGAGGACCACTAATTGTCGTTGAAGAGCAGGCATAAACCGGACCAGTTTTAGAACTCGCATAAGACGGAAGGTTCTTAAAACAGACAAGCCTCCACCTTGCTGTCCAACAATCTCCCACACACTAAGGAAAAAAATAGAATATATATTTAATATTAATGTAATAAATTAGCTTTTGAGAGGAGTCCTTGACTTACAATGGTTCATTTAGTGACCATTCAAAGTTACGACAACACTGAAAAAAGAGACTTATGACCATTTTTCACACTTACGGTCTTTGCAGCATCCTCATGATCACATGATCAAAATTCCGAGACTTGGCACCTGGTTCATACGTATGGCTGTTGCTGTGAACCAAGGTCATGTGATCCCCTTTTCCAAACTTCTGACAAGTAAAGTCAATGGGGATTCACTTAACAATCGTGTTACCAACTTATCAACTGCAGTGATTCATTTAACAACTGTGGCAAGAAAGGTCATAAAATGGGGCAAAAATCACTTGACAATTGTCTCACTTAACAACAGAAATGTGGGCCCAATTGTGGTCATAAGTCAAGGATTATCTGTATTATTATTGCAAGTCTGATGTCCTTGGAGGTTTGTCCTAGTGACCATAGGATTTATAGATTCAGAATTTTACCTCTGAATTTAAATATCTCTTTGGAGGGAGAAATCTAGCCTAGCAATTCCCCTCTCTGAGCATCTGAAGGCAATTCTTTATTACATTTGAACTCTGACATTGAAGAAAGACACAAAAGAATAAAGCTGGCAGTATTATGGGAAGGCTGTAGATCCACCAGCTCAGAAATCAGACTGGTTTTCTGCTTATCTCCCAAATCAATAATTAGTTGGATAGTATTCATTAATGTTCTTCCATTGGTTTCAATCATAAAGATTTTTTTAAAAAATATAAATTAGCTGCCGAAGGGAAACAGAGCCCAGCAAGATGTTGTATATCAGGGGTATCAAACTCACGTCATCACAGGGGTGTCATGTGATGTATTGTGACTGGGCGTGGCCAGCACGTGTTTGACAGCCCTGTTGTATATGGCCATTCACTCACTGACAGGGATTTTTCTGATCATATTTCTTTAACTGAGAATATTCAGATGAAGAGTTGGAAATCTTTGAGAGAAAGATCTGAATCTTACCATTGCTGAGGAACTTCCAAAGGAATTTCCATAATAACACTCCCAGTCAAGAATTGCATACATTTCAATGTTTTGAATGATTTTAGGATTTCTGAAAACAACAACAACAACCAGGGAAAGGCATTCATAGTTGTTGCTATTTTTTAATTCCTGCATGCACTCAAATAGATTTTGTTATGTGCCCTAAAAATGCACCGAAGTAGAAAAGCAGATACAGAGGTGCTCTGAGAATAAATGTTGCATGGGGAACATTGTTAATGGATTTCTTCAATTGGAATTCTGCAAATAGAAATTACATATAATTTGCCCTGCATTTTCTTCAGGGAATTCATGTTAATGAGGTATCCATATGTCCTGATTTACAGAGTACAGTACAGTTCTTTATTGAAGCAGTCCTTACTTGGAGAACCAAATGTGCTTTTAAAATAAAAAATTGTAAGAAGGCAATAGTCTTATAGTAGGGGTCCCCAATCCCCAGGCCATGGACTGGGATTGGTCTGTGGCCTGTTAGGAATTGGGCCACATAGCTGGAGTTGAGCAGTGGGTAAGTGAAACCGTGCATGTGCAGGATCTAGTTTGCGCGTTCCTCCTCCCCCCCCCTCAGTCTGTGAAAAAAATTGTCTTCCAGAAACCCAATCCCTGATATCAAAAAGGTTGGGGTCTGCTGTCTTACAGTATCAACAATAGCTAGCATTTGGGCAACACCTTGAGCAGACATGCAAAGAGCTGTGGTGGCACAGGGGTTAGAATACAGTACTGCAGTCTAACTGACTGCTCACTCCAGGAGGTCGATTCTGAGTGGCTCCAGGTTGACTCAGCCTTCCATCCTTCCGAGGTCGGCAAAATGAGGACCCAGATTGTTGGGGGCAATAGGCTGACTGACTCTGTAAACAGCTTAGAGACAGCTGTAAAACCACTGTGAAGGGGTATATAAGTCTAAGTGCTATTGCTATTGTAGTCTTCATTTTGGAGAACCATATTTTTTTCTACTTCAGTTATAATCATTGTTCAATGCTGAATGATTTCTCTTACTCTGGTAGGTAGAAATCTTATCTTTCATTCTTTTGTAAAGTGATGTGCAAGTGGTCAGCTAGATATAAAAAGTAAAGAAGTACTGTTGCCAGGCCCATTATTTATAATGATTGCTATCTGCAAAGAAAACAATAGTGGTGGGTGAATAGCCCCTCTGTACTAGAGCAGTGGCACCCAACATTTTGGGTTCCAGGGACCGGTTCCGTGGAGAGGGGTTTTCCCACAGACCAGAGGGGGCGTGGTTTCACGTGCTGCCTGCATCCTGAAGATGGGGCTTCATTTGTCTGCGCGGATCAGTTTCTGGCATGCTGTGGACCAAAGCTAGGGATTAGGGACCCTTGTACTAGACATTATAACTCCTCCTCAAAACAAGAAGCCAATTAGTGTGATGATAGGTAAATATAACCATATGTATTGTCATAAAGTAGTTTATTTTGACTGGACATCCTTCAAATGAATTATAACTCTTAGAACTGTCAGCAGTTCCAGAGAACATACCATATACAACACATGAGTAAAAAAAAACCAAAAATGAATATATTCAAAAATATTTCAACCCATTTTTAAAAAACAAAATTCCCACAGTTTTACTGCACAATCCAGTTGGAAGAAATCAGTTTAAAATAAGGTGGCATTGGCATAAATGAATGGATGAAATGTTATAGATTGCAACTACTTAGGGTAATTAAGAAAAACTTGGTTTTAATTACCTGATCACTACGATGATTCCATCAAAGATATTGTAAGGATTTTTGATGTAACCGAAAGGGCCGTACACAAGAAGCTTCAGAAGCATCTCTAGGGCAAAGAGGCTAGTAAACACAATATTGCTGATTTCCAGAGCATTGGTGAGTTCTTCTGGCTGGAAAAAAAAAATCAAGGATAAATAAAATTGTCAAGATTAATAAACAGTATGCTGTGAAATACCAGGAAATGTCCAGTCATGTAAGTTGTAACATCCATAAATATATCAGACAACCAGACAGAATGAATATATATATATATTGGGCCATCCGTTGCCTGTTTTTGCAGTGCTGGGAGCTTCTTCACCATTGTCAGAACTAATCCTAAAGCTCAAGGCACAGTTGATATGATTTGCTTACTAGATCATATCCTCTTTCTTCCCATCGCCTTAACAATTTAATGACAAATCAGCAGCAGTAAAGCAATGCCGTTTCTCATCGTAGCAAACTTTTAAACCAGCCTGTTGCCAGAAAATCAGTGCTAGCTAGCTGAGGAGAGCGAAGGCACACACAAAAGCTTGGCGGATGCAGTGTCCTATGCTAAGACAATGGTGTTCTTGTGCTTCAAACAACTGAGGAATAACAACTGAGGAACTGCAGAACTATCAGCCCTACAGCTCTTGTCCCAAAGGTGCTTTTTCAGGAGATAACTGGACTTTGTTGTTTTTCTTTGAAGATGTTTCTCTTCTCTTCCAAGAAGCTTCTTCAGATCTGAGTGGATGGTGGGGAACAGAAGGATTTATACTCCTTGCAGACAGTTCCCCACCATCAGGTCAGAGCTGAAGAAGCTTCTTGGATGAGAAGCAAAATGTCTTCAAAGAAAAACAAGAAAGTCCAGTTGCCTCCTGAAAAAGCACCCATGGGACAACCATGACCTGGATGACTGAGAATCTCTGTAAACCTACAGCCCTTGTATGAATAAAGGGTTGTTTTGCCAAGCAGCATAGGGGAAAAAAATACACAGAGAGGTCTATTTCTATAGAACCTCGTGAACAAAATGGTTCCACAAAATGGCTGCTACAGCAAGAGCAACCAAACACAACTTTCCTTTTTCGCAGCACAGCAAACTGCAGGGTTATGCTACACAGCATATAATCCTGTTCAATATTTTATCACTTGCTCTGATAAAAGGGGTGCAGTTAGCCATTTACATATTTTATATGCCCATCTCGGTTTCTCGGTTTACCTCACCTCTAGTGAAAGGTGTTCAGGTGAAACAAGTATTGTAAACATGCAGATGGTGTTTTGAATTTTGGAAATATCATAATATCGACACTTCAGTGTTAAAAGGCAAAAGAATCTAGCCCTCAATTTACTGATTGATAATGAAGTGAGGTCTGAAGTCCCCGGACCAAACTCTGCAGAAAGGATGCGAAACACTAACAGACTCCAAACTGTCCAGTCCCGCTTGGGTTCAGTTGATATTTTATAGTTTAAATGGTTCAGATCTGCAGCTTCACCGTTGCTTTTAGGTTTTTACCAACACACTTTTAAAAAAGAAAAAAAAATATGTTCGCATGTGTTTGAGTCTAACTGAATTTATTTGAACATAATTTATAATGCTGAACTGGGTCAACTTGATTGATGGCATTTCAGCCCTCTAGGTTTCTGCAACCACCGAGAGCTTTGGGGAATGGGAGTATTAGACAGCCAAGTCCGACTTTATAGCATCTTTTGTGCACATCTAAATCTCTTGGTTGGTTTTCAAGTGTACCTATAAACTGTGCCTTTTCACCTGTTTGCCTCCAGTGCAACACTCCACCACAAAAAACTGGACAGCCATCTGCCCTCTTGATATCTCTGGAATGTAACTGACAATGAATTAAGCTGGCATTTGCCAGAGGCTGTTGAGGCAAAGTCTTCCTAAAATTCACAGGAGCAAAGCAACATCAAATCACATCCTAGAAAAAGATACACTTGCACACACAGTTAGGATCTTTTTGAAGTACTTTATGCCTCTTAGCTCATTTAAATAGGGGGTGCTTGCCTTGCTGCATGGGCTGGCATCACTTGAACCTGGGTTACTCTGACTGTAGGACTCCTCCTACATTTATATTCTGACCTTATCTATAGTCTGGAGGATCATCCTACATTTTTCAGGTCCCTCCATTCTTCCTCTTGGGAATGATTTGATATTGAAAATCTAGTCATCAAGTGAAGTGTAAGAGCAGACGACCTTCAAGATCGCTGTAACCCTACGGGGCTGCCATGTCTTGAAGAGCTGAGCTAGTAATGCTATTTCAGCTCTCGCTGCTCCTGGAAATGCACTTCCTATGCCAGGAACGGAAAGCAGAGACAAATAGGGGGTTGTTGGGGGTTGGACTAGATGACCTACAAGGTCCCTTCCAACTCAAATAAATAAATAAATAAATAAATAAATAAATAAATAAATAAATAAATAAATAAATAAATAAATAAACAAACAAACAAACAAACAAACAAACAAACAAACAAACAAACAAACAAACAAACAAACAAACAAACAAACAGCACTTAGCCATTGCAAGTCCATGTCAAGGCTACAATCCTTTTCTGGGCTTTAAGTCAGGTTGCTTAAATGCTACCCAAATCAGTTGAATTTAAACCACAAGACTGAGTGCAGGACTATTCTCTACTGCCCAGCTATATTCATTCATTCATTCATTCATTCATTCAGAATACCAGTTCCAGTCCTGGACTTGGGAGATTGGAAAGGAAACACCATGTGTGTGATAGGCAATTCCCTAAAGCCATTTTGAGGGCCACTTTTGAGCGCCACAGTCCTGGCTGTCTCCTGTGTTTTTCTCAACTCCAAATGCCTTCATGGGCTTCCCAGCCTCCTGGCAAACCATTCTTACTCTTATCTTAGGTAGATATGTGTATATGGGAGAGAGCTACATGAATGTTTTTTTTAACACAGAAGGTTGCTAGGAAAGAAACAAAATTTAACACAAGCGCCAAGCCAGGCCTTGTTATTTGCATGGCTTTTCTACAAAACTGCAGACAGTGCAATTTGGAAACAGACTCTAAGCATCTCCCTGCTCAATTCTCTGTGATTATGGTCCCTTCTGGGGCTTAGAGGTAAGAAGGAAGGTAGCCCTTATTAGTACATAATATTTATTTTTTCCTGCACATTCATACAGCGGGCGAGCTGCACAGTAGCAACATTTCAAATTGCCTTATTAAAACACGTACTTTGAAAGAGAAAATATCTTATTTACAATCTTGCTGGCACCAAGGGAGTTGGCTTGTAACTATTTTCATCCTGGAGACCATATTATTTCTGAAGCAAATACAGAAAGCTCATACAATAGAAATGCAAATCTTCCTTTTAATCTAGTATCCCACTAATTTATTATGCATTCGAAGCCGCATGCCACTCAGGCTGGTATATGCCTTGGTTTTTTTGTGTGTGTGTTTTTTGTTTTGTTTTAAATTCTTGGACCGAAATCACTTTTGCACCAGTCAAGCTTTATTCATGTGGTCAGCTTATATGTTCTTTGGTTGTGTGATTACATTGATGCTAAGAATGACATAATATCTGAATAACGGTGGTGCTAAGTATTATTTTTGTTTTGCTTCACTAGGAAACTCTTCACTGCAATAAGTAACTGTATTCTGAGACAGCACAACCCAATGGTTGGGGTCAATGGGCACATAATGGATTTTGAAAGTACATTGTGTTGTTCTGGTCTCCCACTGTTCAGTCCTATCCAGTTCTCAAAGACTATCTGGACAAGTCCCTGCAGTTCTCTGGATAACATTTTTCAAAAGTTGTCCGTCATTGTCTCCCTCCTACAGCTGAGAAAAAGGGACTGGCCCAAAGTCACCCAACTAGCTTTGTGCCTAAGGCAGAACTAGAATTCACAACCTTCCGGTTTCTATTCTGATGCCTTAACTACTACACCAAACTGGCTCTTGCTGCTGCGTTCTGGGTACACATATAAAACATTTATATAGTAAGAAGCAATTTTTCTCTCCATCACCACCTTGGCTTGCCTTATTCTTTTCCAGACTGGTGGGCCTAACTTTTAGCTGTTAAAGAAAACTCTAAGCTGTTTTCTAAGAATGTCTCTGACCATGAACACCTGCTTCTAACCATAATATGCCAAACTGATGAAATATGGAGCTGTGCCCTTTTGTACTTGGGCCACAGCATCACCTGCAAGTTTACAGGTAATCCTTGACTTATAATTGGTCACTTAATGACCATTTGAAGTTACAACCAACTTGCCCAAGGGCTACATAAGATCCAGATTTGATGTTCTGATTGCTGCAGTCATGTGATTGCGTTTTGTGTGCTCAACAACTGCCCTGCATTTAGGGTCCTTTGCAGTATCCTGCAGTGACCACAATTTATGAAGGTTTGTTTTTTTTTTTGCAGGAAACTGGCATTTATTTCCAGTTTCCAGCAAAAAAAAAAGTTTATTAAGGACAAGGGATTCATTTAACAACTGCAACGTCTGCCTTATCAATGTGGTGTTCACTTTATGACTGCCATGTTCACTTAATGATGGTCACAAAAAAGTCATAAAATTGAGCACAGTAATATGGTAACCTGCTTAATGATAGGCATGACTTTAGGCCATAATTATTGGCTCAATTATGGTTTTGTTGAGGACTATCTATATAAAGGCAGAGTATCATGACATCACCAGACAAAAAGTAAGGTAAAGGTAAAAGATGTTTGACTATCCGATTGTCACCTTTGGTCATGTCTTGCACCTTGCTGTCCTCCACAATATTTATGCCACGGTCCCAGGACTCAAAAGCACAGGGCTCAAAAGCATTATGAGAAAGAAAGCTTTGACATTATGTTCATAGAAATGCATTTATGTAGCAGCCTAGCTTGCTTTAAAATAACAATAACAATAACAATGACGATGATGATGATGATGTTGTAATTTAAAAAGGAAGAAAGGAATGTCTGCAGACATACTGGTGCCTGCAGTTACTTTGCTGGAAACCCTGATTCTTAAATGCCCAAATATTCCATCACTGCTGTTCTTTCTCCATTATGTGATTCTATTTAATAGTACAATGTTATAAAAGATACAAGATAAACTTTAACAGCAATTGCTGTGATAATGCTGTTGCTGCTGCTTCACCGTGCTCCTCATTGCCCTATTTTCACTGCAACTTACGCTTTCAAACCGATGTCTCAGAACTCAATATTCAGAAGAAACAGCACAACAAAATTAACTAAAGGGCCACATACAACCGCAGTGCTTGCTTTGCCTTCTTCTAGATGAAATAATACTTTATAGCAACCAGAGAATAACTGCAATTTACATAATTCCAAGTACTAAATTATGCTAACTTGCATCCAAAAGTATATTCAATGAGGCTAAACTAGGCCAATGTACTGTATTTGCTATCATACTGTTTTGTCCTTTTTTCTTCTACCCTTTTTCTTCTACCCCACAAAGGATAATGGGAAAAACTTCAAAGTGCATGCATACCCACACATATTTAAAATCCCCAGGTAATAATAATATTTTGGTGCACAAGTACAATTGGTGCACAAGTACGTCTTGTGCACCAATTGCGACCCTACTTGGAGAAGGAGGCACTTCTCACAGTCACTCATGCCCTTATCACCTCACGGCTGGATTACTGCAATGCGCTCTACATAGGGCTACCCTTGAAGAGTGTCCGGCGACTGCAATTGGTGCAAAATGATAGCAAATACCTAGATGCACCCACATAACACCGATCCTCCGCCACCTGCATTGGTTGCCCATTAGTCTCCGGATCCAATTTAAGGTGTTGGTCGTTACCTTTAAAGCCCTACATGGCTCAGGGCCAGGTTACCTTCGGGACCGCATCCTGCCGCATACCTCCCTACGACCGGTCAGGGCCCACAGAGTCGGTCTCCTCCAGGTCCCATCGACCAAACAATGTCGGTTGGCGGGGCCGAGGGGGAGGGTCTTCTCTGTGGGAGCTCCCTCCCTGTGGAACCAGCTTCCCCCAGAGGTCAGGACCATCCCCACCCTACTGGCCTTCCGGAAAGCAATAAAAATTTGGCTCTTCCGGCAGGCGGGGTATGAGTGATATCTTTTAAAAATATTGATAGTATTTTAACATTTTTAAAAATTGCTTTTATTGATTATATGTTTTTATACCTGTTGTTAGTTGCCCAGAGTCCCCCGGGAGTTGGGCGGCATAGAAATTTTAATAAATAAAATAAAATAAATAAAATTTTCATTTCAGCAAAGAGAGAAGTGTGATCTATAACCAGCAAAATTCAACATGCAGTTACCTTACTGGGAGTTGCCAGGTTGAGTCAATTCAACTGTCCCAATCTAACACACGGACATTTTTTCAGGGAAATTGATTTAGTTACATCTTCTGAGAAATCAAAATAACCAGACCCAAGGAAATACTCTGACTTTTCTTCTTCCTTTAGCTATTTTGGTATGTAAAAATCTTATCGAAAAAACTTATTCCCCTCCCAAAGTCTGGCAAATCATTTTTATTTATGATGTAGTTGTTTAGCCTTCAGACACCAAGGTATTTTTTTCAAGGTACATTTGAAAGTAAAATTAGATGTTATTTCTAGCTATCGGTGTCCAGAAAAGGGTGAAAGGGCCCTCTTTCACTCAGAAGCCATCTATGGTAATTTCAAGTTTAAAACCTAAATTCTGACCTCAATTAATCCAGCTACAAAGCTTCATCCAATAAACTTTATATGACAGCTTTCTTTCTGTTTGGACAAAAATGATTTTGCCAATGGTCTGCATCTAATTCTATGCTCCACGTTCATCTTACTTCTTTACATAAGAACATATTTAAGGAAAAGTGTGTTTTGTAATCCCATGGTATGTACGGTATGTATCATCAAAGCTAGAGAAGAACGGCAGCATCTTTTATCTAACCTGTCAACAAGATTTGCTGGGAGCCAGACTCTATTTGGCCTACCTGAACCAAGAGAAATTTAACATGCATTTTCTTCTATCCAACAGCTATACACCTTTATTAATATGCTTTCCCACCTGGAATTTAGCCTGAGTTTTATACTATTCATAAAATTGAAAAGATGCATGTAATTAACTATTGAAACGAAACAAGAATGCTCTGAGGAGGATGGGTGGAAAAAAATTATATTTAACAATAAAACAGAATATACTTTTTTAAAAAAATATCACCATGTCTATTTAGAGCTTCTAATTATGCCATTGAGGCTTTTTTTTTTCCTGAAACAACTGCCAGGTAAAATTTGCTCTAGCATTATTTTCATTCCATTATAAGTTCTACTGCCTTGCTTTCTCTCCCTCTCCCATTAGGCTCTGTCTCATTTCATATTGCAGATCACTTATGTTCAACCTCCACTTTGGCACTAATGAAATAAATTGTACAGCCTGCAAACACCCTAGCTGTGATACTCGCAGCATCCTGGAAACTGACAGTTTTCTATTAGTACTTAGATTCAACAGCTTTCATATCAGGTTTCTTAACAAAGACTGCAATCCTCTATATACCTATTTCTCTAGGGATAATTTCTATATAGATGAGTAACATTTGATTTCTGAGGAAATACTGAGAGAGAAAATGAGCTTGTCAGTCAGCTAATACCAACCAGTCCTCTCTATGAATACTGTTGTGCTGATGGCTGAAGAACATTCCATGTACAGGTAGGCCTCGATATATGGCTACAATTAAAACTGGAAAAGTCATTTTTAAGTGGTGCAGTCCAGGGGCGGGTTCCTAATTTTTTTTACTACCACTCTGTGGGCGTGGCTTATTGTGGGTGTGGCTTGCCAGCCATGTGACTGGGTGGGCGTGGCTTCTCGGACTGCTGAAGGGCGGGGCACTGAGATAGGTCCTGCTGCCCATTCCCCTTCCCCTCAGCAGCTCGAGAAGCCTCAAACATGCGAAAATGCCTAGGATCATCACCGCACGTTCATGGCTTCTCGGACTGCTGAAGGGAGGGGAATGGAGATAGCTCCTGCCGCCCGTTCTTTCAGCGTCTCACGCGCTCCCTCAGCCATCCTCCCCTGCTTGGACTCACTGTGGGGTAGGAAGGCAGCGCAAGAGCAGTGCCGGAAGCTCGGCTTCTGGGCACAGAAGATTTTTTTTTAAAAAAAATAGTGGCGCCCAGGCACTGGCAACCGACCGCACCGGTACTGTGACGTCACCAGCAGGCCGCTACCGGTGCTATAGAGTGGACCGCACTGGTAGGAACCCACCACTGGTGCAGTCATTAAGTGAGATGTCACATAACCAGGACTTTCAACCTTCCCTGATGGCTTCTCCATTGACTTTGCTTGTGGGAAGGTCAAAAATGGCGATCACGTGACTATGCCTCAACGCAATGGTCGTAAGTGTGAGGACAACCTATAAGTCACTTTTTTCAGTGATGCAACTTTGAACATTTATGATACGAAGGATCACAATTCAACGACTACCTCTATTTATTACATTTATATCCTTCCTATTGAAAAAAAAATGGTACTCAAAACATTTCCTTTTCTATTTTGCCTTCAGTTTGATTATGATATAGTAAGTGTCAAACCCACTCACATTGCTGGCCGTATTGCAATGTTTTTCTGCCTTTGCGGAGCTGGGGTGGACCTGGCCTGTGCAGACCATATCCGGTCCATGGGCCACCAGTTTGACAGTCCTGATATAAGCCAACACCATCAGAAGATCTCACCTCTTTTTCTCTTGCCCCACAAGTTAGCTAATATTTTTTTCACTGTAGTTTACATTATTATTATTATTAACTGTTCACAATGATGTGAACTTTAGTTGGTGTTGGCCTTCATACACATTGAGTTCTTCCCAGGAACCTAGTATGTCATATCAGCATAGTATATGTGCACAATCAAGCAATGTGGCCTTTTACAATTGACAGATGGGAATTTTGTCAACGCGCAGATTTTCGAAGTGCCATCCAATATTTTTTGGTATGGCACCCAAAATGCTAATTATCACTGGGATCACCATGATTGGTTTATTGCCACAATCTTTAAATTTCAATTTTCATTTTGTGATCATGAATTGAGAATGTGTGCTTAAAGTCAACCAGATTGCTGAAGAAGAAGAAGACTGCTCAAGGTGCTTAGAAGAAAAAGTGAAGAAACTTTAGGTTGGTGGAAACCAGGGGCGGGTTTCTCTTACCTGCCTACCGGTGCGCTGCATCATCTTGTTACGTGCGCATGCACGCTCGCTATGCGCCTGTGTCCCCTTGCGCAATTTTGCTTCCGCGCATGCACAGGAAGCAAAAAAAGCCCAAAAATTCCAGAAAAAAATGGCGCCACGTGACGGACCAGCAAAGACGGCACCGGAGCTGTCGTGCGCAAATTGTGTAATCGGCGGGTCCCTACCGGAACGGCGCACTGGACCGCACCGGTAGGAACCCACCACTGGTGGAAATGCCTCATTCTCAGTAACTATATCTGTATTACAGATATTTATTAATGTATGTTTTTATAAAGCTGGTTAAATCTGTTAGATATACAATATTTAAAATACCTGTTCAATCATCTACAAATGCACACAAACAACATAGTGGAAATTTATTCTACACTTTTCTTCTGCTTTTATATGCCCACCATCATGTCAAGTCATTTTCATGCTGAAATCACATGTATTTTAGAGATAAATTCATTTATGACACAGGCTAAACACAAAGTAGAGATATCTATCTGTCAGCCTTCCCAGGTATATTAGACAGGAAACAGAGCAGTTGGTACTTTATCTCATGCCCTCTCCTTTACATCTTGAGAAGTTTGGGAGGGTTTCTTCTGAGCTTTTTGCTCCACCTGTTATGTAGCTGCGGGAACTCCCAAAACATAGATGCATGTTCATGTACAAAGATTAATCCCAAAGATCTTCTAAAGTGGCAGTTAATCTGTAGCTTTTAATGGGATAAATTAATGGGGAAATTATCAAATATCCAAGAACCTTATAGTACCTACTATATTCAGTTTATTTACATTTAAATGAAAGGAAATGGAATTTATTTTTGTTCCCAATGATTTCTTTGTCTTGAACTGGCTCATAATATGGAAATGGTGGTCCACCTTTGCCGTAGCCATAGGCAGTATCTGCATATTAGGTTTTATTATCTTTTGCCCAGTATTATTTGCTGTTGGGTTCTTCCTATTCATACACATTTGCCCTTTTGGAATGTTGGGGTTCTGATTTTTTTTTAAAAAATCAACAAATAATGATTTGTTTCTCTGAGAAAATGAGTTTATGCAATGCTAGCCACCCATTTGCCTGCAATAAATGCAACTGCACTCTGCTAAAAATTTTGCTCGTAACACTGTGGAAAACACTCAGGTGTGTTCAAGTGGTACTTCAAATAAATAACTAAGATGGATGCATACCATGCCTGAGAAGAGGGATCAGAGATGTGACACTGAGACTAAAAGACTATGTCATGCAAAGATTCAGATGGATGACCTTAATCACTGCAGGGAAAGTTCATTTGCCCTTATTGCATAATAGTTCCCCAGTCAATCTCTCCCCCAAACTGCAGTTGACCATGATGATGCAAAAGAGCAGACACTGGGGTGGGTTTAAGTTTCTAAATTTAAAGGTTTAAAGGTTTCCAAATTTACTAAGGTTCAATTGAGAGAAAACATGCCAGCCTCTGTACCAAGGCAGGAGCGATTAATGAGTGAATTTTTGGGCTCTTTTCCTACGGGTCTTATATATGTTGATAACCCTACTGGGTCAGGTCATCTGAGCAGACAATAGGGACCATACTGTGTTTATACATTCCAAACTCATCTTCTAAGAGGGGGAAAAAATCCTCAAGAAAAATAAGTACAAACTCCCGAGCTCCTCCCTTCTTCAAAATCTTGGCTAACAGCCCACAGGAATACGGACTCCTGCACCTCCTAGTAACCATTCAAGGTAACCACCCCAGCTCAGCCTGAAATCCAAGGTTGGAATCTGAAAAATATGGAGCCTAAACTACAGACACATTATAGAGATAATCTAGTAATCACTGTAAGGTAAACTTGTCCATCCTCGGAAACATTGCACTGCAAATTTCAGTGGAACAGATCACAAAGAAAGAGCAAGCACATCCAGAAAGCTGCTTATGTGGTAGACATCATGAGAAGATTCCGTGGGAAAAACAGGTTGAGTCAATCTTACTCAACTTCTGGAAGAAAATCCTCCATAATTCAATTCAATAGCAGTGTTCCATTATCTAAGGAGTTGCCACAAAGAAGAAGGGTCAACTATTCTGCAAAGCACCTGAGGAAGGACAAGAAGCAGTGGATGGAAGTTAATCAAGGAGAGAACCAACCTGGAAATAAGGAGAAGTTTCCTGACAGTTAGAACATTTAATCAGTGGAACAACTTGTCTCCAGAAGTTGTAGGTGCTCCAACGCTGAAGGTTTTTAAGAAGACATTGGATAACCAATCTCTTTGTTGTCTGAATGTCTGAAATGGTATAGTTTCCTGCCTGAGTAGGGGGTTGGACTAGAAGATCTCCAAGTTCCCTTCCAATCTGTTATTCTGTTAATATCTGGTAATAACTATCACTTTCAAACCGAACTCTTGTGCCAAGTCAATTTCTTTTGTTTTTTGCTTTACATTTTATAATGATAATCATACAAAATGTATCATATTTTGACCTTAAGGTTTAACAAGAGCAAAAGATAATAGAAACAAAGAAAACGTACAGGACATATATGTAGAATTATGATTAGCAAGCAAAAGCAGCTACTTTATAGGTAACTCAAGGCAGCAAACATTCCTAACACTCCTTCCTCCTCTTATTTTCTCCACGGGAGCAACTCTGTGAGGTGGGTGGACCCAAGAGAGTGTGACTGGCCCAGTCACCCATCCACCTTTCATGCCTACGGCAGGACTGGAACTCACAGTCTCCTGGTTCTTAGGCCAGCACCTTCACCGCTACTGCTGTTTATAGAGGGTTTTTTTGAGAGCCAGGATGGTAAGGTAGTTCTCAACTTTAATGACCATTTGTTTAATGCTCATTCAAAGATACAATGGAACCCCAAAAAGGTGACATGACTGGTTTTCACGCTTATGACCGTTGCAGCATCCCCCGTAGTCACATGATCAAAATTTGGGTGCTTGACAACTGGCATGTATTTATGACAAGTTGCACTTTCCCAGGGTCATGTGATGATCGTTTGTAACCTTCCCAGCCAGCTTCCAACACGCAAAGTCAATGGGGGAAAGTCAGATTTGCTTAACGTCTATACAATTCACTTAACAACTGCAGTGATTTGCTTAAGAACTATGGCCAAGAGAGTCCTAAATGGGTCAAAATTCACTTAATTGCCTTGCATAGCAACAGAAATTTTGAGCTTAAGTTGAGGACTGCCTACATAGTTATAGGTATATTTTATATATACATATACACCGACATACACATACATATATACATACACCTGTGTAGGTACTAGACTAGAGGTAGGTAGACCAATGATTAGGCACAGAAGCCAATTGAGTGACCTTGGTCTAGTGACTCTTAGCTCAGGCTGGGAAGTTGAAAAACATCTATCTACTAACTTGCACTGGACCAGCATGGTAGCATTGTATTTCTAGAAACTTGCACTAATAGAAATCTAAAACTCAAAAAGGCAATGAAAAACCCATTTGCATTTGAATTGGATAACAATTCCCAGAGTATAAGAATTATAGAATTATACAGCTGGAAGGAACCTCAGAGATCATCCAGTCCAACCATATGCTTAGTGCATGATCCCCTAAAAGCATTTAGGAGTACAGTTGACTACTAAGCCGACAGCTCTTACATCAGGAAATTCTGAAATGTTGCTAAAAGCTGATAATTCCTTTACTTCAGTTTGGAAAGAAAAATAGGTGAAGCTCAGGAATAAAAACTTCACATCTGAAATTTTAAACACTTAATGAACGGAATATCCAGTAAAAACTGGGAAACACATGCCAACCAATAGACTTCCTCCTGAGCAGTTCAATAATTCTGAAAAAAAGAAATATGATTATGTGCATAGTTGCCTATGTGTCTGACAGGTCTCTAGAAAATAGCAATTTTAATCTGAATCTTTTAGATGTAATCATCTGGAAATGTCTACTATCGTTTCCGCTTTGTCAAATCCAAAACTTGTTAATTGGGATAGCTTCAAATTCAAGGGAATTAAATTTGAGCAGTGAAGCCATGTTAACTGCTATTCTTCGGGCAACCTATGACAAATTCATTTTATTCTAGTCTTCTAAAACTATTTTACAGTTACAGGGCCCTAGTGTTACTGGAAATCAGACCAATTTTTAATTATTTGAACAGCAAATTACCTTTGGTGTCTAGAAATCCACTATCGCTCAATCCCTTCCCACCCTCCTTACTTAATAAGTGCTTTAAATAAATGTACCCCCCCTGAGCAATCTAGGGATTTCTGATGCCAGATTAGATACTATCAGCTACTAAAGGAATTAAAGTGTTGGAAAAGTCCTTGGAAGTGGTCCCAATCAGGGGCGGGTTCCTAATTTTTTTATTACCACTCTGTGGGCGTGGCTTATTTTGTGGGTGTGGCTTGCCAGCCATGTGACCGGGTGGGCATGGCTTGTCAGCTATATGACTGGGGGGCATGGCTTCTCGGACAGCTGAAGGGAGGGGAACTGAGATAGGTCCTGCCGCCCATTCCCCTTCCCCTCAGCAGCGCAAGAAGCCTCAAACGTGCGAAAATGCCTAGGATCATCATCGAGTGTTCGTGGCTTCTCGGACTGCTGAAGGGAGGGGAATGGAGATAGCTCCTGCCACCAATTATTTCAGCGTCTCATGCGCTCCCTCAGCCACCCTCCCCTGCTTGGACTCACTGTGGGGTAGGAAGGCAGCGCATGCGCAGTGCTGGAAGCTCGGCTTCTGGGCATGCGCAGAAGAAAATTTTTTTAAAAATATTTTTTTAAAAAAAAATGGCGGCGCCCAGGCACTGGCAACCAACCGCACCGGTACTGTGACATCACCAGTGGGCCGCTACCGGTGCTATAGAGTGGACCGCACCGGTAGGAACCCACCACTGGTCCCAATAGTCTAACCTGCTTCCCAATGCAAAGTCAATTATATGTGACGTGATTGCAATATGCTTGTAGTCCTTTTCTTAAATAATTTCAGTGGTGGTGGGGAAAAGCACGCAAATGCGAGTAGATAAATAGGTACCACTTTGGTGGAAAGGTAACACTACTCTGTAACGTCATGCTGGCCACATGGCTGTGGAAATGTCTTCAGACAGCGCTGGCTCAAAGGCCTTGAAACAGAGATGAGCACCACCCTCTATAGCAGGGGTGTCAAACTCAATTTCATTGAGGGTTGCATCAGGGCTGTGGTTGACCTCGGGGGGTCGGGTGGGAATGGGTGACTGGGTGGGTGTGGTCGACTGGGTGGGCATGGTCAACTTGACACCACTTTTCAAACTGCTGGCATGTTTCCTCTTCGCATTGGGTAGACCGGGCTGAAGCCACGCTGGGTCGATCTTTCCTCTTCGCATTGGGTAGACCGGGCCGAAGCCAGGCTGGCCCAATCTTTCCTCTTTGCACTGGGTAGACCAGGCTGGCCCCACGGGCCTGATCTTTTCTCTTTGGATTGGGTAGACAGGGCCGAAGCCAGGCTGGCCTAATCTTTCCTCTTTGCACTGGATAGATCAGGATGGCCCCGCGGGCCAGATCCAACCACATCGCGGGCTGAATCCTGCCCGCAGGCCTTGAGTTTGACAACCCTGCTCTATAGTTAGCAATGACTAGCAGAGTAAAATCCATAGGAACTCCTTTAGTTTTTTTCAGTGAAAAACAAACCACCATTCCTTCCATCCACCAGTTCTGCTTTTGAAAACCTCGTACGCTTAGCGGAGGCTTCCTAGCGATCAGCTGAAATGCAATTTCTACCCATCAGTTCCAGTTCTGCTCTCAGAAACAACACAGCATAATAGCTCTTTAGATATTTGAAAATGATTTTCTCCACTCCCATCTTAAACTACTCCATCATTACTCATACCATTAGGTTTCCAAACTCATTTTCATAGTGATTACCTTTCTCTGGGCTTTCTCTGGTTGCCTACATTCTCCAACTGGGATGCTCAGAAGTTGACAAATACAATCTGATGAGCTAAGAAAAATATACCGGTATATCACAAGAACAATAATGTAACTACTATACATTCCCAAAGGCCACATTTGCACGTCAGGATGATCCCCTCTCCCAGCCAACTGGCTTCCTCTGTGTACCAGCAGAGCCAGGATGAATCAATGAGTCATCCATCTACCTTCTTTTTAAATCCTACCAGCCATGGAATGATAGCTGGCAAGCTTTCACTTCCTTTCTAATTTCCTCTTTTCTTTTCTTTTCTTTTGTAGGGTGAGAAGAGAACTTACTCATCAAGGTGCCTAATGTTATTTCCACCTCTATATTACTGTTTCCCCTAATGTAAAGAACATCGATGGTAGCTTTTTTAAAATTATGAAATGGCCACAAAAATGGAGAGGAATCCAAAGCTTAGAAGCTTACTTAAATCCACTGCACAGTGACCTGCTGGCACAGAGCGACCCACAGAACTGTAACGGTGCTGGGTAGTCAACACACTTTTTGAAAAGAACAAAACGAAAGCCCAGGGGCTTGAAATGATTGGCGGTGATTCTCTGTTTCTCCCTCAACTGCAGTTGTATAGATGGCTTGTGACATGCTCACACTACAAACACAAATAATAAAGCAGGGGCAGCCTTTCCAAGTAAACACATTATATCTCATGTTGAACTGATTAACTTGTGCCCACCAAGCAGCAGTTGCATTTGGGAAAAAATATTAGCGCAGCAGGACCTTGGAAACAAAATGAGTCCCACCGCAGATTATATGTTTGCTGCTGGTTCTTCTTCACTATTTTAAGACAGGCTCTCTTGCATCCTCTGCTATCAAACAGTTTCAGTCGCTAAGATAACTTCGGAGCATTTTACATGCAAACATATATTCAACAATAAACTCTTATGCATTCAGGTTCTGCTTTTATTGTCACCGGTATCATGTCCACAAAGACACCGGGATTTGAGAACATCATTATCTTTATTTTTCTATGTCGCTTTGTGTCAGCCCAGTATTTCTCTTTTGTTTTGCCAAAAAACTTAAGCTACACTTTACCCATTCATGCCTTACACTAACTAATCTGTTGCTGAGTTTTCTTCAACATATTTATTGAATATTCATTTCTTCTTCTTCTTCTTCTTCTTCTTCTTCTTCTTCTTCTTCTTCTTCTTCTTCTTCTTCTTCTTCTTCTTCTTCTTCTTCTTCTTCTTCCTCCTCCTCCTCCTCCTCCTCCTCCTCCTCCTCCTCCTCCTCCTCCTCCTCCTCCTCCTCCTCCTCCTCCTCCTCCTCTTTTGCCGGATTCATTTTTTAATCTGCTTTTATTGCATTGTTGCATGCTGCCTAGAATTGGTTTGGTGATTGGAGTGGTCAAATAAATAAATAAATACAGCACGGCCCAAATAGAGCTTTTGCCTTTTATCACTGAGCTGACTTAATTCAGATGTGGAGCTTCTATCTTGAAAATATTTTATACCATTTTTTATAAGGAACTGAGGGGTTCAAGTGAAACTGAAAAGGAATGTAACAAAAAAGGGTTTCAAAAACGTTAGGTTTTTTAAATCTATCTATCTATCATCTATCTATCTATCTATCTATCTATCTATCTATCTATCTATCTATCTATCTATCTATCTATCGAGAGAGAATGAAATCAAGGTATTATAGAATATATAAGAATAGAATAACAGAGTTGGAAGGGATCTTGGAGGTCTTCTAGTCCAACCCCCTGCTTAGGTTAGTGCTATGGTAATGCAACAGATGAGATATTGTGAGGGGGAAGGGAGGGGAGGGGAGGGGAGGCAGCTTGGAGAAATTTCCATTTCAATCCAGCATAGAAATGAAAACACTACAATAATTCTATCCAGGTATGCTCTATCCAGTAAAGTTCTATATAGTAAAGAACAGTGCATTTTCCTATCAGTGTCAGTCTCAATTCTCGACTTGTAAGAGTCTCTATAAATAGCTTATTCCTGGGATGTATTCAGTCTTGAGATATTTGCATAAACAAGAACACAGAAAATGTTCTATGCTAAGAAAGAATCGTTTTCTTTTTCTCCTGTGATTTTGCTGTCATGGAATTTTGGGAGATTGTTAACGCCTCTTTGTGGGCCAAGCATTTAACAATGTCTTGAAAGAGACTATGCTGCACTGTCATCCTAAAAGAGCATCCCCCGGATCTTGTGATCTTAGATAATTATTGTCAGGTTTCCAACCTCCACTTGGGGGTGGTGGTGGTTGTTGAGACACTGGTGGCAGACCAACCTGCACCACCTTTGAATTATTTGGACCCTTGTCAGTGAAGGTTCAGGTCTGGGTTTGAGACTGAGACAGCATTGATCACTGTCTTGAATGGCCTATGTTGGAAACTGAATGGGGGTAGTATTTTCTCTTGGTACTTTTAGATGTCTCAAAATATTGCTGAACCACCTGCTCAGTGATCACCAAATTAAAAAAAACAAAACAAAAAGCAAATCTTCTTCGGGGAAAGAAAACTGGAAAGTTTGTGAGTGGAGAGTGGGAGAGAGAAATAGAATGCAATAACCTGATAGTAATCATAGTTAGTTGGAGCTATTTACATTGCATCATTTTATCACAGGTGTGAGCTATACTTCACTTAGGTGTCATAAAGAGTATGGGAAGAACTTCTTAGTTGTCTCCTTCAAAAACCAAGTTGTTTTCAGCCACTAATTCTGCCAGGAGATAATGCTTTCCAGGATCAAGTGATCATAAGCATGTAAATAGTTTTTCTCCACCCCCAATAGAATAATATGAAGAGCTTCTGAATATACTAGGCTTTGGACTACTTTTCTCAGAGCAATTTTCAATAGGGAAAAATACTGTAAAATCAAACACTAATATCAACAGCAGTTCAAACCAATATATTTAGAAAGTCTAATTTTCTAATCTAATTTAATTTAATTCTTCCCCCCCCCAAAAAAGGGGATTCTTTAGCAAAAACTCTCTCTTCACCTTGTAGTTTTCTGAGAAGTTGCCTTGGAGAGTTAAGGAACTTTAGACTGAGTAGCCTGAAAAGTTATGGGGGAGTGGGATGTATTATTCACCCACCTCCTTTTATGAATAAAGAAGATCCCAGGACCCTCTGTGAACAAATGGGACCTTACAATTTACTGAACGGCCTTTTGAAATACATACATAAATATTGCCTGAAGCTTCAAAATGAGAGACATCAGTGATGTTTGCTGGGCTGAAACCCAGAAACAAGTTAGGGGTTTTAATAACACTCATCTCAAAAGAGAAGTAACAATTAGAAACCCTTTATTTTTCCTTGCTCATCTTGAATCCAAAAAGGAGAAAGACCCATTTCCCTTTGGGTCACTCATTAGAAGAGCCGAGGTGGCGCAGCGGTTAGAGTGGGGTACTGCAGGCCACTTTAGCTGACTATGATCTGCAGGTCAGCGGTTCAAATCTCACCGGCTCAAGGTTGACTCAGCCTTCCATCCTTCCGAGGTAGGTAAAATGAGGACCCAGATTGTTGGGGGCAATGTAAATATACATTGCTTACTGGTGTAAACCGTTTAGAGAGTGCTTGCACTGTGAGGCGGTATATAAATGTCACTAATAAATAAATAAATTATTACTCTCTGTTGCTTTTACTATGAAAAATGACTTGTGAGAAATTGAGTGGTCTGTAGAAGTCTCCTTTGAGGTTGAAAACTGGTTGGTCAAAACTCAGTCCCTCATATGGCCTTGCTTTGACTTAAAATTCATTAGATTCTGCTTCCTGCTGCTCTGGCAGGTAATTCAAATTTAAGTGCCAAAAATGAATCTAGCTGCATTTATTTATTATTTACAATTGCATATCCTGCTTTAGGCATTTAGTAGCACCAAGCAAAAGAGTGCATACATTTTCCAGAACATTTCATTAGCAAAATGTTATGAATATGCAGAGTCCAAAAACTAGGCTAAATCTTCAGCCATAAGGGAGGCACTTAAACTACCGATATCGTCAAAAGGAAGATAATAGCCTGATCGCAGAAGTCCCTGACAAATTTCTGATCTCAGTTATAGCCACCCATCTAGGACAAAAAATAATGGTTGTCCATCTCAGTTCTCAACACATAGAAGCCTCTGTTCTGTCTCTGTTCTGTCTGCTGCCAGGAGCAAACAATGTGAAGAACAGAATTAAAGCTATGTTTCAATCTTTAAGGCACTGAATCTGAAGAGCAATTTCAGAGCTGTAAGTAAAACGTACATAAAGCGAAAGTGCATAATTCTGTCTAACAGTTCAGGTGGGGGATGGCAGTGGTGATTAACAAGTTTCTTGTGCTGTTGTTTTAGTGTTGGTATCTTATTTAAATCCAATTGATGTATTCTGGGGGACGGGAGTGAAGGCTGCCCTATGGTATCTCTTCTCATCAGTGTGTTAGGTCTGTCACCTGCTGCACCAGCCGTGCTTCAGTAGACGCCAGTCTGCCATACGCAGCAGGGGGGAGGGAGCTGAGGGGAGGCAAAGGGTGCTTGGATAAGGGGAATTGGAACTGCTCATCGTGCCATCCCATGAGAGCCGCCCGTTGGTCCAAAGTCATGCCATGGAATGCAACACTCTCCAGCCCGCCAAGCCAGGGATTGTTACCAAAACAATTTGTCTGAATGTAATTGGACAAGGGGAGATATCCAGGGGAAAGGTGGGGAGAAGGGAAAAGTTAACTATGCTTTGAGCACGAAAAATCAGATTCGGTTTTGCTACATTGTAACCACTTGGCTTCAGTAAAGTGTACTTTCACTAATGATGGAGTCGAGAGTCTTTCTTTTCTAACTGACCAAGTTGGGATGGCTGACACGCTGATATTACATAAATAAAAAACTCATTAGGGCATGAATGCAACAACCAATGAAGCCAATAAGAGCTGTGGATGAGAAAACACAAATGTTGATCTTTTCACTCCCATCGCCAGGGCCAAGTTGTTGGCATCCATTCACCTCTAAATTGTTTGATTTGTTTGGGGCTGATCTTCCCCCAAGAACTCTTACTTCTCTGAATCATCTGAGCACAACGTCTTATAGCCGCTGCAGTAATTTTCAGATGTCTTCTGTTTACACACAGCAAGTGAACTGCTGGTTGAAACACACAGCGAACCACAGGAAACTCATAACATTGGCCAAGCCTCACAGAATCAAGGCCATTTTAAAAAAAATTGATGTACTGTAGTTTTTTATTAGTTCAACAGACTTTTCATTATGACTGGCACTCTGAATGAATTAGCATTCTTTCCTCTTCCCCAATATTTATATCTAGTATATTTCTTTTAATTCTTTTAATTCAGTATATTTATTTTAATTCATTCCTCTTCAATCTACCATGGGTTTAACACAGAACAATGAAGTCACCTGAAATAATATTAAATCAATAGCGCCATTTATTTCCTGATTTCAATCAACACTGTGATCTCACCCATTACTCCATTTCAAGAACCTCCTTTTAGCAGCCACACAGTAGATGACTAAATTAAACATAAAATTAAGTCCACCACTTCTAGGCTTCTAAATTACACTCAATTGAAACTAATGGCATAGATCATCCATAAAGACATTGCTTCTGGCTCATGGCACAGATTAAAGCACAGATGTCTTTAAGAATTGCTGCATTTGATCGTGGGGGGCTTTTGTCGACATAGTCACTCAAACGAAGGAACTTTTCAAAAGAAAGAACTGAGATTGCCAGAAGATATTGAGAGGGAGGGAGGGAGAGGGAGAGGGAGAGGGAGGGAGAGAGAGAGAGAGTTCTCACTCATATTCTGTTATGTGCGCATGGTTGAGGTGCTGCAGTAATCCACTTGGCTCTATTTCAAATGCAGAGAAGATACAGCCATGCTGTTAATGTGAGCTATTATTTCATGCTTTATGTCCAATTCTATCCTATTTGTTTTCTTTCCAAGGAAAATTAGAAATGGGTAGCTATACAGAGAAACTCATGTGCAAGCTGGACAGCGGGGGCATAGAGAGAGATTAAGCATCTGATTTTGCCTTCTATTGCAGATGTCTGTCTGCATTGCATTACACTCGGTGGAATGCTGTTTTCTACAATAAACACAAACCAACACTTACATCCCGGCCTCCTACTATAATGCACCTCAGTTAAAACAACTTATTTTTTCTCTTTAGAGAGCAGGAGAACCTAATTCATGCACCTATGTTATTTGAGCATGCAGGAATCTCTGAGACGTTCCCTGGGATTCCCACAGGTATCTGGCAAGTAAATTTAAAAGGCTGCACAATAATAAAGGGACAGCCTCTTCACTCCAATGTCATATTTACTTTAGAGAATATAGAACTGATTTAAACCACTATACCCCATTATATGCATCGTGAGCCTTGGTGATGTAGTGGTTAGAATGCTGTACTGCAGGCTAATTCAGCTCACTGCCAGGAGTTCAATCCTGACCGGCTCAAGGTTGACTCAAACTTCCATCCTTCCGAAGTCAGTAAAATGAGGACCCAGATTGTTGGGGGCAATACAGTGACTCTCTAAACCGCTTAGAGAGGGCTATAAAGCACTATGAAGCAGTATATAAGTCTAAGTGCTAATGCTATTTCTACATACACAGAAACAGAGTGAAATGCAACTACTATTAAAAAGACATCAAAATACCAGAATGATAACTTTATACATTTATAAAGATGTGTAAACTTTATAAACTTTCCAACGTCTCAACATCTTTTTTTTTTTGTAATGTGGTGACCAAAATCTCCTTCTTGATGTTATGATGTTGTCTGGGGTAGCATTAAAAAAATAAAAATCCAAATGCTTTTGAGAACTGAATTGTCACACAGTAAATGTAAATCTGAGGATGTAAATGTAAATCTACCCCTCACTATTTAATATTTCTGTTTGACACAGCACATAGATGAGAATGTCTGGAATCAGGCAGCTTAAACTGTTGTCATCACACAGCTCCAGATCTTCCTTTTTAACAAATATACTTCTACAAAGAGTGGGAAAAATCCCAAATGTTTTAGCTTCATATCCTTTTAACATTAACAAATCTACACCCAACATGATCCAAAAGAGATGAGACAGAAAGGCCCCAGAGACCCAAATGATAATGCCCACTTGGCATTCAAAACTTTCTAGTTATAATTAATTTTTTTAAGTGAAAAAGCCCAACTGGATATTAAACTATTTCCATGGCAACAAAAGGATTCCAGGGAAAAGATAGAAAGAAGGAATGGGGAAGGCAAAAAGGGTGACTTCAGCTATTTCACAGCAGTCACCAAACAGCATTTACGGGCTCATCAATTTAAGATTTAATTTAAAAAATGAATTCCAAAAAGTTAACAGTACCAATAAAGAAAAGAGAGAACAGTCTTGTCTTTCTCTGCCACTAGAATTATTGTCACTAAATGAAAATGTTCTGGATAGAGTAAAACAATTGAAACAAAAAATTTAAATTATTTGTATACTCACCCAGCTCACAAATAATGACTGCAGGTGACTTACCTAAAAACAGAAAATCCAATAACCAAATATACTAAGTAGCACAACTGAGGCCAAGCCACAACATATCCCAATTCAAAGGATAAGCAGAGTGGGCTTATCCAATACTTTTTCCCAATGCCTAGGACAAAAACCACATTTTCAAGGCCTTAGAGCAGGGGTGTCAAACTCACATTGTCACAGTGTCTTCACTTGACATATCGGGACTTTTCCCCCCTTTGCTAAACCGGGCGTAGGCGTGGCCAGCGTGTGATGCATCCGGCCTCTGGGCTGGGAGTTTGACAGCCCTGCCTTAGAGAATGCCAATAAGGTTGGGGGCCATCTGAATCTTTGCTGGAAGTTCAGCAACAGAGAAGGCATGCTTTCTACAGAGCCTGGTAGTCGACATTGTTTCATGGAAGAGCTCTGGAGCATGCTCACTCTGCTGGATCTGATGGGATGAGCAAAGAAGACAGGTAGCCCTGCAAATATTAAGTAAGAGCACCAAGAAGAATTGGTGGAGTATGTGAGTCAAGTCCAGAAGAACACTGGAGACTCCTGATTTGATTTTTAAACAATAGGCCAAGGGACAAAGCCATTCTTCTACAGTAAGGTGACCAGACGTCCTGTTTTTGGCGGGACAGTCCCGCTTTTTAATAATTTGTCCCGTGTCCCGCGGCGTTTCAAAAAAGTCCCGCTTTTTTCGGCCGGGCCAGTCATTCGGCGTAGAGCCGATGGAACTGGTGGCGGTTGCGGCACGGGGCTTCTCCCGCCCACTTCCCCCACCCGGCTGGATGCCGCCATTCGGGTTATTTTGCCCTCTGTGCATGCGCAGAACGCTTTGTGCATGCGCAGAGGACAAAATAACCCGAATGGCGGCGTCCAGCCGGGCGGGGGAAGCGGGCGGGAGAAGCCCCGCGCCGCGACCGCCACCAGTTCCATCGGCTCTACGCCGAACGACTGGCCCGGCCGAACCGGCAGGATTTCACCCCTGCCTCTGCGGCGACGAACAGGTAAGCCTGCGCCAGTAGGAACCCACCCCTGGCTGCGATGAAGGGGGGAGTGTTTGGGGGGGGGTGCACAAAGGTGCAGGATAAGAGAGACAGACCCCTCCTGTCTTGCTCCCCTAGAACCCCCCCCCATCAATGGTGTCCCGCTTTACAAAAAATAAAATCTGGTCACCTTATTCTACAGACATAATTCAAGCCCTCATTAAAAAAAAACAACACCCAGCCCAGAAATAATTCAAGCATTTTCTCCCCACGCAGAGAACAGTGCTTCCTGACCTTCAAGAAATTTGCTGTTGCTGTTCTGTTTCATTTTTATTTTGCCATGCTTTGTTTTGTTTTAGTGGAATAAATTAAGAAGGAATCTTTTAACATAGTTAGAACCAGAAATCTCAGACCTTAGAAAAATTGCAGCCCAGCTTTATAGGATCAAGGCTGCAAAAAGAAGACTGGAAAGGTACTTTAGATGGCCAACTCCATGAGTATCAATTGTGTTCATATCTGTATTGGGAGACCCTTATTGTGGTCACTAATATCTTAATCACCTCTCAGTTGAACTATTGCATTGCACTCTACATGGGGTTGTCCTGGAAGATCACCTGGATAGCAATAGCACTTAGCAATAGCACTTAGACTTACATACCGCTTCACAGTGCTTTTACAGCCCTCTCTAAGCGGTTTACAGAGTCAGCCTCTTGCCCCCAACAACCTGGGTCCTCATTTTACCCACCTCGGAAGGATGGAAGGCTGAGACAACCTTGAGTGAGATTCGATCTGCCAAATTGCAGTTAGCAGAAGTATCCTGCAGTAGTGCATTCTAACTACTGCACCACCGCAGCTCTTATGCTGCAAATGATCCAGAATGCAGCAGTACATTAGCTATGTAGAATTCCCCTCAGTAGGCCCCTATATCACTTCACCTTCATGAGCTGCCCTGGTTCCCAATGAGCTTCCAGATGTAATTTAAGGTGCTGATTATAACCTATATAGCCTTTTGTGGCACAGGACTATCCCCAGTTGTTTGTGCTCATCCAACATGGTCCAACAGAATGGGCATGCTCCAATTCCCTTCCCTGAAACAAGGACATCTAATGGGACCTAGGACACATGCATTTTTGGTTGTGGCAGCTGCCCGGTGGAATGATCTCTTTCCCCCCAGTACCACAAGATTCAATGTCCAACCATGTTAATCTTCAAAAAGACTTGGAACACCTGGATGTTTCCTCAGTGTTACAGCAGGATGTTAGATGAACTTGCCCTTCGAGATGGTGTAACATGTTGTTATGGCCTGACTGGGAGAAAAAATTGGGCTATAGCAATGTGAAAGGCAAGTTACTATGAAGATATCGACTACAGCTGTAAGTTTAAAAAGAATAAACTTCAGTATTTGCAGCTGTCCATCTGGCCTCTTCTGACTATGCTAAGCATGCTTAATGTTCCCACCTGACTGCAAAGCTGCACCAGGATGCAGTAACACTATAGCTGTTCTCGGCTATAAGAGCTGAGGTAGCACAGTGGTTAAAATGCAGCACTGCAGTTCAACAGTTCAGCTGTTCAAATCTCACCGGCTCAAGGTTGACTCAGCCTTCCATCCTTCCGAGGTGGGTAAAATGAGGAGCCAGATTGTTGGGGGCAATATGCTGAACTCTGTAAAACCACTTAGAGAGGGCTGTAAAGCACTATGAAGCGGTATATAAGTCTAAGTGCTATTGCTATTGCTATCTACACTCATTTCATTAAAGGATCTTGATCGACAGTATGTTGCTTAGTCACTTCTTAGAGCTATGCCAGTTACTGTTGGGTTGCTTGTATTAATTTAATCATCCCATCCAGATTGTGCTATAAAAAGTCATATCTAGCCATTATGTTGGATGGAAGCCATACTGCATCTCCAGCTATCAGACCTGGCCATAGGTTGCTGGAACTGTTTTATGCTGAGGGAGTAGTCATCTGACCACTGGGAGTGAGGGAAGAAGGAGCTACCACTCACCACTATGCAAATTTCAGTTTATAACAGGGTGTTACACCTGAATGTTAACTATTTTCTTCCTTCATTTTTTTTTCCTACCCAGACTGGGATAAACAAGAAGCTATTGATCGTTTACTTTTATTTTATTTGTTCTGTATCACACACAAAATCAAAAACATACTATTTGGACTGTACATATTTGGACATCTGTTAGAAGGCAATACAGGGTTTTCTGTCTGTCTGTCATCTGCACCTCTATAACTGTCTGGTTCAGTTCTGCAACCCAACACAACAGACACAGACTTCAGAGGATAATCAGAACTGCAGAAAAAATGATTACTGCCCACCTACCTTCCATTGAAAACCTGTATACTGCACGAGTCAAAAAGAGGGCCGTGAAAATATTTACTGACCCCTCGCATCCTGGACATAAACTGCTTCAACTCCTACCCTCAGAACGACGCTATAGAGCACTGCACACCAAGACAACTAGACACAAGAACAGTTTTTCCCTGAACGCCATCACTCTGCTAAACAAATAATTCCCTCATCACTGTCAAACTATTCACTAAGGCTGCATTATTATTACTATTAGTCTTCTCATTGTTCCTATCACCCATCTCCTCCCACTTATAACTTGTTGCTTGTATCCTTATGATTTATATCAATATTGATTGTTTCCTGATTGCTTATTTGTACCCTATGACAATCATTAAGTGTTGTACCTCATGATTCTTGACAAATGTATCTTTTCTTTTATGTACTGAGAGCATATGCACCAAAGGCAAATTCCTTGTGTGTCGAATCACACTTGGCCAATAAACTATTCTGTTCTGTTCTGTTCTGTTCTGTTCTGTTCTGTTCTGTTCTGTTCTGTTCTGTTCTGTTCTATTCTATTCAGCTCTGGAGTTGGTCTGATAGCCCAAATGATAATTATCAATACTATCATCTATTTTTTTCATACTGTTTTATTTGCCATTTCCCCACCTCCTTTGCTATAGCTATTTTTCTCCCACCAAGCAACTACTAAATATGCCTTCTCTTCAGATTTTCAGCAAACTTGTGTGCATTGTCATTCCTGCTATACTTCAGCCCTCTTCAGAAAATTTGAGAGCTCTACCGGATTCTTTGCTTTCCTATGAAAAGGTACAGGCAAATGGCCATGTATTTGTAGAAAACCTTGTCTTTTCTTAGAACATTGTAAATACTATAAAATGAGTCTTGCCATGTTATAAATAGAAACCAAATCCACAGTTCCCATACTTACGCTCTCCAAATTCCCTCTCTGTGGGATAATGGATTTCTACTAATACGCCTCTTGCTGTGTTCCCTAATCTGGTATCCTCAAGATGTCTTGGCTGAGAACTCTGGGAGTTGAAATCTCAGCTCTAGAAGAATTGAAGGCATCAACTTGGGGCAACTTAAAGGCTTTCTCTATATAATTAGTTTAGTTTAGTTTAGTTTAATTAAATTTATATACCACCCTTCTCCAGGGGACTCAGGGCGGTGAACAGCCAAGTAAAAAAATACAATATAAACATTAAAATACATTTAAAAGAAAATATTCTATGTGGCCCTAATTTAATACAATTAAAATTTAGTAAAATCTTAAAATTTTAAAAAACCCAAAAAACTTTTTCACGCCAGCCCGGCTTGATAAAAATAATACGTCTTGAGGGCACGGCGAAAGGTGGACAGGTCGTGAATGGTTCTTAAGTCTGGAGGGAGCTGATTCCAGAGTACAGTACATAGACAATCTACTGGTTCTGTTTTTCCTTTTAACAGAACCAGTTAAAGACTAGACAACCCATGACCTGTTGGGTCGTCGTTTCAGAGATGTTTCCTTACCTAAACACAGAAACAGAATCACCAAGGGCAAAAAAGCAGGGTGAGTGGGAACGGTTTCCAACTTTCTACACTTTTGACTATGGGTGACTGCCCTCTGGCAGCTGCTGATGGAACCCAGTGTCTGGAGGGCTAGGATGGGATCAGTCCAGTGGTGGGTTCCTACCGGTGCTGTGTGGAGCGCAGCTCCGGTAGGAGCCCGGCGATGACATCATTTTCTGGTGCTTCTCCGTGTCCTGAGCTGTCAGGAAAAAGTCCTCCCACCCGCCCTTGTTTCAATACGGACCTTTATTCTTCCTCCGAAGCACAGCTGAGAAACTCCTCAGCTGTGTTTCGGCTTGTAATGTCATCCTAAGCATGCGCAGAAGTGAAATGGCGATGGAACGCGAGTTCACTTCTGCGCATGCTCGCGATGTGCACTGGTAGCGAAAATAACCGGAACTCTCCGCTGGATCAGTCTAACTCAGGGGTCCCCAAACTTGGCAACTTTAAGATTTGTGGACTTCAACTCAGTCCACAAGTCTTAAAGTTGCCAAGTTTGAAGACCTCTGGTTTAACTGATCTCCAGTGGTTGAAGAAGGAGCCGGTCTCTCCAGTCTCAGGAGAGACAGGACTGGTTGACTGAACCTCCAGGTGGTGGCATGGCAGAGTGGCAGCACTGAAGCAACCTCCATTTGTCAAATTTCAATTCCATGTGAGTTATGGGTCCTGGATTTTGGACACATTTTGTAAATTAGCCCATTTGAAGTACTTTGGCTCAAAAATTGTTGCCCTATAATGAATTGTTTTGCCCAGTTAAAAGTTACAGACATTAGAGTTTTAGTTGTATATAGATGCCATTCTAAAAAAACCCACATAACTATTTGTGCATTTGGTACGTTTTCCAGCAGAGCCTGTTCTTTCATTTTTTCTTTCTTTCTCTCGTACTGATCCCTCTGATTTCTTTCATTTTTCAACCCTCTTTTTAAGAATGCAATCTCTGAAAATGACAGGATATATTTTGAAAATAATCTGCTCTCTGTGAAATAAAATATTTCCAAGCTAGGCTCTGGATATCTCCTCTTAAAGTCCCCAGAGGATGCAACCACATTTAAACTAGGCCATCGAGTTTCTTCTTGAGCAGATAGGAAAGGAAAAGAGAAGTGTAAGCTCATGTCACTCACTACCAGTGAGTTATGTTAACAACAGCTAATGTCACGAAAGAGTTGTGCTTCATACATCTGCCATTTCAGCTTATTTTTAAAATATGCTTATTTTTCTCCTTTGCAAAATTGACTATCTTCTTTACCATCTTTTTTTAAGAAAAGCCATAGCCAAGACAGGTAAATTTCATGTCCCTATCAAAGGTTTCCCTATATGCTCCATCCCATCCATTTTGAACATCAACCAGTGCAGCTCACAGAACAGAAGTATAACATGCACCATTCCAAGACCACACATCACTGCCCATGACACTGCATTCTGTATTAGCTGAAGGTTCCAGATACTCTTTAAGGGCAGTCCCTTGCAATAGTCCAGTGTGAAGGTGATTAGGACATAAATGACTGCAAACATGACCTGCTGATCCAGGAACAGGTGCAATGGTGCAGGGGTGAGTTGCTCACTTACCGAGACCGGTGTGCTGCTCTGCATGTCTTCATGCTTCGCGCGCACGCGCGCTACGCACGTGTGCTCCCTCACGCAATTTTGCTTTTGCGCATGTGCGGAAGGAAAATCTCGCCAAAATCTCATGAGGGGATGCGCACGCTAGAGAGCTTTCGGCGCAATTTTGCTTCCACGCATGTGCAGAAGCAAAATCGCCCAAAAATTCAGAAAAAAAGATGACAACACGCGCGACTGCCCGGTGGAGACGGTACTGGAGCAGTCGAGTGCAAATTGGGTTATTGGTGGGTCCCTACCGGAGCTACGCACTGGACCGCACCGGTAGGAACCCACCCCTGCAATGGTGGCGGGCCGGATTGCACAAAGTCCCAACTCTTTGTATATGCATGCAACATCCTCAGTGTATAAAGGGGCGGGGCTTTAATTTTACAGTCATCCTCACCATCTTGACTTATTGCCCCCTGTCAATGGGTGTTTCTAGGCCTCAGTATCTTATTTTTTTAGGATTTCCCATCCCTCCCAGTGTTTTTGTTTTTCCCATCATGATTTTAAGCCATTAGACCTGCTCTACCTTCCATCTGAGTTCATCCAACCCACCACCACCACTACCACTTCTTTCCAAAAACCAATATAGAAATGTGATATTCTTCTCTACTCTACCCTTTGACATCAAAAAGGACAACACAGTCACTTCCTCCTGTGGTTCCAGTCACTTTTGCTTCTTCAACCAAGCCTTCCCTCTTGGAAAGGATTAAGTCTGGAACAGCAGACAACCCTCATCCCATCACTCAAGCAAGCCTAATCCTTCTTCTATGTTCAGACTAATGAAGTTGTCAGCAAGGGAAGGGAATTGGTGAGTTCCATTTCCATCAGGGTACTAAAATCTCCCACTGTTACAATTGTGTGTCTCTTTGAAAGTTTGAGCTTCTGAAACAGAAGAGCCTCATCGATCTCTTCTGCCTGTCCTGGTGGGTTATAGTAAATGCCTATCACATTATTTTTGTTTCATTCTCCTTCAGGAGAATTTAGGAGAATCCCTTTGAGGGAGCCAAACACCCTCAACAGATCTTCCATGTTCCAATTCATGAATTTTTGTGCAGGCACATCCTATTTTTTTTGTACAGTTTAACGCTCCTCCCTTTTGAATGAGTCTGTTGTATTTTACAGGGTCATGCTTCAATCTTGTTTCAAGTTTCATTTATGCCTATGGCATCTAATTGTCTTCCTGGGTAAAGCATGTCAACTCAGGTAGCTGCTTATCTGTGTGCTTCTTAAGCTGTAGAAACAGAGTAAAAATCAGTCCAGTTCCTGTTTATGTTTTGCTGTGCTTATTTGCCACAATAAGCTGATAAATATGCACAAGTACTGTAGGCATTTCCATGGCTAAAAGGCAGATGACATGTTCTGTCTCTCCAGGGCTGTGCCATTCTGCATCACAGCAGCTCTTGAAAGCAGCAGCAGGGATTTTAGAGCTTCAGTTCCTTGAGCTTTCCTCACAATGTCAGGGAAAATAATATCCTAGCAAAATAACAACAAAACTGCACCACCAGCTCCCACCCGTCACTCCTTTTTCTCTTCCTAGATCTGGAAATCGCTTAAGCTGAACAAAAAAGTACATTTCCATTTGGTCATTTGATCTTTAATGATGTCTGGTTCTAGTTAATCTAAACTATATTAGACTTATCTCCTCATTAGTTGTAACTATATCTGAGATGAAATAGGATTCCACCCCCCCTCCAATTTCCCTTTCAGCGTAGCCTCCTGGGTGAATTCTGGTGAAACAGAACTTCTTTTTATCAGAGTTGGTTGCAGAAAATTAAATCCAGAAAGCACACACAGATAACTGATTCAGCTGGATTCATTAACTTCTTTATAAACATAATAATATGTATACAATACCACAAGTAGATTATTTCTTCAATGTAGCAACAGTTACAAGCAGTTTCATTTCCAGCAGCAGACAAGCTTTCAGTTCAGCGTACAGAGTGGGCTGAGCCATGCCCAGCTTTTTAGCTTCAGTTTCGATTCTCTGCACAGACTCAGAAGTGTTTAAGCTCTCATTGGCTGACTTAGTTGCTATGCCTATTCATTGGCTGACCTTGTTAACATGGCTCTCCCGGTTCATGAATATCTTAATACTTATGTATATAAAGCTACTCTAAATGCTGACTGATTTCAGTGCAAGAAGTGTCTACAGTCATCAAGATAACTATGAAGTGCAGTTATTATGGACTTTTAAAAGATCCGTTTCATGGTGCTTTTTCTATCTAGAAAAGACCAACAGGGAACTGTTGAACAAAATAGAAAATGTGGAATGACAGACCGCGGGGAAGAGAAGACAGGACAAACTGCTTGCAAGAGAGAATCAGACCACTAGCCTCTCAAACTGCCAATCCATCTATGAGAGGTAGCAACACAAGTAGCTATGAGGCCAAGGGAGGCTAATTTTATGCAACATGTCTCTTAAATATGGGAGTGAGAATTTGGAAAAGCAGATATATGTCCAATATTTTGTTTTGCAGGCGATTGGAACTGGAAATACAAGGCTCCGAGCCAAAAGAAATTATGAACCACAAGAAGGATCATAAGCCAAGAAGAAGCCATGACTTGTGAAACAGCCATCAAGTGGGAGTGATTGGTTCAGAGGTTATGCCATAGAAATGGTTCTTGGTTGGAGGACGCAATCAGATGATTTGAACTATAATTTTCTTAATACCTGATCCTTGGGGCAGATGGAAATTATAGTCCAAAATGCCAGAGATTGCCTTCCCTACTGTAGGAGGAAGAACAACAAAAAAGAGGACAATACATCTTAACCCACAGGTCATCCGTAACAAGAATTGTGGCATGTTATTCTGTACAAACTCTTACTTTGTATGTTTATCCAGAGATACATCCACCAAATGTAAAGATAGTCATTTCAACTAAAGCTTGACAAGGCTAAGTTAGAAAATATATTTTGGATAAACATGTCACCGTAACATAACATATACATTTTTCATTCCCATTTTCCAAGATCTTTGATAGCTGTGGCTTTGTTCCATTAATATCACATCTACTGGCATCACAAATTCTTTGTTACGAATACATATTCTCCTTTCCAAAGGATGAATTCCAACTTTTCCTTAATGGAAAAGCCCTCTCACTTAATCTGGTGTCATCCATACAGATATCCCCTCTGATCTTTCAGTGTTACAAGCATGCTTTATGTCTCTTAAGTTTCAAATGTCATTAATCTGGATGAACCGCTTTTGCAATGTGCTGACATGCCCTCATTAGATTGGTATTCATTAAACTAATTTTCCAAAACAAAACGGGAAGTGGGGTTTTGAAAGTCAGCCAACATCATGGGCAATGATTACCACAGCTACTACATTAACACTGATTTAATTCTGTTAGGCTCCAATAGCATCTCTTTAATAAGAATTGTCTGTTTACACAAGAAACAAATTAAATGTTGTGAGGATTCTATGTTCCCTCTCTCCTGTATCAGCTTAATCTATCTATTTGACCTAATTCACACAAACTCCACCATCGGTTTGGAAGACAGGGAAGATGCAATAACGATGCCAAATGTTTGATCGATTTGCAGAAGAACGTTGGCCTATATTAAAACCAATTTCCTCAAATCCATACAAAATTTCATACTAAAAATTGGGTCTCCTGCTACAAGTTTGTTAACTTATTCATTTATTCACAATTCATACAATGTACCACAGTAATCAGAGGACTTTAGATGATGCACAACCATATGCAAAATAAATATGCATAATCCTAAAACCCCAGTATTAAATATAGAGGAGGAATGCTCCTATTCAGGGCTACTAAAGGACCAAAGACTCCTTGAAACAATTCACTTTTGGCTTACTTGTGGAAATGCACAAAGTAGGGACTACAATTATCATTGGAGGAAGAGTGTTCATAATGTGTGGGGGTTCTTGGTGCTCTCTGAGCTTGGTTGTTTTCTTGTAGACATTTCATTACCCAACTAGGCAACATCATCAGTGCTAGAAGAGAGAGGTGTTTGTTCTCTTTATATGCCATTCACTCCAATTACTATTACTCCATATCCTGCGAACCTCATAAAGGTTCATGAAAGAACAAGCTAAAAATAGAGAAGAGGCAAGAAGAAAATAGATTACAGTCTACAAGACCATTGAATCTGCATGTAAATTGTATATATGCATTCAAATTTTCAGAATGAAATCCTATGTCATGTCCTATGAATGATTAAATATAATTCCTGATGTATAGCTCCAACCTAAATTTTGGAACGACTTCTATGACAGCATAGCTTGTATGCTATACCTCCTTTAGTAAGTACCCTTACTATAGTTCCACATTAACTAATGGTTGGTGAATTTATTTTTTATTAATGGGATTTGTCCCAAGTTGTCTGTAGGTATGTTAGAAGACTTACATTTTAAAAAAATGAAACAAAATCAATCAAACAATTAAAATAGTAAATCCCAGACCTAATTCTCCAGTTTCAATATAAACATTAGAAATAATAAGCTAACATTTGTTGAGAATGTCGATGCTAGTTATAATTATTCCCCAATGGTCTTCCAGAAAAGCTGTATTCCAGAGTTAATGTGAACATACCGTAGAAATGTTAAGATACATCAAAAGTTATTTGCATTAAATAAATGTGTTGTAGCAAGAAGATCTACAACTTGTTCACATCACAAGATAGATTTCCCCAGAAATTACAGCCTACGATCTTCCATGTGCCTCTGCCTACATATTCAACTCCCTCTGACCTGGTACTCCTAGAGCAAAGATACCACTACTTGTTTCAATATCTTGTCTAAGATTGCCCTATTATTATTAGACAGACACTGCTCTAGCATAGTCAGGTTCAGGAAGTTTGTGTCCATGTTAGTCAATTAAAGTTTTAGCCCTGCGTTTTGGATATTTCTATACAGACATACTGACTTCTTGGCTTCCATTAAATACCAGCTACTTCTGGTATTTGGCTTCTACGTTTGCTTTAGCTACCACTCTGCTGACTCCACTGGTTCTTCTGAAAATCAGACAATTTGTTTGCCTCAATGCAGCTGAAGCTGGCTCTCAGGGTCAATAAAGGCACATTGTCTGGTCTATACTGTATCATCTTCCTTGAACCCAAACAAGGCTTTGATAGAAGACAAAATGACAAGAAAATCCTCAAAAGACAAAAAGAAAACATTCTGAACCTCCAACATCCAATGAAGTATATTAAGCTGTTCTCTATCCAAGTTCCATGAGTTAGGCCCTATCAGGTAGTAACCTCTCCTAGTTCTATATTTATACCACCATCATTGCACTTAGCACAGAAAACCAAGCCAATATGTCTTTCAAAGATTGAATTGTAGTTACCGTATTTTTCGGAGTATAAGACGCACCTTTTTGCCCCCAAAAAGAGGGTGGAAATGTCGGTGCATCTTATACACCGAATACAGCCATTTTTTGCCTCCCGAAGCTCCGCCCCTGCATCCCATTTTTGCAAAAAATGGGCCATTTTTTGCAAAAATGGGGCCATTTTTGCCTTTCCCCACCCCCTAGGAGTGCTCTGCAGGCTTCCCAAACCCTCTGCATGCGTTTTTGCAAAAAAAAAAAAAAAAAAAAAGGCCGAAAAACGGGCCATTTTTCGCAAAAAAGGGGGTGTTTTTGCCTTCTAATTACCCCATCTAGCATGACTGGAGGAGGAATTCTGGGAGTTGAAGTCCACTAGTCTTAAAGCTGGCAAGTTTGAAGACCCCTGGGTTAGGGGTGCAAGGGTCTTCAAACTTGGCAAGTTTAAGACTTGTGGACTTCAACTCCCATTCCTGAGCTAGCATGACTGGAGGAGGAATTCTGGGAGTTGAAGTCCACTAGTCTTAAAGCTGTCAAGTTTGAAGTTTGTAAAAAGTGTACATGGTTGTAAAAAGTACACATGGTTGTAAAAAGTATTCTGCTATACTGGTAATTTATTAAATAATATATTACTACAACATTTGGTTCAGAATACTTTTTCCCTTGTTTTCCTCCTCTAAAATCTAGGTGTGTCCTATACTCCGAAAATTACGGTATTTCTATTTGAGAGAAATATGCATCTACCATGGATAACAATACAGTAACCAGATGAGCCTCTGAAGTGAACTGAAAAGAGTTAACTCTCCATATCCATGTAATTTCCATTCCTTCTAAAGATTCAGCAACGTAAAACAGCTAATTTTTTTAAAAGGGCAGAGTCATTGTCATTTGCTTAACAAGTAAAAGAATAAAGCTTTGTGACTTCTGATTTTTTTTCTATTTCCTGCTTTCCCTTATAAATTATCCCATTACATCTTAGACAAAGTAACTTTCCTTCTTGCGCTAAATGCGAGCTCCAAATAAAGCAACCAATCAGAGGAAGTGATTAGATCAAAGGAACCCAGTTAAATTCTCATATCTGGCCTGCTACAGCCTAAAAATCCTGATATTATAATCAACTTTCCCATCTTTGAAGTACTTTATCCACAAGGACATTCCGCTCTTCTCTATAAAATGTTCTTTTGAATCCTCTTGTTGATGTTCTTGTTTCCAATTTATTTTGTAAGAATAGTTTCTTTACAAGCTATGGCACAGGTGTTGGTATTTTCATGCTGCTGCAGTTATTAGGTTTTAACGATACTTCGTCACAACTTCACTGTAATTCCATATGGTCACCTGCCCAGGACCTCTACATTTCAATGCACCAAGGATTAAATTTTGACATTCTTAAATGAGTTGAAAAAGGGGCTGGATTTTTACAGGGGTGAAATCTAGCAGGTTCTGACAGGTTCTGGAGAACTGGTAGCGGAAATTCTGAGTAGTTCGGAGAACTGGTAGCGGAAATTTTGAGTAGTTCAGAGAACCGGCAAATGCCACCTCTGGCTGGCCCCAGAGGGGTGGGAATGGAGATTTTGCAATATCCTTCCCCCAGGAGTGGGGAGGGAATGGGGATTTTGCAGTATCTTTCCCCTGCCACACCCAGCAAGCCACACCACACCCACCAAGCCATGCCCACAGAACCAGTAGTAAAAAAATTTGGATTTCACCACTGGGCTGGAAAGGTTAAACCTGTAACTTCAGAAACAGAGCGTACATATTAGCTACCATTTGGGAGGTTGATTCATTGTATGTAGTCTTTCGCCCCACCCCTTTAATTCTCCTACTGAATTTCATTGTCTTTTAGATTTTCAATGACTGTCTTACAATGCTTCCACCAGAGAAGGCCAATCCATAGCTTCTGCCACATTGAAAGGTTGTCCTCTCTTGTTCATTTATGGCTACTTCATGTCTGGGACCAGCGTGGACTGGATATACTTAACAGTGTGGTACTAATGCTCCTCCATGAGAAAATGTGAATCCACCTTGACATCTAAATGTCTATGAAGATTCTCAGTCATCCAGGTCATGGTTGTCCCAAAGGTACTTTTTCAAGAGGCAACTGGACTTTCTTGTTTTTCTTTGAAGACATTTGACTTATCATCCAAGAAGCTTCTCCAGCTCTGACTGGATGGTGGGGAATGGAAGGATTTATATTCCTTGCAGACAGCTGGTCATTTGCATTCTTTTAGAGAGTCATTGGAGGTTTAACTTCCAGCACTTGCTTCTAACTGTAGCAAAAAGTCACTTTCTTCAACATATATTTAGAAATTTTTAAAAAATCATTTCTAGTGCTCAGGTTCCTACAGAATGAATATCTCTATCTCTGTCTCTATTACTATTGCTATCAATCAATCAGACTTTATTTACTTTGTGTTTTTTTTTTTAATTAAACCAACGGTACACCTTCTCACACCATGGCCTTCTTTAGATCCTACGTTTGTATTTTCCAACTCCTCTCCTAAAATCAGATTATTGTTGTTTTTATCCCCCTTGGCCATCTATACAGGAACCCCACAGCAGGCCACTGCATCACAACCCTAATTATTTCTTTGCTTGTTTATCTGAAATGTATTTGGAAGAGCTTGGTTTATTTGCTGCTTTTACAGTTTCTTTCCATTACCACATGGGAACCCTTCCTCTTCTCCAATGTTTCATCTGCTCTTAGAGGCCAATTTTAGCTGTAGTTGAGATAATTGTGTCTTCAGATCAATTGATTTTCAGCACGTTAAGAAGCCCTCTACTCAAAATAATTGGTGGAGCCACGATCCTTTGTCTCCGAGGGAAGCAGGGCAGTTTAACATTTTGCAGGCTAAAGTGATAGCATTGGGATAGGATTGAGACTGATTTTCTTTACGAGAAATGATGTGTGAGAGGGAGAACAGCATTACTCTTCACAGAGAAGACTTGGACATGATGGTTCAATATACTTAGTTTTTAGCATTTATATCTCTTCTGCTAACAGGTTTCTTGAAATTTCTCAGCAAGTTAACTCACCATTTTTTTTTACAAAAGGCATCACACCTGAATTAATAGGGAGAATAGTCCACTGAGTTCTATTAATAACAAAAATTCCAATTGCTCATCATTATGGAAAGCAAGCTAAGGAGCTCATATGATGCCTTAAATAATTATGACAGCTTCTTCTTTTGAAGAAATAGCTGATCTTCCTAAAAAACAAATGTACTGAGATTGCCTCATTTTTTTTATAACTATGATGTTCATGAGAATGACTCATTAGTGACACATATTCAGAAATAATGGGCAAAATTTCCCAAAGTATTTAATGGATGGTTGTCATGAGGATATAACGAGTCTCTTAAAAATGTACAACAGTCTCCTTTTTGTTCTCAGGAAGGAAAGTTGGAAAAGAGATTAGTCTGGCTATCAAGATGTTCAGGGTACACAGATTAATATCAGGATTGGGCCAGCCATTAGCCAGACTGATACATATCTCAATATGATTTTGGAGTACTGTAAAATGCCAGGAAACTGTCGATTATTCAATGTATTGTTCTATTTTTATTGTCACAATTACGTTTGGTCTGAGGTACAAAAATCACTAGACTTCCCTTGACTTGGAATATTTCCAAAGCATCTTCTGGACTACCTCACTCACCTTGTATTGCCATTCATATATTATTCACTATGACTGTGAATAGTTTTAGAGCTTTTACACATCCCTGCCTGTTCCCTAATAGAATCCCAGGACTCATAAGTAATCATCTCACATTTTAAAATAATTAGCCTCATCTGTGGTGACTGGTTGATAAAAAGAAAACTGGTTTGAGAAATGAGAAATAAGAAGACGAGCTACAATCTGAACTCTTTATCTAGTGCTGATCTGGTTACCTGGCAGATCCAAATTGAATTATCTACCAGCTTTTATTCAAAAAGTTTTATTAGTACAAAGTACAAACATTTTTCTCTTTTTCTCCCCCCCTCCCCCCCTCCCCCTCCCCTCCCCCTGCACCCCCCCGACTTCCCAGAGAAAGAACAGGGTATTATATTCAATAAAATAAATTTCAATGAAACTAACAAATTCTTAATTTCCACATCACTCTAGATCTTTAACTCCTTGTTGCACAAAACCTTTTAAGCATAATGTAAAAATCAAGCATCTTATTAATCAAACATCATTACAATATTTCAGGCTGATAAATTGCTCCACTAATTATCTTTCCTCTATATAGAGTTTATATAATCTTTAAAATATAATGATAAAAGAAAAAGAAAAAAAAAGAAAAAAAAGAAGAGATCCATTTGATTCAGTTACCACCATCAATATCATTTCCTCAGTGTTAAGTAAAAACTTTCTTCTTCCAGCAATACCTCTTCAGTATATATAGTAATATCTACCAGCTTTTAAAAGTTCCTGAATATTTTGGTGCTATTTTCATCTTAAAATATACTTTAAAACACATCTAAAGTATATTGTATGAGCGAATTGGAAATATCCCTTTGTAAATGAAATATCTTCTAAAACAAAAACTCTTTCCATGAATTAAGCATACTTAAAATATTAATTCAAAATCAAAACTTCATGAATCCATAAAGAAATGAACTACAGGGGAAAAGGTGTTTACAAGTATTATTCATAATGACTAGCCCACTGCCTATTCTTGACCCAAGGAAACCAAATACTGTATATTGATCAGCCTTTGGATGTGGATATACATTTTCTGATCAGTCTAAGAAAAGGAAGTTGGTTGCTACATTCTCTCCTTGTATGTCCCTCCCTTATAAAGACTTTTTAACAAGGAAGGATGGATAATTGGAAAGGCAGTCAAAGGAACTGCATGTCTCCAATCTACAGCATACTGTATGCAGAAATGACATTGCCACCTCAAATGATCAAAGGTGTCAGAAGTGAACTTTAACTCAAGTATCCTCATTTCTCCCTGGTTTCTCAAAAAAAAAAAAAAGATCTGCTTAGTTTTTCTCTTAGAATTGTATTGAATTTCAAAATTACCCAGTTCATTCTTCTTTGGGAGGCATATTTTGAGTAAGAGCAACACAATGGAGGTCAAACAACATGCCATAGATCCTACTGGGATGAGTTGAATAGTGTCATTCTATTTAAGGTCATAACAAACAAACAAAAAACTGGTCAGTCTTGAGTTTAGATTCCAGAAGCGCATCAGCTTGAAGGGACACATCAAGCATACAAATGGCCTTTATCCCATAATGTACAGCCGCTGTTATATTAATATACTGGGATAACATTGTCACCTGCATTAACAGCTGCAGAATTGAATTTGCAGCTGCTATTCTGCTGCCAAGGGCTGAATAAAAAAAAAAGAAAAGTATTTGTGTTTAACAGCAAAAAGAAAGAAAGCCAAGGTAGAAAAGCAGCACAGTGGTGCTTTCAAGCTAGTTTGGTCCCATAAATCAGCCTTTCCTAAACTGCTCCACTTTGTGCTTGGTGGTGTCATCCAATATATCTGATGGGCACCAGGTTGGAGAAGACAGCTAGATATATACTTTATGTTCAATGCAAAGTAGTCTAGACATTTTTCAGTGTTTCTTGTTCCCAGTGAGGTGCTCAGAGATTTACAGCTGGAAAATTATCTGGAAATTATACAGCAGGGAGTGATTTAAAAAGCAGAAGCGCCAATAGTCGTATTTTAATGGAGACAATACAGTGCCAACAAAATGTGAATTTGGGTGGAAGATTGGCTATGAAGAGCATGTGGCAAAATGCATAACCTTTTCACAACCAGCCTTTTTCCTATTTAATCTCCCCTTCCTCAAACTGCTCTTCTACTCCCCACAGAAGATAGATAGATAGATAGATAGATAGATAGATAGATAGATAGATAGATAGATAGATAGATAGATAGATAGATAGATAGATAGATAGATGAGAGATATTGAATGGGGGGAAAAATTAACCCCAACAGAGTTAGACCCACCTCCACATTGATCTTCCAATCAGATACCTTCAAAATATATCTACATACATTTTTGTTTGCTTTGGTGGAGGGAGCTTTTGAGTTGGGGTGGACTAGCCGTGACTGCCTGGATAAACCCCTATAGTAAAGTGACCAGATTTTTTTTTTTAAGCGGGACACCGACGGGGGGGCGGGGCCGCCTGGACGCCGCCATTTGAGTTTTGCCCTCCGCGCATGTGCAGAACGCTGCGCATGCGCAGAGGGCAAAAAACGGCTAATGTTGGCATCCAGGTGTGGGGGGGAGGCGGGAGGCCTTTCCTCGCCTCCCACCTCCCCTTCGGGAGCCGGCAGTGGCTTGGGCTGGCTTGGGAAGGGGAGCAGCCCCCAGCGTCTCTTGGCTCTCCTCCTCCCTCCCCACCCCGCCCGGGGGGTCCCGCGCCGCCTGCTGACCTCGCGCACGTCCTTGAAGGCTGAGAGAAGCGGAGCAGGGCCCAGCCGGACATCGGCCTCACCTTCCCTCACGGCCCTGGCACCGCCGCCGCTGCTTGAACGCGACCCACTCGCCGGAGGACGGAGCGCCCGGAAGCTGGCCGTCGGGCCTGTGCTTCACATCCGGCGCGGGGTGATGACGTCGCGCGAGGGACTTTTTCCCGCCCTCGCTTCAGCAGTATCTCATTGAAGCTCGTGTTAAGGTGACCAGACGTCCCGACTTTGAGAGGGCCTGCTGCTGCTGCTGCTGCTGCCCCTGTGGCTGGGCCCAACCTGGCCGTCCTCAAGTGTCTGCAGGCCGATTTTTGGAAAGAATGCCCTAGTCGTGCATTCTTTTAAAAAATCGGGACTTTTTAGAGGATGGGCGGGACGCGGGACAAATCATTAAAAAGCGGGTCTGTCCCGCCAAAATCGGGACGTCTGGTCACCTTACCCTATAGCAGTGATGGCGAACCTTTTTTTCCTCGGGTGCCGAAAGCACGCACGTGCAATAGTGCGCGTGCGTGTGCCCACACCCATAATTCAATGCCCCCCATGCACATGCCCCTGTGCATGCACGTGTGACCCCCCCTCATGCTCCCCGCACATGACCCGCCCATGCCCTGTTTTGGGCCTAGCAGGCCTCCCTGAAGCCTCCAGAGGCCAGAAACGGCCCATTTCCTGATTTCTGGTGGGCCCAGTAGGCCTGTTTTTCACCCTCCCCAGGCTCCAGAGGCTTTTTTGGAGCCTGGGGAGGGAGAAAATGCCCCGCCCGCCACTGGAGGCCAAAAATGCTCTCCCAGAGCCTCCGCGCAATCCCTGTAATTACCTGGCATCCAAAATGGGCCGTGTGGAGACTCCTGAGAGGCGAGAGGCAGTATGGCTGGAGCCAGCCAAAAATCAGCTGGCTGGTGTGCACATGCGTGCTGGAGCTGAGCTAGGGCAACGGCTTGCATGCCAGAAATAATGGCTCCGCGTGCCACAGGTTAGCCATCACGGCCCTATAGTTTTCTCTGTAAGATTTCAGAAGTGATTTGCCATTGCCCGCTTCTTCCTAGGGCTGAGAGAGAATAACTGGCCCAAAGTCACCCAGCTGTATTTTGCCTAAGCCAGGATTAAATTCACAGTCTCCCAATGTCTAGCCTGATGACTTAATTTCTACGCTAAATTGACACTCTTGCTTGCTTAGGTTGTTTAGTTTAAATATATATGCCATATTTTCTAGAGGTAAATGCTCATGTTTGCAACCAATATCTAACCCAACCAGTCTTGTTTCTTTACAAGTCAGAATTGTCTGAACCTCGGTGTTAAGTATAATGCTGCTTGCTTACTGTTCATTGAAATCTGAAATGCTTTAGGTTCTTCCCTCACAAAATCGTGGGGATCTGGGGACTCGTCGAGTTGTTCCTGTGAACAGTGAACAGGGTACAGTAGTTGGTAGCCCCAAATCAGAAGATGCTTCTGAGCATGTCAAGCGAGGACACCAGTGCATATCATGGTATGAGGCCAGATGGCCATTCTGATTAACATGTTGTTCCTTATTATTAGTTGTTTTATTTATTAGTTGCATTTGTATGCCGCCCACTCCACAGAGACTCGGGGCGGCTAATCAGACTCTGGGCCTTAATCAGTTCTATGATTAAAACCTCTTTATAACTTGTGTCTGACTTGTTTGAGCAGATGGGATACATACTCACAGGAGTGCTATAGGAAGAGGCTACCATTTTGGTGATACCTCTAGTCACCTTATAAACCTCTGTTTATTTTCTATACTGGGGCCAATAGAAACATGTACTTTTGCATTAGCCTCTCAAAATATAATATAATTATTGGCAGGTTCTAATCTAAACAATAAATTTGACATTTGAAGTGGAGGGGAGGGAAAGGAAGGGAAGGTCAGACTTGATTTAACTGACTCATCATCAGGACCTGAAATGATACAGGAGCCGAGAACTGAAACATTATGCCAAGTGATTTTATCTTACCTTATCAAGAATTAACTGACCAGAGCCTTCTTCCAGGATCTTTTTTTCTTTTCTATTCTTTTTTTTTTCAAATTTTCAATCCATATTACCATCCTGGGATGTTCTGGTGTCTCCCATCCAAGTCCTAGCCAGATCTAAGTGTTCTGCCAAGGTCAGCTAAACACTGGGACCTGCTGTGATGTTCTTTTAATCCCATTAACTCTTTTAAAAACATACTCTAAGTACAGATCCTACGTCCTTAATAGGGCTGATCTGAACAACCAGCATGTCTATGTAAAAGGTGACAACAACATCCCAATTGCAAGAAAAAGATGATATTAAGTTTGGCAAAAAGCATCCCTGTACAGTACTTATTTCATTGTACAGTTTGCCTACAGCGTACAGTACCGATTTCATCTTATTCGATTTATAAAATAGCTATTAAGAAATACCAGATGATTTAACATAAATAATTATTTATAAAGTAGCTATCAGAAGCAAACATCACATTATCTCGCATAATTTCTGCAGCACTGACCAGTTCATGGAACTCTCACCGTTACTGCAAAGTACAGAAAGGTGTAGCAATTAGCAATCCTCATTCTCATCTCAAAGGCTGATGGCTTCAACCACCAATTGATTACAACTGTGTTACTTTAAGCTATCAGCCATTAAAGCAGTCCCTTTTTGCTGCCTGGGGTGGACTAAGATTGCCTCCCATCTGTTAGATTGTGGGCAAGGATCACAGGAGACAGACTTCATAACAGCTCTTTTACTCAGCTCACTCAAGTAACCAGCAAAACATGGTCTGACAGCTAGCTCTTTTATAGAGGGCTGTCAGACACAACAACCAATAGCGTATGAGCATTCAAACACATGACCTGGGTGGCAACAACAGTTCAGGTAGAGTTCAACTAAAAACATAACAACTTATAGTTCAGTCAGAGGTTGTCTAGTCAAAACAAGTTTAGGGTTCAGTTAGAGGTCAGTCAAAACACAACACCACCCCATTCCCACATCATAAAGCCATCCTGACAACATTTGCCAGGTCATCTCTGGGACCGCATTCTGCCTCACACTTCCCTTCGACCGGTTAGGGCCCACAGAGTTGGCCTCCTCCAGGTCCCGTCGGCCAAGCAATGTTGCCTGGCGGGCCCTAGGGGGAGAGCCTTCTCTGTGGCAGGCCCTGTGCTCTGGAACCAACTCCCTCCAGAGACCCGAACTATCCCCACTCTGCTGGCCTTCAGAAAAGCTGTCAAGACATGGCTTTTCCTGCAGGCTGGGGGTGGAGCTTAATCCACTCGAGCTCACCCCAAGTATGTTTGGTTGTTGAATGGGTATTGGATGTTTTTAAATATTGTCTTTTTTTTAACTTTTATATCTGTTTCTAATATATGTATAAATTGGTGTCTTGTATTTTTTCTGTTGTACGCCGCCCTGAGTCCTTCGGGAGTTGGGCGGCATATAAGAACACCATAATAAATAAATAAATAAATAAATAAATAAATAAATAAATAAATAAATAAATAAATAAATAAATAAATAAATAAATAAATAAATAAATAAATAAATAAATAAATAAATAAATAAATAAATAAACAAACAAACAAACAAATAAATTTGGCAGTGGGAGAAGACATCTACTGCAGCTGAGAATAACAAGCTAATTTAGGTAGGCTGCGTAGTTCCCTGTTCCACTGGGTGCACACACACACACACACAGTTTCTGCTATCCAAGACTTGCCACCACAGGACCAACAATAGAGCCAGCCAACCTCCAAACTCCAGTCAACCTACCAACATCCAAACTAAGCCCCCCTTGTTAAGTTTAAAGTTTCAAGCCTCTGTATTTTACTCATTTTCAAACCAACCAAAAAGTTCCCTGCTCAGATGAGGCTCTCCCGATTCGTCAAAACACACTAAGAAGTGTTTACTGAGGATCTGCCACTGTTGCTGCCCTTAAAATGTGTTGCAGTTTCATCTAATAACAAGCAGTATTAACCTAGCTATACAGTGCAAAGCAGAAAGCAAAGGGTCAACATTAATCGATGCTGAAAGGCATGAATTTTCACTCCAGGGGCTAAGAGCAGAAGCAAGATGGAGCTAACAAGTCCGACTCTTGGGCTCTTTGGCTGTAGGGAAAATCAATTCGAAAGGACTAAAATAGAGATAAGGTTCTGCTTACCTGCTCGTGATATTCAATGCCCATGCTGAGGGTATTGATCAAGATAGCGATCATGATGCCACGGCCAAAGTATTTGCTATCCACAATCTTCCGAAATGTCTCACAAACCGCCTTCCAGAAGGCTAGAAGTTTCCGTGTTTTTCTTCCCTGAGCTTTCTGGCGCTTAGGGTCTCGCTGGTCACTGTAGTGAGCATCCTGGGTGAATTCATATACTGCATCGCTATCCGAGTCTCCTGCCTCGTGATCCTTCTGCTCTGGATTGTTAGCCAAAGTTTTTGTGCAATAGGGACAACTTTCTGGGCTGCAAATATTATCAGGCTTGCCCCCTTTGTTGGAAATCTTGCAGGAACTTTGACAGGGACCTAAAAATGAGTAATAAATAAATAAATAAATAAATAAATAAATAAATAAATAAATAATACATCTTCGTTTATCAGGCTTCTTTAGAGGTCTCATTTTGTAGCAGATGAACTATGTGATATTGACAAAACCCAGATGTGGTCTTTTTTTTTTTTTAAGAAGAAAATCCGAAGAATTTTAGGCCATTTCCTTTTACTGTTGACTTCAACCAGTACAGGTAGTCCTCAACTTATAACAGTTTGCTTAGTGACCGTTCAAAGTTACAATGGCACTGAAAAAAGGAATTTATGACCATTTTTCATAGTTACAGCTTTTGAAGCAGTCCCATGATCATGTGATCAAAATCCAGACGCTTGGCAATTGGCTCATATTTATGACAATTGCACACTTCACATACGAGGATACTTTATTTTGGCAAGAGCTACATTTGAAACCTAGAACTCTGGTTGCATACAGTGGTGGGATGGATGGCCTTTAGCCTGTAACCCAGAGCCCCTTTTTTTGTTGCAGAAACAGCAGCAGCACATTGCTAGCGGCGATGAAGATGAGGATGGTGATGGAAGTGATGGTAGTGGTGGTAGAGATGATGTTATCAAGCACAACAGTGGCTGTAACAATTTTGCGGGCTCATATTCTGAACTCTGGAATTCCAGAAAGCATCAGCCATCTCCACCGTATTCTTTCTGGAACCGCGTGAAGGCGATTTTACCCTCCCTGATTTTCAGTCCTTTATTTTTTTGAAAGCGGCAATCCTGCCTTTTGGAGCTTTCCACCACTGTAGATTTTACCTTGCTTTTATTCTTTAGCTGCTTTTACATTTGTAAGGTTTTTAATGTTATTCCAAAAGTTTTTCACACTTTGGAACAGTTTTAGCTGTGAAAATGCCGGATCAAAAATTTATAAATACCCTTCAATAAATAAGAGTGCTGATATTTTATGCTTGTAAGGTCTGCACTAAAAGATGAAGGAGAGAGGCTGTTTTGGACTATATAAAATGTAATCTTTGAATAATAAAGGAAGAAATGTCTGCTGAGCCTGATTCAAAACATTTCTGAAGGCTAGGCAAAACAGATCTAGAATCATGATTAGATTTATAAAAGCTGACTGTTTTAAAACACTAACATACTTTTTGTTCTGCAGCACTATTCCCAGAAAGAGCTGCTCAATTTAATGAAAGGAGTATTGAAGGGTACAAGTCCTTCAGAAAATGAGGTATTATTTTGAAATTTGAGACCTCTGATTTTACTAAGTAAAAAGTTAACCAATTAAGGTTACTCAAATTTATTGAATTGAACTGGCCGATCGATCTGTTGTTAAGCAAATGTCTGAACGCGATCCTTCTCTGCTTTCTCTCTAAGTAATGTGGGTCAAGGAGATTCTTGTCTGGGAAAGGCAAGGCATAACTTAGGAATCTTTCTCTCTTTCTTATCTATTGTGCCAAGAGTAACTGCAGAGTGTGTCAAAAAAAGATGGAGGACACAATAAGATAATAAAAAATAGGCAGAGCTTTGATTGCCCCATTTTTTGGCCATACCCTGCAGATACCCTTGGATTCTACCTGGGAAAATGCAAAGTTACAGGGGAATAATAGGAAACATTCAAGAACACCCCTAGAAAACTATCAGAAAAACCGCCGAAACAGTGTAAACTGTGAATCATCCACGTTCAAACTGTACATTTCTAAGTGACTGTGAATATTACAGAACATGGGTTTTCAGTTACCTCATTCAAACCATTTCTTGGGAAACATTTGCATCTGTTAGAGAACTGGCATGCAAGCTGCAATATCGCCATAAAATATTAAAGCCTAAAAGAATACACAGCTTAATTTACACCACCTTTCATTCAAGCAGAAGCGTCAGTAGTATATAACTACGCAAAAGAGTTTTCCATTGAGCAAGATCAGAATTAACATCCTTGGTTAGAAAATATAAAAGGCTTTCAAAACAACACAATGTTGTGTTTTGTGCTATACCAATTAAAGGTTACCTTTGCCACAACAAATTAGGGAATGGGGGGGTCACACCCAAAATATTTATTCAGGGAAATGACCATCAATGACTATTTAACTCCATCTCTTTCATCCCAGGCTAAAGAAAATAACAATTCTTCCGGAGGTTACTCAAATAATGACACTTTTTCTTTTTCTTTATTTAATATCAGCAACAACTTTTTTTTTCAGGGGGGAAAGTGCTTGGTGGTTGCTTAGTTCCCTATCTTGAATTGTGGAAATCTATTCAGATTTACAAATTCCAAGGCTGAGCCAAACACATGTGCATACACATACACATCAGTGGTGGGTTCTTACCAGTGCGGTCCACTCTCTAGCACCGGTAGCGGCCCACTGGTGACATCACAGTACCGGTGCGGTCGGTTGCTGGTGCCTGGGCGCCGCCATTTAAAAAAACATTTTTTAAAAAAAAATTTCTTCTGCGGATGCCCAGAAGCCGAGCTTCCGGCACTGCACATGTGCTGCCTTCCTACCCCACAGTGAGTCCAAGCAGGGGAGGATGGCTGAGGGAGCTCGTGAGACGCTGAAAGAACGGGCGGCAGGAGCTATCTCCATTCCCCTCCCTTCAGCAGTCTGAGAAACCACAAACGCGCTGTGATGATCCTAGGCATTTTCGCACGTTTGAGGCTTCTCAAGCTACTATGGGGAGGGGGAATGGGCAGCAGGACCTATCTCAGTTCCCCTCCCTTCAGCAGTCCGAGAAGCCACGTCCACCCGGTCACATGGCTAGCAAGCCACACCCACAAAATAAGCCACGCCCACAGAGTGGTAGTAAAAAAATTAGGAACCCGACCCTGATACACATACACACACACATACCTTAGAACTCACCAGTGAATGCTGTCCACGGGCAAGCATTTGTAGCTGCTTCATTACCCATTTGGCCATTAAGGTTAAACAGAAAGCAATCAAGTCTATGGCACATGTAATACAGGTAGACCTCGACTTACGACATACACTGACATTTAATGACAGTTCAAAGTTTAGAACAGCACTGAAGAAAGTGAGTTATCACCCTTTTTCAGACTTACAAGAGCTGCAACATCCCCATGGGTCATGCGATGGAAATTCAGATGCTTGGCAACCAAGTTCATATTTATGACGGTTGTAATGTCCCATGGTCATGTGATCACCTTTTTTGACCTTCTGACAAGCAAATTCAATGGGGAAGTCAGATTCACTTAACAACTTCGTTACTAATTTAACAACTGCAGTGATTGACTTAACAACGGTGACAAGAAAGATTGTAAAATGGGGCAAAGCTCATTTAACAAACGCCTCACTTAATGTTGGGCTCAACTGAGGTCATAAGTCGAGGACTATCTGTATTAGGAGCTGCAGAGACACCACCATAGCCCATGCGCTCCTGCTGCTTGCTGATAATTCAACTTCTCTTCCTACTCACTATTCTGAAATCAATCCCAGCTGACAATGGGCTTTCCCATGTAAGAAGAAGAGTCCCTAATGAAGTTGGCTACCTTGAGGTGAGGCGCTTGTCCTCAAAACCCGTTCTGAATCCATCTTTAACTCCTATCTCATTTTAAAGTCAGCAGGGAATCTTGGATCACCTAGCCTGACCTTCTCCTGGAGACAAATTGTAAGATTTTGGCGAGCTGCCCCTGCCTCATTCCCAGAAAGTCTCTCATGCTTAGAGAGATTCATAAAAACACCCAGAGAAATCTTGGAAAGTGAAATATGGACTCTCCAGAGGCCATCCTTACGTTACATTAACTGTGTTGTTACAGGGGAACAGTCACGCTTCTGAATAAATATTTGCAGGAGTTTGGATGACGACTGAAACTCCCCATTTCCAGACGGGAGCCTCTTACGAATTACAGAAGATGCTGGCTGGACCTGTGCCTGTTTGCTACGAATCATCCCTGATATTCCACAGGACTGAATCAGTGTGACCCCCCCAAGTCAACCCTGCACAGAAAGAAGCCCACAGCCTCCATAAAGGTCATTCACTGGCAAGCTTTTCAATTGTTTTGAAAGGATATGAATGCAAGAAGGAAAAAAGGTGGCAAACAGAAACATAATGCTACCCAACAATAACACCTTGTATATTTATATTATACAAGCCTCTCTCTCTCTCTCTCTCTCTCTCTCTCTCTCTCTCCCCCCCTCCTTCACTCCCTCTCTCCATCCCTCCCTCTCTTTCTCTCTCTCTCCCCCTCTCTCCCCCCTCTCCCTCCCTCTCTCCCCCTCCTTCCCTCCCTCCCTTTCTCTCTCTCTCTCCCTCCCTCCCTCCCCCCTCTCTCTCTCCCTCCCTCCCTCTCCCCTCTCTCTCCCTCTCTCTCCCTCTCTCCCCCTCTTTATCTCTCTCCCCCCTCTCTCCCCCTCCCTCCCTTTCTCTCTCTCTCTCTCCCCCCTCTCTCTCCCTCCCTCCCTCCCCCTCCCTCCCTTTCTCTCTCTCTCTCTCCATCCCTCCCTCTTTCTCTCTTTCTCCCTCCCTCCCTCCCTCTCCCTCCCTCCCTCTCCCTCTCTCCATCCCTCCCTCCCTCTTTCTCTCTCTCTCTCCCTCCCTCTCTCTCCCCCTCTCTCCCTCCCTCTCTCCCCCTTTCTCTATCTCTCTCCCTCCTCTCTCCCTCCCTCCCTCCCTCCCTCCCCCTCCCTCCCTCCCTCCCTCCCTCTCTCTCTCTCTCTCTCTCTCTCTCTCTCTCTCTCACACACACACACACACACACACACACACACACACACACACACCTTTTCAGCTTTTAGACAAATCCTCAGAAAACCTAAATTCTCAGAAGAATGGTTCTTCATGGCCTGGGCAAGCCAGAAATTTATCTCTTTAATGTTTTTTGTTGTTGTTGTTGTTGATTTCTCACTGGTTTCAAATATTACAGCCACAGTGGCTCCCATAAACCTGAGTAAAACACCACGGGGGTACAGTAATGTGAAGTGTGAATTCAGTCATTAGATTACTAGACCCTTCTTTCAAAATGCTGCCCATCAGATTCCATGCTGTAAACACTGATTGGCAATAGCTTTCCAAAATGGCAAGCAGGAATTTTTGCAAACTTTTTCTGGGACTCCACAAGCAAAACACACCTCTTGTCCCTGAGATGTAGCTTGGTGGAAATGCTAAGGACAAAACAGAGAAAAGAGGAACACAAAGATTACTACTCTGCCTCCCCTTCAAGCTTGACTGAATGGTCAACAGCCAAGCTTAATACTTACCAGTGCTCTGTGTTTCCAATATCTTCTGCATCGGACTATAAGGCCCTGGAGGGATGTTAAGATTCATCAGCGTGCTAGCCCCGGGGTTCAATGCGGACTCTGACAAACCTTTATCTTTGAGGAGCTCGTGGGAGCTACTTGGGTGTACTGTTGGGTAAACCTTGCTGCCAACCACAGTCCTGGGAAGCACCTCGGGTCCGGGCAAACTGAGACCAGTCTGGGAGAGAGATGATTGGCAATGAATTGGCTCAAAATGGCAGTCTGCATGGTAGATACTGTGAACAGATTCCGTGTTGCCAGGCGCCATGTGAGAAGGATTGACTACTGAAGGAAGCATCAACCGATTGGCACCGTTGTGAAGGGAGCTGGTTTCCACATCACTAATTTCTGGACTGGCTCGTGGGGCCCGTAGGCTTCCGTTGCCTAGGTGATAGTGGTGATGGTGGTGATGGTGATGGTGAATGAGGTGATGCACCGATGACCTTTTCCGTGCATGATGTTTGCACGGTTGTCTCTCTGCGCTGTTCTTACTGCTTGGGCTGGAGAGGAAGCCCATCTTTATCACTGTGGTCCGACAAGTTTCCATCACTTGCTTGCCAGCCTTCCGAAGGACATAGACAAGGTATTTGAGAAGTTCATCGTAACAGCTTCCTGGCTCCGAAAAGCTAGCCAAGGTGCTTGCGTTGGAGAGGTAGCGGATTCGCTGCTCCTTCATTAGCTGGCTCTCTCGCTGCTTGGTCTCTGAAAACTGGGTTGCTATGACCACAAGGCAGAGATTTATCATGAAGAAAGAGCCCACCTAAAAGAGAAGTAGTTTGTGATTAGCCCTATTTATGTGGAGAAGCCCAACTGAGAGAATATGTAGAGATGGAGAAAAAAAACATATTTTTTTTCAAAACAACAGTGGACTCCAAACCAACATCATATTATTTTAAAACTCAAGGAGGGGAAAGAACCTTGCACTAACACCTTAATATTTCATCCAAGGCAGCGGCGGGTTGCTGCCTTACCGGTGCCAGTGCGCTGCACGTGCATCTCCACGCTTTGGGCGTGCTCGCGTGCTTGCTATACGCATGCGCCTCCTTGCACGATTTTGCTTCTACGCATGTGTGGAAGCAAAATCTCACCAAAATCTCACAAGTGGACATGCGCGTGTGCAAGATTTCAGTGCGATTTTGCTTCCGCGCATGCGCAGAAGCAAAATCTCACCAAAATCTCACACACACGCGCATCCCCTCGCAAGATTTCGGCGCGATTTTGCTTCCGCGCATGCGCAGAAGCAAAATCGGCCAAAAATTCACAGGAAAAAATGGCGACATGCGCGATGGACCAGCAGAGAGGGCTCCGGAGCGGTTGCGCAATCCGCCGCTCCCTACCGGAGCTGCGCACTGGGCAGCTCCGGCAGGAACCCACCTCTGATCCAAGGGACAAAGGTTTGAAGGTTTATCATGCAACGAACACTGAAGCTACTAAGCTGTCCTGGATCTGGTTAGGATTAGGATGGGAGATCACCTGATACCACTCTTTGGAGATAAAAATGTGGAGAAACTCCAGACTAATGGTGCAATTCTACCCATTTATTTGAGACTTCCTCTTGACTTCAGCAGGGCTAGTAAAATGAATGCAAGTTTGCATCATGATCAGGTGGTCCCACTGAGTTCACCAGAATCTACCTTATGGAATGGAAATAAATAAGCAAATCCATTAAAAAAGGAATAGCAGCCTTTCTTCCCATCGTAGATGCTGCATGTCCCTGGGCCAATCTGGCAGCAGGGTATGTGTGTTTTGCACTCTCTTTCTAATGATGCACAATGCTAAATCCTTATACCCATACATGTTATGAATGGTTGCCCTGTCAGTCAGATGTCAAGACCAGATCTGGCATTTCTGTCCACCTATTGAGTTCTTCTCAAGGACCTGGGAAACCCTTCAAGTCAGCCTTGACCCTGGTAAGTGTCTGGACCAGTCCCTGCAGGTTTCTTGGCAAAATTTTCGGAAGTGCATGGAGATACCTGACCAATATTGTCTATTTTCACACAGCTTTACACACTGGAAGAGGGGAAACGAAACACTTTGTAGGAGTATCTATGAGGCTAAATCACCCCTCTAAACCAGGGGTGAAATTCAGCAGGTTCTGACAGGTTCTGGAGAACCAGTAGTGGAAATTTTGAGTAGTTCGGAGAACCGGCAAATACCACCTCTGGCTGCCCCCAGAGTGGGGAGGGAATGGAGATTTTGCAGCATCCTTCCCCTGCCACGCCCAACAAGCCACGCCCACAGAACCGGTAGGGAAAAATTTTGAATTTCACCCCTGCTCTAAACTTATCCTATAATTAGGCTTGAAAAAAGCTCCCATAGACTGCAGCAAGATAAAGACAGATTATGTATATTCTGCTTCCAGAACCCCCAACCTATAGAAAACAAATGCCAATTTTGAAGTCTAAACACATCCTATAAGTTATTTTTTCAAAAACTGTCTGGAAACCAAAGAACTGAATAGTTTTGCATGCCTCCAAGCGAGCATTGTTTTGGCTCATACTTCTTAAGCAGCAGTTCCTCTGAGCCACATGACAAATTACCTTTACAATTTAAGGAGATGTAAAAAGAATAAAATATTGCACGAAGAAGAGATGGTTATAGCAGGAGAAGGATAAATGTGCTGGCTATGAAGAAGTTCCTTGGGTTTTTATAGAATTTTAAATGCTTAGGCAATATGATAGAAAACAAAAAGCTGTAAAAGGCATATGGCAAAGGCACTTTGCTCCTTAAATATATCATATTACAGACATTTTACTGTTATGACAGCAGAGAAGCCTTTGATCAAAAATAATTGCACTGGTTTATATCTATATAGTTCTATGGCTCTGGTTGTAATTCCTTCATTTTCCACATCAAGCTAGACTGATTTTCTCCTAAACTTCAAGAATGTAGTAAGGGACCTGCTGGATAAGGCCATTTCAGGGGTCCCCAACCCTCACCCAGAGGTGGGTTCCTCCCGGTTCGGACCGGTTCACCTGAACCGGTAGCAACCCACTGGTGACATCACGATGACATCATGGACTGGATCGGTTGATGCCGGTTCATGGAGGCCGCCATCTTTTTTAAAAACATTTTTTTGATTTTTTTTTCTGATTTTTTTGGGGGGGTGATTTGTTTTTTGTTTTTTCCTTCTGTGCATGCGCAGAAGCCAAGTTTCCAGCACTGCGCATGTATCGCCATCTTGTTTTCGGCTTTTTTGGGGGGGGGGGATTTTTGTTACTGTGCATGCGCACACCCACAAGGCGTGGCCATGCGGCACGGGAGGAAGTGAACTGGCAGTGAGGTAAGTTAGAATCCACCCCTGCCCTCAGCCCATTCGGAACCAGGCCACTCAAGCAGCAGGCGAGCTTGCTCACAAGTGCAGCCTTCCCTTGCACAGTGGGCACTCATGCCTGTGTGAGGCGCTCCATTTATGTGAGCCGCTTGCACAAATGGAGGTACCCCCAGAACTATCCCTCTCCACTGCTGCTGCTGCCGCCACCGGTCTACAAAGTCAGAAAGGTTGGGGACCACTGGACTCTTTCATTAGTACTATTGAAATACTATAGGTACTTTCAATAGTAGATAGATAGAAAGATAGATAGAAAGTACTACTATCATTAGTACTATAGGCAATTTGGTGATTTCCAGATGTTTGAGGCTATTGTTTCCACAGACTGTTACTCCTGGTAAAGAGAGACGAAATCCAGATGTCAAATTGCCTATTTCTGAGCATGCAGCACTGTTTCCAATGAGTAGTATTGAGAGACACAATGCCACTACACTCCTTCCTCTGAGACCAAGTTCCATAGTTTAGCCATGAGGTTCATGATGATGTCCTCCTAAACCTTTCGCCATTTAATTTAACTGAATGACCGTTGGTTCTTATATTTTGAGGGCGCGACAAAAATCACCTGGCCGCTAATCTTACGCTCTCCATATTTCATACGTGTCTCTATTTGCCTTTTTAATATGCTTATCCTGCCCCCTTCCCACTTGATGTAAAACCCTCTCACGTAAAATAATTAGCTGCAACCCCTTGATAATTTTGATTGCCCTTATCTGCAACTCCTCTAGCTCTTCCTGCGTCTTTTCTGAGATGCAGGGAATAGAACTAGGCAGAGTAGTCCAACTGTGGCTGGGCAATAACAATACAGGGATTAATGTCATTTTCAATTTCTTTCCTAATGACCTCCCACATGGAATTTACAGATGAACTGGCAGTGACAAGAAGGGGACACAGCAAGCGGAGGAGACTCAGTAATTAGCAATCTTCCCCCTGGACTTTAATAACTGCTGTAATGATGCCTCAATCTTCTCGGCTTTATACATTCTGAGTTTGTCATGAACTTCTCAAGCTCAGGAGTCACGTGGGGAGCCCATCCATGCCTAAAAACCACCATATAGAAGTGACTGACTTTAACCAGCTTGAAAAAAAAACCTGCCAACTCACTCCAAGATGACAGCCATCATTGTGTATGGGAGAGGCACCCAATGATATTCCCTGCCCATCTTCTCTTCCTTCCTTTCATATCAAGACATTCAGGTTTCCTCATCTCAGCCCTTCCCCTACCCCCCTTCCTCGTTCCACCAATGACAATGCAGCTCAATAAAGATTGTTTTGACTTCAAAAGATTTCTTGGTAGTCTGTATTTGTAATTATCACAATTAAGTAGGTTTTTCCCCCCTCCCCTAAACGTATTTACTTGAAGTGTTTTCAAGGCAGATACTTCCCTTATGGAGTCTCTGGCTGTTTTCAGAAGAAATCTTTTCCTTAGCCGGCACTCAACAGGCAGCAGCTGCCTGCAGTTGAAGAGTCTAAATTTTACTCCGAAACAGGCTCTGCATTTTCTGTAGCTCCTGATAGCAATAGCACTTAGACTTATATACAGCTTCATAGTGCTTTACAGCCCTCTCTAAGCGTTTTACAGAGTTCAGCATATTGCCCCCAACAATCTGGGTCCTCATTTTACCCACCTCGGAAGGATGGAAGGCTGAGTCAACCTTGAGCCTGGTGAGATTTGAACAGCTGAACTGCTGAACTGCAGTGCTGCACTTTAACCACTGCGCCACCTCGGCTCAGACTGATGGCTATTCAGTCTGAAGATCTCAAAAAGCAGCCTACAACTGGTTCTTTTCTCTTGGCTACCTTGTAATTCTACAAATTGAGTATTCACTCAGGCCATCTCAGAAGGCAGAAATTGCTGAGTCATCTACCATTCTGTGGCCGCCTTTCTGGATGACCTCAGAGGTGTTCCACTCTGGGATGGGGCGGGGGGGGGGAGGGAAGGCATCTTTCTCCTCCTTTTGGGAGGCTTTTCAGAAGCATCTACAGAATCCACCAGTTTTGTCAGAATGAAAAAAAGAATTAATCGGCACAATGCGTGTATTTAAAAAAGGGACACAGCTTACATCATGAGGCTAATTTTCCTATTTGCTACTTCTTGTCCCTTGCATGGATGCCCTGCTCAGTCTACTACTTAACTAGTAGGTTCCCCATCCATGGAAGCTGTAGCTCTTGTTCTTTCCCCCCAGCATTTTTTGTTAAAATCTCATGTTCCAAACAACCGTTTCCCACTGCAGATGTATTCTATTGATATAATATCCTTGTTGGGATTATAGCATGAGTACATCCATTTGTAAACTGAGCCAATGTAAATGGACATAATTAATGAAGGAGAACATTTGTAGCTCAGGGTTAAAATGAGTGCACTGATGATATTACTTAGTTCGGGTAATGAAACATCTGCAAGAAAACAACCAAGCTCAGAGAGCACCAAGGACCTCTCATGGACATAACTGAATGGTATGTAAAACTCACTGGCAAGCAAAAACGTTTTGGTGGCAAAAAAGGAACAAGGCTTTTTCTAGGACTGCATAGCCAGGCAGTATTGGTATAAAAATGGGTTTGGGGGTTGAAAGGATTCAAGTAGGTTTTTAGGTTCATTCCCAGGTGTAGTATGAATGGTATGCATGGTCTGTCGGGAGAGGGGGGGACCAGTAGGGGAGGGGAGTGGATCTCTGATGGGATGGGGGACGGGAAGGATTACGGTCATAACAGGGAGAGGTAGGTATGGCGGAAGCAGAGGGGTAGGCCGCTCTCGGGGAACGAGAACTCGCTGTCTTCAAGCGATTTCTTGTTCTGGCCCCTCTGGTTTGGTTCCATCTTGCTCAACCCAAGGTCCTGGTAACCAGGGATGTCAGGGCCCTGGGCTCAAGCTGCTGCTGTTGAACGCCAGGTCAATTACCAACAAGGCCCCCCTTGTACGGGATTTAATCCTGGAAGAGGGGGCGGACCTGGCATGTATTACTGAGACCTGGCTAGGCCAGGAGGGGGGGGTTCCCCTCTCCGAGATGTGCCCAGACGGGTTCTCAGTTCAGCATCAGCCGCGACCCCAGGGAAGGGGTGGAGGAGTGGCGATTATAGCTCGCCAGAACCTTAATCCTCGAAGGAGCCCTGCCCCGGAGATTGTTGGGTGTGAGACGCTCCTTCTGAAGTTGGACTTAGGGGTCCAGGTGGGCCTTTTGCTAGCGTACCTGCCTCCTAGCTACGTTGCAAAGGCCCTGCCTGTTCTGCTCGAGGCGGTAGCAGGGCTGGCGATTGAGTTCCCCAGGTTGATGGTGCTGGGGGACTTTAATTTGCCATCGCCCGGTGAAACCTCGGAGGCAGTCCAGGAGTTCATGGCTTCCATGACAACCATGGACCTGACCCAAGTAGTTCAGGGTCCGACTCATGAGGGAGGTCACACACTTGACCTTGTGTTTCTTTCGGGGCAGTGGAGAGATGATCTGAGGCTGAGGGGTTTAGTCACAGTACCCTTGTCGTGGTCAGATCATTTCCTTCTGAGGTTGGATTTCATGGCACCACTCCTCCACCGCAAGGAGGCGGGGCCGACTAAGTGGTTCCGCCCCAGGCGCCTAATGGAATCTGAAGGATTTCAGAGGGAACTTGGGGAAATACCTGACTCCCTGGTACACGATTCATCTGAGGCTCTAGTGGCTGCCTGGAATCGGGCGGCAACGGGGGCTTTAGATCAGATTGCGCCTTTGCGGCCTCTCCGTGGTAGCGGATCCCGGAGGGCTCCTTGGTTTACTGAGGAGCTCCGGGAGATGAAGCGCCTAAAGAGACGCCTAGAGCGACGATGGAGAGCCAGTAAAGCTGAGTCTGACCGGACACTTTTAAGAACTTGCATTAAGTCTTACTTAGTGGCGATAAGGGCGGCAAAATGCTCGCATTTTTCCGCTCTTATTGCGTCCGCCGACTCCCGCCCAGCCGCCCTGTTTAGGGTGACTCGCTCCCTCCTAGCCAAGGGGGGAGTTGAAGATCCCTTGCAGGGCAGAGCTGAGGAATTTTCTCAGTTTCTGGCGGATAAAGTCGTTCAGATTCGGACAGACCTGGACTCCATTTGGACAGGGCAAGCCGAGATGACAGGGGCGAGTCTTAGTCCTGTTATATGGGACGAGTTTGAGCCTGTCACTCCTGAGGATGTGGACAAGGCCATAGGAGCGATGAGCGCCTCCACCTGTTTATTGGACCCGTGCCCCTCCTGGCTGGTCTCTGCCAGCAGGGAGGTGTCACGCGGCTGGCTCCAGGCGGTTGTGATCGCTTCTTTGAGAGAGGGATCCATCCCACAGCCTTTAAAAGCTGCGGTGGTGAGGCCCCTCCTCAAGAAGCCTTCCCTGGACCCAGCGGATTTAAAAAACTTCCGTCCAGTCTCCAACTTACCCTTTTTGGGTAAAGTTGTTGAGAAGGTGGTGTCGCTCCAACTCCTGCAGCTATTGGAGGATACTGATTATCAGGATCCCTTTCAATCGGGTTTCAGGCGCGGCTACAGTACGGAGACTGCTTTGGTCGCGCTGATGGATGATCTCTGGCGAGCCCGGGATGGGGGTTATTCCTCCATCCTGGTGTTACTTGACCTCTCAGCGGCTTTCGATACCATTGACCATGGTATCCTTCTGCGTCGTCTTGGGGAGATGGGAGTGGGAGGCACTGTTTTACGGTGGTTCTCCTCCTACCTCTCTGATAGGATGCAGTCGGTGTTGACAGGAGGACAGAGGTCGGCCCCTAGGCCCCTGGTTTGCGGGGTGCCACAGGGCTCGGTCCTCTCGCCCATCCTGTTTAACATTTACATGAAACCGCTGGGTGAGATCATCCGACGACATGGGGTGAGGTATCAGCAGTATGCTGATGATACCCAGTTGTACATCTCCACCCCGTGTCAATTCAGTGAAGCAGTTGATGTAATGTGCCGCTGCCTGGACGATGTGAGGGTCTGGATGGGAGTGAACAGACTCAGGCTCAATCCAGACAAGACTGAGTGGCTCTGGATATTGCCTCCCAAGGACTATGTCGACTGTCCCTCCTTGGTTCTTGGGGGAGAAAAATTGAATCCCTCAGAACAGGTTCGCAATTTGGGTGTCCTCCTAGACCCACAGCTAAAATTGGATCAACATCTTTCAGCTGTGGCTAGGGGGACCTTTGCACAGATCCATCTTGTGCACCAATTGCGACCTTACTTGGAGAGGGAGGCCTTGCTCACAGTCACTCATGCCCTTGTCACCTCACGGCTAGACTACTGCAACGCGCTCTACATGGGGCTACCCTCGAAGAGCATCCGGAGACTCCAGTTGGTACAGAATGCAGCTGCGCGAGCTGTAGTGGGTGTACCAAGATACATCCACGTAACACCTCTCCTTCGCCAGCTGCATTGGCTACCAATTAGTCTCCGGTTGCAATTTAAGGTGTTGGTCGTTACCTTTAAAGCCCTACATGGCTCAGGGCCAGGTTACCTGCGGGACCGCATCCTACCACATACCTCCCTAAGACCGGTTAGGTCCCACAGAGAGGGCCTCCTCCGGGTCCCGTCGGCCAAACAATGCCGACTGGCGGGACCTAGGGGGAGGGCCTTCTCTGTGGGAGCCCCGTCCCTCTGGAACCAACTTCCACCAGAGATCCGGACCATCCCCACCCTGCTGGCCTTCCGTAAAGCCTTAAAAACATGGCTCTTCCGGCAGATGGGGTAAATAGGATAATCAGATTCCCCCTGAATGTTGTGTTTATAATGTTTTTCTTTTTAATTATATTTTAATTTAAATTATGATTATTGTTTTTAAATGTATGCTTCTTATTCATGCTGTACGCCGCCCTGAGTCCCACGGGATTGGGCGGCCTATAAGAGCGTCTAAATAAATAAATAAATAAATAAAATAAAGTAACCATTATGTATCTCATTCACAACTGCAGACTTCCCCTTTGTCAGAAAGGGGACTCCCCTCTTTGCCAGTATATTATGAGGCTGTGAGAAAAAGATTCAGAATATTTCCACCTTCATGCAGGCATAAATACCACGTGTTGGTTCCTAACTCAAGAGTTCGCTTTTCTGAAATGTTTGGAACACTCTTGCTTTCATCTGAATCAAGTTTGTAAAAGAGAACTTTGGAAGATTTGTGTTTGGGGAAAAAAAATCATGTTTAATTCAATCGGCTATCAAAGGCCTGCCAGCTGCGAAGTTGGGTACTCTACCATATATAAGACCAGTTTCTTTTATTCAAACTCTAGTAAACCCTGGGTAAAATGACTGTAATGCACTATATCTTTGAAGTATATTGAAGGTATTGAAACTGCAGTTAGTGCAGAATCTAAGTTCTATATTTTTAACTCAACCAGGACATGATGATATCTGTCTTAGACCAATGGCCTTCAGTCCATTTCTATGTTTAGATTCCAGGTACTGCCTTTGGCCTTATAGCATTCATGATTTAAGACCTAGAAGCATGAAATAACATTTATCTCCATATGTAACAGCTTATACATTAAGAGCTTCAGCTGAAGGCCTCCAATGGAGCTTTTGCCAGATGAGAACCAGAAAATGGCCACAAAAGCAAAACAAAATAATACAATACACAAAACAAAAAAAACTCGTCTCAGTGGTAGAGCTATAGTTATGGTACACTCTACATCAGGGCTGTCAAACTCCTGGCCCACGGGCCGATGCGTCACATGCTGGCCACACCCACGCCCGGTTTAGCAAAGGGGGGGAAAGTCCCGATACATCACGTGATGCTGCCGTGATGACGTGAGTTTGACATCCCTGCTCTACATCATGTTTCACCTGATACAAAAACATTACTGTCTTTTGGTCTCTGGCCAGAGTCTTCTTTACTTTTGAGCTTTCCCAAATACGGGTTTAATCCTATTTGCTTCTCCTTTTTATTTGCTTATGTCTACATGTCTTATTTGTAGAATAGGATTGAAGGTTCCTGGAGAATATACTTCTTATAAATAATAGGTAAATATGATCCAGGCCCTGAAAAAACTTAGGATTTTTAGGCTTTAGGCTTTTGGTTTGCTTATGCTACATTCATTCATTCATTCATTCATTCATTCATTCATTCATTCATTCATTCATTTATTTATTTATTTTGTAAGATTTATATACCGCCTCACAGTGCAAGCACTCTCTAAGCGGTTTATACCAGGAAGCAATGTATATTTACATTGCCCCCAACAATCTGGGTCCTCATTTTACCTACCTCGGAAGGATGGAAGGCTGAGTCAACCTTGAGCCGGTGAGATTTGAACCGCTGACCTGCGGATGTTACATGTTACAGATTCTGCCTACTCTTGTGGCTCATTACACTCACTCTAAATTTAACATAGCCATGAAAGAGTTAAACCTGTGATCCCCAAGTTTAGTCTAGTATTACCTCTAGTCCAGCAGTGAAATCTACTTACCTTCTCTACCAGTTCGGAAGTGTGCGCTTTGTGCGCATGCACTTTGTGTTTTGTGCATGCACTTCGCCCGTGCCACCATCATGCACGCTTTTTTACCCTCTGTGCATGCACAGAAGGCTTTGCGCATGCACAGAGGGTTAAAAAAAGAAAATGGCGACATCGGGCGGGTAGGCGGAGCCTCGCGTTGCCGCCGCTACCAGTTCTTCGAACCACCGGCAGCCGCCACTACTGGTACGCCCGAACTGGTAGCATTTCACCTCTGCTCTAGTCCTGTACATCTGGTCCCTCCCTAGGAGGATTTATCTGAACTCTGCTTTCTGAAAAGTGGCCTTAATGGCCTGAAACAGTGTCTACATTCCTGACACCTGTTTCACATTTATTCTTCCTCATTAAAGCGTACAAATTGTTGCAATGTTCTCTAATGCTCTGTAAATAATTATCTCAAAGTCCTCAAGCCAGAACTCTAGAAATTGTTAACTTTTCTGTTTTATTTAGAGTTTGTATTTTTACCCACCATCGTCTACACAGCATCTGCATCTTTGCTGTGGTATTACTTCAAATTGGTGGGGCAGGATTAAATGTGATTTCATTCAATTTATATGCAATCATGCATTTAATAATTTTACCCTCAGTAACAATTGTTGGTGACTTCCAAATGCTGAAAGAGATCACCTGTGGCCCCACACTTTAAGCTATAGATTCTAATCTATGTCCATGTCCTAGAGAACCACAGATGATCTAACAATCTCGATTGGACTACTGTAATGTGCACTACATGGGGCTACACTTGAAGAGTATCCGGAGACTTCAACTGGTGCAAAGTGCGGCTGCGCGTGCTGTGGTGGGTTTCTCAAGATACACCCATGTAGTACCCATACTCCGCCAGCTGCACTGGTTGCCCATTGGTCTCCGGGTGCAATTCAAGATGTTGATTATCATCTTTAAAGCCCTACATGGCTTAGGACCAGGTTACCTCCGGGACTGCATCCTACCTCATACTTCCCTTCGACCGGTCAGGTCCCACAGAGTGGGTCTCCTCCAGGTCCCGTCAACCAAACAATGCCGGCTGGCGGGACCTAGGGGGAGGGCCTTCTCTGTAGGGGCCCCTGTTCTCTGGAACCAACTACCCCCAGAGATCCGAATTATCCCCACCTTGCTGGCCTTCCGAAAAGCCATTAAGACATGGCTCTTCCTGCAGGCGGGGTGATTTGAGATAATTTCACACCTTAGGTTCTCCCCCATGTATGTATGGTTTTATATGTTTTTTAAATTCTTTTTAAACGGTTTTTAAATTATTATATTGTTTAGTTGTTCTTTAAATGTTGTACGCCACCCTGAGTCCCCAGGGAGTAGGGCGGCATATAAGAACACTAAAATAATAATAATAATAATAATAATAATAATAATAATAATAATAATAATAATAATAATAATAATAATAATAATAATAATAATAATAATAATAATAATAATAATAATAATAATAATCTGTACCCTGTCTGCATTTGCAATGGCTCAGAGTAAGAATGATACTGATTATTGTTGGATTAAAAAACCAGAATTCTAAACAGATCCTAAATAATTACTACCCATGTAGGTTAATGTGAATGTATCTGAGGTTTTTGTTTTAAAAACTTACTCCTATATCTTACCTGTCTGAATGCTATTTGCCATAACTTCGTTCCCCATTTTTCCCCTGACATACAAGCTTTGTATAATCTTGACAAATATTGGGGTAAGGCAGAAAGAGACAAAATCTAAGCAGCTGTTATTAAATCTGTTATGTATATTATAAGGAAAGTGTAGAGGTTATTTGAGGCTACCAAAACAAGAACAAAAATATCATGGTCAGCAGGTTTCTTTAACATAAAAGCCAATATAAGATCAAATTATTTGCATTTGTCTTTGTCACCATAGATCAAATTCAAGCATCATCTAATGCCAGTTATATGCTAACTTTTAAAGTTAGTTCTCTTTTTTCAACATTTGCTTATGAAAATAAAAATGTAGAACAGAAAGCATGAGTAGTAAATAGTGAGGAAACCAGTATCACTGACTAGATGTTTTTCTAAGTGATTTCAATGCCACCTTGCAAATGCAAGAAGCACATGGGGTCTGGTTTTCTTTTTTATCTGGCTATTGTGTTTTGGGAGGCTCTAATAATAAATGCTATCCAGTGGTGGGTTGCTGTCTTACTGGTGCCGGTGCGCTGCACGTGCATCTCCAAGTTTCGGGGGGGCACGCGCTCGCTACGCACGCGTGCCCCCTTGTGCGATTTTGCTTCTGCGCATGCGCGGAAGCAAAATCACACTGAAATCTTGCAAGGGGACATGTGCGCGCGTGAGATTTTGGCACGATTTTGCTTCTGTGCATGTGCGGAAGCAAAATCTCGCTGAAATCTCACACACGTGCGCGTCCCCTCGTGAGATTTCGGCACGATTTTGCTTCCGCTCATGCGCAGAAGCAAAATCACCCAAAAATTAACGGAAAAAATGGCAACGTGCGCGGTGGACCGGCAGAGAGGGCTCCGGAACGGTCACGTGCAAATTGCACAACCGGCCGCTCCCTACCGGAGCTGTGCACTGGGCAGCTCCGGCAGGAACCCACCTCTGACCCTATCTTATCAGTCCTTCCATGCACCCCAATATGGCTTTTCGTCAGTGGAAATCTAGGTTTAATGCTTCTGATTGACACAACTGGAGACAAAACTCACAATGATCAGGAGAATGAAATAGATGAAGTTGTAGAAGGAATGAGCATCCATGACGAAGTACATGATATCTACCCAGCCCTCCAGGGTGATGACCTGTGATAAGGCAAAAGAAAAGGAAGCCATTGGTTAGCTCATCTTGATGAATGTAGGGCTGTGAAGGGCAAGGAACGGTAGACATCTAACAAAATACCTATGAAACTTTTAAGTCACCTACAAGATAATTTGTCCATATTGAGGATCACATTCTCTCAGAGTAATCGGTTGATGCTACTTGGTAGATAAGGCTAAATCAAGTAGTAGGATGGGCCACGGCTTAAGGTGGATGCGATATCTACAGTATCATCCTTTTCTTTCATATTCTTTCACATTTTTTTCCTTACTTCTTTTCTGTCTTCCCCAAAGTACCAGTTATGGGGAAGGGTCAGAAAATTCGTACCAGGGGTCTAAACAGGTAACTTGTAAAGGACCACCTTAAACAAGATCAAGGGATGCACTGACTTATTCTAGGGCTCCCAATTGTGCTATTCAATCTTTGCATTAAAAAAAAACACAATACTGTAAATTGACATAATTCAATGGAGAATAATAATAATTAAAAAAAAACATGCACATTTGGTGCCCACAGAACCTATATTTATTACAGGAAAAACAGGACTTGCAGATTCTCAACTACTTAATTATTTGGTTCAGATTTGAAAAACAAATGTACTTCTGAACAAAAATAAACACAAACTCCATTTTCCCAGTTGCCGCAGCAGCATGAGATCACGTTTTAAGTCCTTTTGATTCACCTGAAATATTGCAATCCATGCATATCCGATGTTATCAAAATTGATAGCTCCTTTGAAAGGGTTGTGCTCCCCAGCAGAACAGTTTGTGTAATATTGGTTCCAGTTGACACAAGAGGTGTTGCTGGTGTCGTTGTAGGAATAATAGTTCATGGTGCACACCAGGCCTTCCTCCCTCCGTATGGGAACACTGCGGCAATCCCGCATCCCGTTTTCTCGAGGCTGAGAGCAGATAAAAGGGCTTTCATCCTCATTCTCTGTCTGATAGTAGGATTCCAGCTCCAATGTATAAGGCCTGGAAGAAAGAGACACAGGAGGTGGTTACAGAACCAAAATCACACTAGTTGGGGGGTGAAGTAAAGATGGAATGTTCTTTTCACAATGCAAGAAGAAAGTGGGAAGTCACACTGTTATTCTTACAAAGCAACAGTGTGAAAATGGAACAGAGCAAAAGTGGTGTTTATGCAGTCAACAGAGCAATACAAGGAACTGATGGCTCAGAGGTGTTACAGGGGCCAATAGGATAATTGAGTTCAGAGCAAGCAATCAGAGAAATTAATTGTAGGTGGGAGCACTCTGATTGCCTGGAATGGCTATTCTTTTTTAAAAAAAAATGTCTCTAAACTACTGATGTTTTGAAGCTAAAAAATGATGTCAGATAAATACATCACTCCAAGTTATCTCTTTCCCTCAAATAATTTGTGCTGGTTGTTATCCAAGGTAAGATGTGATACTAGATAGGGTACATGTAGAACTGCAGTCCCATATATCTGCTATTTCTTTATGGATTATGAAAAACATAAAACACTTCAAAGGGAGGCAGAATCTAATAACCACCCACCTTGCTATTTGCATAATTACTAGAATATGTCATTAAGGAAAAAAAAGTGGAAAACAGTCATAGCCCTAAATAAACTGGCTTGAAATCAATGGTGGACAACTTGCAATTCGCCAAACTGCTTGGCAGCCCAGGGGCCATTTCTGCAGCTCACTAAGCTTCCATGTTTTTTTTAATCACACAAACTGATGGGCTATATGGCCAATATAAAGCAAGCTATGATCCACCAAAGTTTATTCCATAATAAATTAATTCATCTTGGGGATACTTTCACACGTATTTTTCTTGGGGGGGGGGGAGGCACGTTCCACTTTCCTAATGCACTCAGGTCATAGAAAAGCTTTCAAAGCAAAATTTAGGAGAGGTTTAGCCAGGTTCATTCTTGAATTGTTGGTTTGAATACCTTTTGAAACTTAGCCATCCCTCACCCTCCATTCAGCCTTTCGTCCTTCACTCAGACCACGTATAAGGAGAGCCGTGTTAGTCTATTATGGCCCCAAACAGATAAGAAAAACCAAATGATATTTGTCCAAAACATTAATGAACGTCAGGACACAAAACAAGAACAAAGTAATATCAATCAGATAATATCCATTGAGACATTCTACTGAAGACCTCAAAGGGTCCAGTTTAGAAAATCAAGACTTTAACAGAATGATTGAGAGACTTCTGAACTCACATACATGAAAAGGTTTTAGACAATCTCAAAAGGTCTCACCAAACACAGTGGATGTTCACAATGGTTAATTGATTAGGTACTTGTAATCTGACTCATCTGTAATTGCATCCAACTTTCTTCCCCTCCTTTCCCTTTGGTTCATCCCAACTGAAATCTTACATCTGTTTAGTCCAGGGGTCAGCAACCAGCGGCTCTAGAGCCACATGTGGCTCTTTCATCCCTCTGCTGCGGCTCCCTGTCACTCAAAATATGCGTCACAACTGCCAATGTGCGACACCCACCGATGTGCAATTTATTAAGCTTTTCAACCCCCGGTAGGCCAGCCATGAATAAATCCAAGAAAAGAAAAGTTTCAGAAGAAAACAGAATCTTTAATTCAACTATATATGCTAGTTTTGTGGCCGCTCAGAAAATAGTCAGGCACGGGAAGAGTTTTGTGGCTCCCGGTGTTTTCTTTTCTGTGGAAAACCGGTCCAAATAGCTCTCTCAGTGTTTAAGGTTGCTGACCCCTGGTTTAGTCACTCTGTGACTAAATGTTTGTGTCGTTTGTGTCTTTTGATAAAATTTATTAGTCAGAAAAGGTGCTGCCAGACTCCCGATCTTTCACTCAGAGCAATAGCTGCATTGGGGGAGGGGGGGTGTCGACTTGATCAGAACATGGTTTTGGTTTGTTGACAATTTATTTAGAGCGATTTTATGTTACTGAAACTTAACTGTTCTCTCTTCAGAGCAAACAAACCCACAGGGGGAAAAACATCCAACTTCCAAAGAAAAATCTCTAAAACTTTTTTATTTTATGATAAGTTTCAGCTGCGTTGATAACCCAAGAATTAGAGGGCTCTTGAAGAGTTTTCACAAGCTTCGAATTAATATTTCTCTGCTGAAACTTGCTTAGACTGTTCAGATATTAACAAGATACTCTATATGTTAGGTACTTCACATTCAGTCTTAAGAATCATGAGCACAATAACAGCCTTATTGCACAATTAGTGGTTACACATAAATAGCACTGAATTCAACACAACACATCTCTCTGAATCAGAAAGTCTCCAAAAACACTACAAAAACACATTTTGCATCCATAGCTATATGTGCATTAAACATTTTGTTGTGTATACAGAGTTTTAGCTACATTGAAAAGACATCACATAATGTATATGCAACCATAAATCAGGAGAGAGGTCTGTACTCCTTCAAAGCTTGGTTTCATTATACGGTGTCAGCATTATTAATAATGACTTCTCCCATACTTCTCTGGGATTATTTTCACTCCATTAGAAGGGATGAGGAACTGAATCTTGATAAGACTGGATTCTTCTTCCTGCCCCATTCCTGTTATCTCTGATTGAATTGTATCAAATTCTTTCCTGAGCCCAAATCTCATCAATTGCTGTTCTCCAGCTCTCCCTCTTCCATTTAGTCGGAGGTTGGAAATTCCCCCTTAATTTATAATGGCCGTCAGAGCTTTGGTTGTTGAGAATTGGAGTATTGTGACTGCCGATGGACATATTCAAAAGAGGACATTTCTATCATCGCTGTTGGGTAACTATCAGCTATGGCAATGGGACGCATTCTGAAAAAAGTATTATGTTACTGAGGATTTTAGATATTTGTGTTGTTATGGCTTTGCTAGAGAATTTCCACTTCTGTTACATCAGCAGGCAGAGATGCACCCTATGTATGAATACTGTGGTGCATACGGGAACTATTATTTTAATTTATTGAAACCCTTCAGCACATACAAAGAACCTGTGCAAGCCTACCTCATTTATACTTACAGACTGAAGTTTTCAGGAAGAAAGCAGCGGTTCCTAAGCAGCCCTGCCCAAAGCTGGACTCCAACGATACCAAAGATGAAGAAGACAAAGAAACAGAGGAGGAGGACATTCCCCAACATAGGAAGTGTGTCCAAAAGCAGGGTGACCAGGATGCGCATACCTAAGAAAGCAAATAAAAGCAGTATTTTAGGATGAGAAGTTTGACTGAGTTAGCTCATCCTTGCTCTAAGAGAAGAAGGATATTAGAGTTAATAACCACACATGCTATAGGGGTTTTCTTCAATTTGGACTCTTTTAAATGTGTCGGGGCAGCAGTTTCCAGAACAGGCTGGGAATTCGGGGTGGGGGATGGGCTTGTCACATAATTTTAAGAGGTCAACATGGAAAGGCTGTTTTGCAATGTGATCTCTCCGGATTTCTTCCTAATGAGTCCACAACATATTCTAATTAATCAATGCTAATCTAATCAGGTATGGTAAGAGTCAAAGGTTCACAGTTGGTGTGGTCCTGTGGGCTCAGCAACACATATCAATCACTGAAGACATATGGAAACATACCACTCTAGAACATGTAGGAAAGTAACCCACTTTCTTTACCTCTTAAAAAAAGAAAATGTACAGTCAGCATGATGGACAATTCTGAAGCACAGGAGCTCACCATGAGTACCCCCACAGATCCAAGGAAATCCAAAGTAATTTTTATATCTGTTTTAATGCTTATTTATATTGGTTTCTTGTATTTTTTCTGTTGTACGCCGCCCGGAGTCCTCCGGGAGTTGGGCGGCATATAAGAAACACCAAATAAATAAATAATAAATAAATAAATAAAGTTACATCTCAGTATGGATGAATCCTGATAGAAGTATCCTTTTTTATATGTTAAAAAGCTTTATTGCCATTTCTCTTTTTAAAAAAACCACCTTCTTACACTTGATTAATAGCTACAGTATAAAACAAAGGTATCAGAAACAAGCCACCAATAAAATGTCATACTTAAATTTATGGAGCATGACTGCAGTGGTGTGCATTTATTGGCAGAATACTCCATTGACTTTAACTTTAAAACATATTGAGCTTTGACACAAATCTTTAACTAGCTGTAATGCAAAATTTATTTTATAATATTCGTTCTTTGACTTTCTGTTTGCTTATCGAAAACATTTTGTTACCCTCTTATTCATTTTTCACTTAGGGGTAGATAATCAATTTAATTTCCTTCCGTTTTCAATTTTTCCTCTTATAAATCAATTCTACCTTCTCCATCTATGTCCTTTTTTAAGAAGATCTGTCTGTAAACTATACATTTTGTATGCGATGTTGTCTAATATTGTATTTTTAGTAAGCAGGTTTCCTAAATGTAATGCTTTTTCATGTATTTTAAAACCCCATTCCTCATATTTTTGTGCACATTTAATATATGCATTTCATATCAATGCAAAGCTCTGAGAAATGTAGATATTAAAGGATAACTGCATTCAGATCCAAATATTCATTCAGGAGATGCAAACTTGCAAGTATTCTGCCCAGCAGTGAAATCTACTTACCTTCCCTACCGGTTCGGTTCAATTTGTGCGCACGTGCACGATTTGCACATGCTTTTTCACCCTCTGCGCATATTCAGAAGGCTTGGCGCATGCGCAGAGGTTTTCTTTAAAAAAGAAAATCCGGGCAGGTGGGCGGAGCCTCACGCTGCCGCCGCTACTGGTTCTCTGAACCACCGGTGGCTGCCGCTATCAGTACGCCCGAACCGGGTCGAACCGGTAGCATTTCAACCCTGATTCTGCCCCATTTGTAACCGAAAGCTCATTGACCATCATGGACACTCAATAGATGACATAATCATCCCTGCTCTTAAAAGATTGAAGCCCAATGTTCTTTTATGTCCTCTCTCCCATTAGACTACAGTTTGCTGTTCAGTTCCAAAGGGAATTTAGAGGCCTACAAAAGTTGTTGTACTCATGATTACGTCTAAATGCCTTGCTCTAATTATTTGGAAGTTTTATACTATGGTTGTAAATAGATTCTCAATAATCTATTTCATTCTAATCTGGCATTTTCTTCTAAGCTTTTTTTATTTTATAGATCCCCTTCTTCCCCTCATTAGCACTTTGTGGAATTACCATTTAATCATACAATGTTGTTTAATCATAAGAGTTATTCAGGGAACACTTTGCGGTTTGTAAAGGGATCGACGTTGCTCTTAAGTTTCCAAGTCTTTCCGTAGATGAAACATAAATGGATAAAATCCCTTCTCACTTCATACATTTAAGAAAAAGTGCCTCCATCCCCAAATTACTCTTCAGATTTTCCTTTTCTAGGGAAAGCATGCATCAGTTAATCTTTGTATTCAGCCCATCATGGATACTTCTGTAGCCTGTTCTCCAGAAGAGTTCATTCATGACTTTGCAGGCTATACAGCTAATATAGAGTTCATACCAAAAGTCAAATTTCAAGCTATATAATAGTGACATGGAATATTGAACTCTACCTCAGTCATCTTCAGGACAGCACCAAAGTAAAACAGATCCAGTGCTATTAGGCCGGACTGGACTCTTCACAATTATGTGCGTTTGTGGATAATTTTTTATTTATGGTTGTATATGTTGTGTGTGAGTGAGCGTACACATATTACATCAAATATTATATTTTAATCCAGTAAGGAAACTACTATGTCTGCCTGTGTACAGAAACCTGTTGTATGTGAATAGGGTCTTCCAGGTTTTCCTTCTGCATTCTGTAACAATTTTTTTAAACTCAGCTACCATTCCCTGTTACTTGCTTGACTTCTTGTTAATATCTTGCTCCATTTATAGGCAAACTTTTTACAGGAGAAAGATGCTATCTCACTGCCTATCGGTCTTTGTATTCTTACTGCTCATAAGTCAGTAAGAATTACAGGCACCTGGCAAAGAAGCAATCCTAAAAGCTGCTGTGGTCTAGAGGTGGAGCTCTTGCCTCACAATCAGGAGGTTGTGAGTTCGATCCTAGGTAGAGGCAGATATAGGGTCTCCTGCTTGGGCAGGGGGTTGGACTAGATGACATGCAAGGTCCCTTCCAACTCTGTTAATCTGTTAAGTTCCATGCTCCCCCACCTGTGTATCCATAAAACTCCTTTTATGTTTTTGTTTCTCAATACATTAACATTTCCCAAACCCTACTGACTCTACTCTGATTGCAAATATTCAAAAATTTATAAGATCGTTTATTTTTTTCTAGTTCCTCTCTTGGTAACAAAACAGCCTCTCCAGCCCATCACTTGATGACCTTCCTTAAGTCTGTACGTTTATTTGTGATTCTGACTTTTCCTCATTTTGCTTCCTGGGCAGTCTCAGCTCTGCTGTGTAGGATCAAAGATAAATTACCCAGGATTTGGAAATGTTTGAAGCAAATTATATCCACAGTTAGATAGAGGCAGATACATTCAGCCATGTATCTATTCTACTTGATGGGGGGGTGAGGGGTGGGAGGATGCTTCAACGGAGGTGCTTGTATCATAAAACGATAAAAGCAGCAGCAACAACAATAACAGGGAACATCCTGGTAGATTAAGTTTAATTTACAAGATTAGAAAAGCAAATATAGCCTAGGAACTTCCAGGTTCTGACAGATGGATCCAGGTCAGAATTTCTCGTGTTGTCAAGGTAACAGACACATTCAAGCAGATGGGTCTTCTTCTGTGCTACAGAGCTTTGCACCTACTTATGCTATTAAATGCAGGGGCAGGATGGAATTTTGACTTTTATTTAGGCACTCTACTGAATTAGATGCATCAGATTTCAGATGCTTTGGACTTTCACCTAATATGATTGCCTTGACGTAACTAATTCAAACAACCTCTTGCGTTTGTTTAGAGGGGGAAAACCCATAAGGTATATGAAATACAACAGGTGTTCTCCACTACAACAATAAATAAATTATTGTACACCTTCAGAAGTAATGACTTCATTGGGTTTAGGGGCATGTAAGAAATAGATGCACAGCTTAGTAGAAGTTACGTAGCACCCATCATACCTTTTTTTTTTGGCTTAACATGACTTTTATCAGATTGGTCATGCTTAACTTTTTCATTTTTCACAACATTTCCATTTTGAAAGTCTAGAGATTTATAATAAATGAACATCACTAATATATACACTTCTGCAGAGACTCAAAGGACTACACAAATACACAAGTATTGTGGCACATACTGTTACATGCCACTTTGGTAGTCACGAGCTGGTAAGAGACCATTTGCCACCCTCTGTTATGTTGTGCTTGGCAGTGATTTTGACAGACAACTGGACCTACAAGTTAGGCATCCTTTAAGATCACTCCAGGCTTTGCTCCAGGCTTTATGCAGGTGAGTTCACTTCAAGTTTGCCCATTCAAAGCAAGACCAAGTTCTGACAGTGCTTCCACTGTGATCAGTTTAAAAAAAAACTATGATCCCTTCCAAGTTACTCAAGATCCCACTGGGGGGCAGGGTTAGTGGTGGTAGTTTAAGAACCCACAATTGGAGAATCCCTGAAATAGAAAATAGAAACTAATTTCCTAAAACATCTGACCAGTAGTTTGAAATCAAGGTGCTGCAATCAACATTTGACTTTCAGAGATACAAAAGAGTTCAAAATACAAACTGTCAAAATGCAAATATTAAATCAAAAGCCTCTGGAGCTCCCTTTTAGGCATACGGTAGGCATTATAGATGTACAATAAATTCAGGTTTCTTTATGGTTTGTATTGATATCTCGCCTTCTCTCCAGCAATTCAGGAGGACTTACATAGTACTTGCTCTTCCAATTTCTCCCCACAATAGCAACTTTGTGAGATAGTTTGAGGTGATGATATGTATGATCATCCAGTGAGCTTCTGTGGCCTGTGTCTCTCCAGTCCTAATAAGATCACTACCATCCCATAGTTCTGGCTTTACTGTCATGATTTATTATCAAATGGGTATCTGCCCTTGAAAAACTATTTTTCCTAATTCAAACCTGTGTGTGTGTGTGTGTGTGTGTGTGTGTGTGTGTGTGTGTGTGTACCATGCTTAAATAGAGTAGCCATTCAAATCTAGGAATAACAGAATAACAGAGGAGGTCCTCTAATCCAATTTGGGAGGAAACTCTTCCATCACTGAGGAAAAAGAAAAAATTCTAGTAAGCAGTCCGAAGATGAACACTGAACCTACAGCCCAAGTGAAGAAGGCCAAGAGTTGCAAATCTCTTCGTTTTCCTCCTGATAAACCAATTCTCTAAAACAAATAACTGTACCCATTATTTTCCATACTGTTTTGATACGGTTAAATGGAAAGTGTTTCATTATTTCTGGAGAACTCATTCCTCCCAGAAGGTTGAAGATGAAAGGGATCACATTAAAAGCAACGTGGGCATAAGGTATAAAGATACCTTTATATGAGCCGAGGTGGCGCAGGAGTTAGAGTGCAGTACTGCAGGCTACTTTAGCTGACTGTGATCAGCAGTTCAGCTGTTCAAATCTCACCGGCTTAGGGTTGACTCAGCCTTCCATCCTTCCGAGGTAGGTAAAATGAGGACCCAGATTGTTGGGGGCAATGTAAATATATACATTGCTTAAGGGTGTAAACCGCTTAGAGAGTGCTTGCACTGTGAGGCGGTATATAAGTCTCACTAATAAATACAGTGCATAGCTGAGGATAGGAAATGGATAGAATCTAATGCCCAACAACCTGTGATGTTGGAAAGACTTTTTTTTGCCTTAAATCAAGGAGCATCTGGCAACTCAAGGAAGAGGATTTGTTGTTTATCATCCTCTGCAAGTTATTTATTGCTAGTGGAAGAAAGCACCCTTCCATAACTATATCCATACATGTCCTCATGCCAATATTGTGTCTAATAACTCATCCATTCTTTTCCATCATGGAAAACCACTAATGCCTCCAAATTAAGGGAATGAATGGTAAAAATGAAACAAGCTGAATAATTGATTCACATGAGACATTAACAAAAACAAAACACCACTTCAGAAAGAGAAGCAAAACACAAAAAAGGCAAACAATTTTGGAAACAAAATACAAACAGTTCATTCTGTGTTTGATCATAATCACATAAACCACTCAGAGTCCTTGTTTAGGTAGTGAGATGGGCGGTGTATAAATTTGATAAATAAATCAATCCCTCCATTTTCTGAGGGGATGGCTCAAATGGAAAGACAATTCATCAAAAGGGAACAAACTGGATTATTCATTCATAATGGTCTGGCAAACAGCCCGATAATTGATGTGCTGAAGGGACAGAGGGGAACATGTTCAGTGCAATTTCAGAAAATATGTAATATCTCCAATTTATTCTTTTGATTCCACATTATCAGAAATGATGAACTATTACCAAAGGAAGGGGGAGAAGGGAGAAAAGACATTCAACTTACTAGGAACTCTGTTAATGGCTCTCAAAGGCCGGAGTACCCTGACTGTCCGAACAGCTGAGAAACTGACATTCTGCAGGTCCAAAGAGTATTCCAGCATGCTGCAAAACAAGTATATATGCAAATATATTATATGTATATCTCATAAATAGAGGAAACATTTCAGAATTCTGCAGGAGAAAAACCAGATGAAGCATCCAAACCGAATATACATATATGGTGATTTTTAAAAACAACAACAACAATCCACTATAGGATTTCTCCCCATCAAAGAATATTCCTAGAGGAATTCATCTATGAGTCATTTGTACACCAGATTTAAGTTTGTGAATCAAAACTATTTTGGAAAGTGTTCCCTCATCTTTATTTTGGTTATTTTCTAGGCAATAAGTGAAGTTTCCCAAAGTTTATTGTACTTTTCTGAATGGGGAAATTTTGTCCACATAGCATAAAAACAATATAAACTAACTAGAGCTTTCAAATTTGGATTTTGTTTCCAACATATGGGAACTATCCAAAAGTGATGCAAGCTATAGGATCCTCAAAACCAAGTGTCCACTTTGGGGTCTATTTTGGAGCAGAGTATTCATAGAAATATGAATTATCCCATGGAACCATGTTTACATAAGTGCTATTTGCTGTCAGCATGCAGACTCCTCTTAAAGCAATAATTTGGGGGCATTCTTTCATTACTCAGTTTGCATTCATCTGCACTTCTATTCAAAATTCCACTGTCCAAACCATTTAGTTTCTTTCTTTGCTTCAGATCCTTTTCCTGGCTTCTCATTCCCTTCTCCATCTGGTGTTCTGTCCTCTCTACAAAGTGATTCACAGTTTTCCAACTTTTAGCTTTTGTTTGTGCTTACTACTTCTTTCTTTGTGACTTCCTTTCTTTCCACAAAACAAAAATCTCTGCTCAACTCAACACTCCTTTCATTTTTTTTTCTGGTTCTAGAAAACACCCCTCCTGGATGTGTAGGAGATGCTCTTTCTCTTCCCTTCCTCAAACAGAATGGGACAACTCACCGTGGCCAACTCACCGTGGCCAACTTGCTGCAGTCAACTCGCTACAGACCAACTCACAACTGTGGGACAACTTGTCACAGGACAAGTCAACAAATACAAAAGTTAAACTAATTTCAACAGAACCATGGCTAAATAAATAAATAAATAAATAAATAAGTAAATAAAGTAACTGAATGAAATTATTAATACAGCTTTGAATTGTCCCGTGGCAAGTTGGCCGTAGCGAGTTGTCCCACTGGGTTAGGGTTAGGCTGTGGCAAGTTGGCTACAATGAGTTGTCCTAAACCTTCCTCAATTCCATTCTCATAGTACCTCAAAGCGTGTATCTAATAGTTCACTCTACAGTCCTTCATTTGCCTCCATTCTTTCCTCCCACCCTCTCACTCCTGTGATAGGGCCCACTCTCTGTCTTAAAAGGCTGTACTAAAGCTATAAAGCTTCAAGCGCACTGCTTGTTTGTTTGTTTTATTTGTCAAGCATATATGATTAAAGCAAAGTATAAACAATAAAAATATGATATAATAGTACAAGCATGAATAAGAGTATAAGAGGTATGAATATATGGGTACATTAGGACAGGAACGGTATGCACGCCCCTGTATTTCTGATAATACAGAAAAAAAAATAGCAACAACATCATTTCTATTTTGTAACTGCTCTGAGAGTTCCAGGCATCCCACAGGGAGGTCTTTCCTAATTTTAGCCAAAACAAAGTTTCTAGTCTGAAGACATGAATTCCATGGCTGAGTGTAGACTTACACCTGGATCTTTACTGTACCAATCTAGCACTTCAATCGTTTTCCAGGTTCCATTATTCTTTTTCAAGTCTCTTGGAAAACTAAGAACCAAGAACCAAAAACTTCTGCATCACCGTGAAGAATGTCCGGACTCAAAGAAAGAAGATACTTAGGGAGACTATTCCTTCCTTTCTCCTCTTTGAATTCGGTAGCCACCTACCTGCCTATCTACATTAGCAACAAGCATTCAAGGTTCTAGGATAAGCTATGATCACATTACATTTTAGTTGGAAAAACTGTACAGATGTAATTGCTAGTATTTTTTCCCTGGTGCTCCAGTAAAGGAAAATGGTTTCTGAAATAACTTAAAAATCACTTGCCCAGTACTTTAGGTATGATGATGTATATTTTTATTACTGCTACGTAAGTGAAAAAATAATTTATGGTGCAGCCTTGAAGAACAGTTAAACACTTTCACATCATAGTTCTGGAAGATGCCACAAGGTACAATTTTATCTGCCTTCATAACATAATCTCCCTGTTACATCATGAAATGTATTCAAAAACTCCATGTAATTTACCATGTCTCCTTTGCTCAAGCACAGTTCCTGCTATTTGGGAAGCACTTTTTAAAAGTTATTTAAAGATAGAGCTGTGCAATTAAATTTAATAGTAGTTCTGAATCACTGCAATGAGAAATGGATCTCACCACCAGGGACTACCCTGAGATGGTCTGATGGTGTCCTAACACTTCCAGCTAACAGAGCCAGCTAGCAGGTTGATGGAAACTGCAGCCTTCTAATATCTGAAATGCTGAAGCTGTATTTTTCCAATGCAGATAGTTCCCAAATCCTGCTTTAAAAATTCAGCCAATAATGTATGCACTATTAAAAGAGTACAGCTACAAATGCAACTAGGACAGAGCCACTAGATTAAAGCTACCATAGCCTAGTGTAAAAGTATCTGCAAAAGTTCCATGTTTAATCTTCAGTTTCCCCAAGTAAAGCTAAGAAGAGCTCCTGAAGAGCTGCTGCCTATACTTTTATGTAACAGCTCAGTAAACCTCAGGCAAGCTCCAGGAAACTGAGAATCTTGCCATGACAAGGTCTTTGCAGAAGTCCCATGGGCGCTTTTTTTCAAGAGGCAACTGGACTTTCTTTGAAGACGTTTCGCTTCTCATCCAAGAAGCTTCTTTAGTTCTTGGATGAGAAGCGAAACGTCTTCAAAAAAAACCAGAAAGTCCAGTTGCCTCTTGAAAAAAGCACCTTTGAGACAACCATGACCTGGATGACTGAAAATCTCCATAGAGGACTTTGCAGAAGGGAGGTTGAAAGGAGATTGTCAGAGAGCCACAGGACAGCCACCATTCATAGTCAGGGCTCACCAGTGTCCCATTTCTGGAACTCTGCACTTTGACATGGCCCAAGGGCTAATCAATAAAGTAAACTTAACTATGTGTTATATAACTATGTGAAATATAATCCATTAAATTAAATTAAATTATCACCAAGCACATACCAGTGCTTGATGAGGAACAGCAACATAATTTGGAAGGATAAAAGAAAATGTATGGCATGGCAAACATTATAGCATTATATGAGGAGAACCATGTTACTCTATGGCAGCCCCAAATTGCCAGGAGTTTATTAACATCTTCTCTAAATAACAAATTTTATTACAAGGCATATGTTCTTGTGAGTACAGTTTATTTCATCAAGTGCAGTGGAGTGGCTAGATGGATTTAAATTGAGATATGATGTTGATGTGCCTTTGAGTTAGCCTTGACTCCTAGGCACTGCCTGGACTAATCCCTTCAGCCCTCCTGCCCCTCTTGGCAAGATTTCAGAAGAGCCAGCTCAGTGTAGTGATTAAGGCATCTAGCTAGAAACTCTCGGAAAGTGTTGAGTTCTATTCCCCGCTTACGCACAAAGCCAACTGGGTGACCTTGGGTCATTCTCTCTCTCTCAATCCCAGGAAGGAGGCAATGGCAACCACTTCCGAAATCTTGCCAAGAAAACTCTTAAAGCATCACTAAAAAGTTGCACACAAACGCAAATTAGAACGGTTCACTTTGTGCTGACTGGAAGCTACTTAGGGCATGTGAATAAAAACTACTGTAAGGAGAAGTTAGAAAGATGACAATCCAGAAGGCAGCTTGATACCTACACTGACCAAAAAGGTTGCTACTATTCTGTAGTCCCGTAACCCCCAAATCTTCCTGCAGTTGCCTCTGGCAATGGGCAAATGTGTCCCCCCCTGCCCAAAAAAGATCTCACATCTCTATAAGGAGAGCGAAAGGATTTGAAATGACAGTGGCATCGGGGGGGGGGGCTTTTTAAAAACTCTTCTTGCAATCCCCATTCTTGATTATTCCAATACTTATTTATAATGTTATATTTAACATTGTTTTTCGATTATTAACAGTATATACATGCATTCCTCAGAATGAGAAGATGCATCAAGGTGACAAAGGGTAAAGGACTAATGGCCCTTTGACAAATACTTAGCACCTCCACTAGCTGAAATTCTCATGACCATGGTGTCCTGCCCGCCCTCCCCTCACCCTGCTGCCCAAGACAGTGTAGTCACTCTACACTGATGAAAGTGGGAGAGGCTATTACTGGGTATACATGGACTTGTTTTGTGTGAATTAGCCACAAGATGGCTCCCTGAGCTGAAGTATCATGTATGCTCTGGTAGGGTGTAAGCGATCAAATGGGAAGAAATTGGATTGGAATCTAAGCCTAGACCTGGTTTATTCCTTCAAAGGGGTTTGGATGCAGGCCCATGGACCTCTTTTTCTATTGAGGTGGCAGTGCGGGGGGATGCTTGGAAAAGACCAGTTTAAGCCATCAGGAACATAGGGCTGGAGCTTTATGTATGGATTAGAAACGAAAAACTTTCCTTCAAGCAGCAGGCTCTCGGCAATCTATTTTCTAAGGATAGGAAGAAAAATATATATGTATATTTAATTTCTGGTGTATGTTTTGGCCACCCTGTCTAGAAAGGTCTTTACTACAATCCAGTGTTTCTAGAGCAGTGTTTCTCAACCTTGGCAGTTTGAAGATGTGTGGACTTCAACTCCCAGAATTCCACAGCCAGCATTGTTGGCTGTGGAATTCTGGGAGTTGAAGTCCACACATCTTCAAACTGCCAAGGTTGAGAAACACTGTTCTAGAGAGTACAATCAAATGCACTGAATTGTGAATAAGATTTACCAAACACAAGAGGTTAAGCTCCAAGTACAGGTAGCCTATCAGCATCTGTTTTATATCCCAACTATCAGCTCAATGGTTTCTATACTGACTGGCAGAGGCTGCTCAGGGGCTCAGACGAGACTTATTTTCCAGCTCAGTCCTGAATCCAGGAGAACATTGAGCTATGCTAGGCTGTGATGTGCCTTTCTAGAATTAATATGTGCTTCAGATTTTCCCTTCTATAAACAACCTTTATATATATATTAATCAATGTTACATTGAACAATCCTCTATACAACTTAAAAGTATCATATCTCACAAATAAATATCATTTGGACATCGTATTTTAAAACTATTTATTTATTTATTTATTTATTTATTATTTGTCAAACATGTATAGTAGTAATTTGTATAAACATAAGTAAAAAGTAACGATAAAAGAGGACAATAGGACAGTAGGACAGGGACGGTAGGCACGCTGGTGCGCTTATGCACGCCCCTTTGGAGATATACATTTCCAAAGACAAATGAAATTCCATAATCTCCTACTGCTTCACCTCACTGTTCTAGTGAACAGCAGGTATGAGATAAAATGAAATTGTGACTCTACTGTTATTCAGGCACACACCTTTAGACATTAGAGGCACAGGATGGGATTGAAAAGCAGAAAGCAAGGGACATCAATCTCTGCACAATTGCTCCTTTTGCTGAAGCATCCAGTATTAACCAGTCTTTTACTGAAGCTTCTAATGTTAATCAGCACTAAGGTCGGGAGCCATGTGGACTGCTGAACTGATGATTCACAGCTAAATGAACAGACACCACAAAATCACTTGTCACAATTAATAGCTCCATATTAAGAATCAGAATGGATAACGCGAACAGATTAGTAATGCTTCAGTTACATTTGGGCCCACAGTCGTCTGAGAAACTGAGTTACAATTGTTACACATACAGGAAGTATATACCTGTATGCTTGTTTGCTCACTTTTTTCTCTCAGTTGTTGCACATCTCATCAAAGAGTTGGCTGGCTCAAACTCATTGGCTTGTACTGAAGAACAGAGTTCCATATCAGAAAAATGAATGCACTTATGCAATTTATTATTATTAGTGAGAATTATATACTGTCTCACAGTGCAAGCACTCTCTAAGTGGTTTACACCAGTAAGCAATGTATATTTACATTGCCCCCAGCAATCTGGGTCCTCATTTTACCTACCTCGGAAGGATGGAAGGCTGAGTCAACCTTGAGCCGGTGAGATTTGAACTGCTGACTTGTGGATCACAGTCAGCTAAAGTAGCCTGCAGTACTACACTCTAACTGCTGCGCCACCTCGGCTCACCTCACTAATAATAATAAACTTATGCAATTTGCATGCAAAATTGGTGCAACTCCCATTGCACTCTGGGTAACTGGCATGCATTGATCAGAAATATTTGTACGTACAATTAACCAGCCACAAGGCACATGAAGCCTGATGCACCAAAAACTTTATTACCTGATTCCAGCATTCCATAATTCCTTATTTTCAATTGAGCCTCTTTTGGCTAATACGTTTAAATCTCCCCGTTACTAGAACACCAATCACTGAAAAGAGTGAGTGATGAGCAAAGAGAGGAAAAGGAAGAGATGAAACAGATAACATGGACAAGGAGGTGTAGGGAGAAGGTCAGAAACATTGCTATTGCTTTTGGGACATGGCAAATGAGATAGTGATGGTTGCTTAATTACAGATGTTAAGAGCCGAGGTGGCGCAGCGGTTAGAGGCAGTACTGCAGGCCACTTTAGCTGACTGTGATCCGCAGGTCAGCGGTTCAAATCTCACCGGCTCAAGGTTGACTCAGCCTTCCATCCTTCCGAGGTAGGTAAAATGAGGACCCAGATTGTTGGGGCAATATAAATATACATTGCTTACTGGTGTAAACCGCTTAGAGAGTGCTTGCACTGTATATAAATCTCACTAAATAAATAAATAAATAAATAAATAAATAAATAAATAAATAAATAAATAAATAAATAAATAAATAAATAAATAAATAAATAAATAAATAAATGTTCTTGGAGACTGTCATCATAAAATCATACAATTGAGGATTTGGAAGGGACTACAAAAATAATCTTATTAAATCTTCAATAATGTCCAGGAAAACCATTAACCATTCTCAAGAGGTGGTTGTCCAGTCCTTTCTTTTTTAAAAAAGCTCCCAAGTTAGAGAACTTATAGTGCCAAGAGAAAGACTGTTCCATTATAATTAGGTCCCCAAAGGTGCTTTTTCAAGAGGCAACTGGACTTTCTGGTTTTTCTTTGAAGGCGTTTCGCTTCTTATCCAAGAAGCTTCTTCAGCTCTTCTTGGATAAAAAAATGAAACATCTCCAAAGAAAAACCAGAAAGTCCAGTTGCCTCTTGAAAAAGCACCTTTGGGACAACCATGACCTGGATCACTGAGAATCTCCATAGACTCTTACAATTAGGATTTTTTCTTTATTTTAAAATACAATGTAGGCAGCTGAAACTTATAGCCATTATTTCTAAATATATTTAAATTTAATCAATGTATTGACCATCTCAATTAGCAAAGCAACAAAAATAAAATAGATTAAAAACAAACAAACAAAAACCCTGATCCAACAGTAAGAAAGAAATTAGCTAAATATGCTCCTACATACATTCCAGTCTGGTTACTGGGTGAGCCTTGGTCACCATGATGGATTATTTATTTATTTATTTATTTTGTGAGATTTATATACCACCTCACAGTGCAAGCATTCTCTAAGCGGTTTACACCAGTAAGCAATGTATATTTACATTGCCCCCAACAATCTGGGTCCTCATTTTACCTACCACGGAAGGATGGAAGGCTGAGTCAACCTTGAGCCAGTGAGATTTGAACCGCTGATCTGCGGATCAGTCAGCTAAAGTGACCTGCAGTACTGCCTCTAACCGTTGCACCACCTCGGCTCATTACCTTAATGAGGCCAGAAGGAATGTGAATCTGGTACTCTTACTTGATCTCTCAGCAACTTTTAATACTGTTGATCGTGGCTTCCTTTGAACTGAATTTGATATTGGAGGCCCTATTATGTGATTCCCCTATTTTTGGTAAGGTAGAGTCTAAAGAATAGCATTAGGTTAGTTCCCTGACACCATCTTGTCTACAATGCTGTTTAAAATCTGTATTAAGCTGTTGAGTCTGTTTATTATGGAATTTAGAAAGAACTTTCATCAGTACAAAAAGTACTCGGTTATGACAGCAATTAGATTATGACCGCTAAGAAATGTGGTCTTAAAGCATGACATCAATCAACTGCATAACTTAGTGATGGCAATCTCAGTGGTCTCTGTGGCCAACATTAAGTGAGGCTCACAGGTCATTAAGCAAGGACCTCATGTGACTGGAACTGCAACTTCTTGCATGCTTCCAACAAGCAAAGTCAATGAACACAGATCATGAATGTGTTTTATGAAAATCACTCAGACAGATTGGCTTCCCACTTCCAATTCACATGGCAATTAAAGAGGGAGAAGGGGAAATATATTGGTACTTGCAAGACCTTATAGTATTCTAAGAAAAGTAGTTTTAGATCTACATAATGTCTGCTTTTAGTATGGTCTACCTTATAGAGCTGACACGATTATCAGCTTTGACTGATATGTTAACTGGATTAATTCCTGGGCAGGAATACCTCTGCCACAATGATTCATTTAAATATTGTTTTACAAAGCCCTAAACAAATTAAGATTATTCCAATTATATTAGCCTCCCAAGCACCAATGTTCTTTGCGAAAGGTGCTGCTCCATCTTTTAGTCTCAAAGACTAAAAGACTGTCCTGTCCATCTCATTTCCTCTCCAGGGTCCAAAGGCTCTCCACAGTCTTCTGTTTAGACTGGACTCTCCCGGGCATGAACTCCCTTTAATATCCATCTTTTTAAAGGACTGCTTTTAATTGTTTTTCATTGGCCTTGTAAAACACTATGAGCAGTGGCGGGTTCCTAAATTTTTTACTACCACTCTGTGGGTGTGGCTTATTTTGTGGGTGTGGCTTGCCAGCCATGTGACTGGGTGGGCGTGGCTTGCCGGCCATGTGACTGGGTGGGCATGGCTTCTCGGACTGCTGAAGGGAGGGGAACTGAGATAGGTCCTGCCGCCCATTCCCCCTCCCCTCAGCAGCTCGAGAAGCCTCAAACGTGCAAAAATGCCTAGGATCATCACTGCATGTTCGTGGCTTCTCGGACTGCTGAAGGGAGGGGAATGGAGATAGCTCCTGCCGCCCATTCTTTCAGCGTCTCAAGCGCTCCCTCAGCCATCCTCCCCTGCTTGGACTCACTGAGGGTTAGGAAGGCAGCGCATGCGCAGTGCCGGAAGCTCGGCCTCTGGGCATGCGCAGAATTTTTTTTTTTAAAAAAAAATGGCGGTGCCCAGGTACCGGCAACCTACCGCACCGGTACTGTGACGTCACCAGCGGGCCACTACCGGTGCTATAGAGTGGACCGCACCGGTAGGAACCCACCACTGACTATGAGATTCTTTCCAATGAGAAATGGTATAAAGAGACTTCAGATAAATACATAAATTGTCACAAAAATGAAAAAGTCCAAAGCTCATGGAAAGTGCAGACTTTTGTACCACATGGTTCTTATTCTGAAAGGCTACACTGATTAATAAATTTAGGACATTATTGGGATTCAGGGTGTATCTTCATCAAAATGAAGAAAATAAATTGGCCCTTTTTAGGACGCCTTGGCTGCAGATTTTCAGCTATCATCATGCTAACAAAATGTAACAAAACTGAATAAAATGTAATTACCTGATTGAGGGAGGTTCTAGGGCCACAGATTGCCCAGGAGGTTCTAGAGCTACATATCACCCATGTTTACTTTAAAAACTTTGCCTTACTTTTTTTTTTAAAGAGTAAATTGGTATGGAACTAGAAATTGCAACTAATTTTATGAATGGTCTGCTGAGGACCTTCTTCATCCTGGGTTCAGAGAGGTTTGAAATGATCATAGCAATCACAACATGACTGACACTTTTATTCATTTATGTATACTATCGTCGGATTTCTTTTTGATGCAACAGAACCAGCTGTTTTTCAGATCTATTTCTTTTGGACACACTTTCTTCATTAATATGTCTGCCAAATAACTCCTCTGCATATTCTCTAATTGGTGTGTGAGCGTGTGCATGTGTAACAAGGTATAACATAAACACTCAGATTACTGGGCGATAATTACCTCATATGACTCCTCTAGGATATACTGAAAGATTGCTCTGCACAGGTAACAGTGGGCAAATTATTGTTAAAGTATCTTGTCCAACTTGTATGATTTTAAATCTGATCTCCAGTCAGTTGCTACCTAGAATGTAGTTGGAAAGGAACTACTGCTTTGTGCCTTCATTCCAGTGGTGGGTTCCTACCAGTGCGGTCCACTCTATAGCACCGGTAGCGGCCTGCTGGTGACGTCACAGTACCGGTGCGATCGGTTGCCGGTGCCTGGGCGCCGCCATTTTTTTTAAAAAAAATTTACATTAAATTTTTTTTTTCTTCTGCGCTTGCCCAGAAGCTGAGCTTCCGGCACTGCGCATGCGCTGCCTTCCTATCCCACAGTGACTCCAAGCAGGGGAGGATGGCTGAGGGAGTGTGTGAGACACTGAAAGAACGGGCGGCAGGAGCTATCTCCATTCCCCTCCCTTCAGCAGTCCGAGAAGCCACGAATGCGCGGTGATGATACTAGGCATTTTCGCACGTTTGAGGCTTCTCAAGCTGCTGAGGGGAGGGGGAATGGGTGGCAGGACCTATATCAGTTCCCCCTCCCTTCAGCAGTCTGAGAAGCCACGCCCACCCGGTCACATGGCCGGCAAGCCATGCCCACCCGGTCACATGGCTGGCAAGCCACACCCACAAAATAAGCCACAGCCACAGAGTGGTAGTAAAAAAATTAGGAACCCGCCCCTGCTTCATTCAATCACTTACCCGGAACATATTCTTTCTTCTACAACTATGTGTATCTGTGAGTGGGTCTTTTTTTATGAGAAGGCATAAAATCAGTATTGCTTGCAGAAGCAATGTTTAACACTGCGGACAGGCATTTCATCAGAATGTATCATAACTCTATCAAAATTAAGATGAACCTTTCTCTCCTTAATTCTTGTATCCTATGACAAGTGTATTTGTGCTAAATATCTCAGCTTCTTATGTTTTGAAATGCTTCAATTACATTATTCTTTGGGTGACAAAGTATGCCGCCAAATCCCTGGTTAACCTTCAATGACCCTTTCAATATTAATTTTCAAGACTGACCATTGAAATAATGACCAATAATTACATGAGTCATTAAAACACCTCATTTCTATGTCCAGCCCTGTTCTAGGCAGAGCTGCAGTTTTAGAAAGATGTGATAACATGCTCTATGTTCCTTTTCAACTCCAATAAGCTCAACCGTTAAGAGGGAGGACAAATGTAGAAAAATACTTTGGGGCAGAGTGTTAAAGAGTGCATCATATAATCACAGTGAATCATGAGCTTCCTCAAAATTTAGCAGGGCAAAATGTAAAGGTAAGGCCTTGTTCAGGAGATTTGTGTAGAAGGAACCAGATATCCTTTATAAGGATAAACAGTACATCATAATAGTTGAAAAGAACTGCCCTAACCCTAAGCCAGTCCTACTAGAGGCCATTGTTAAAGCAATTTACTACCCCATTAAATATTCTTGTTTCAAAATGAGTATATATATATATATATATATATATATATATATATATATATATATATATATATATATATATATATATATATATATATATATATATATATATATATATATATATATATATATATATATATATTCTCACAGGAATAGAGCCTGTGGCCTAATGGCTAAGCTGCTTCCTTACAAGACAGGCAGCCCAGGTTCAAATCCCAGTAAGGGTATGGCTATCTGACGAGAGCTAAGTAGCTCAAAATAGATCTATAATAGTCTCCCTTTATTTTCATTTATCAGCATAAAATGCTACACATATAGAAGATAGTGTGTAGGCTATAGAAACTGCCTGGATATCCCAGAGAGGGGCCAAAAGGCAAAATGAAAGCTGTGATGCTTTCTCCCATATTTGGGTACACCAGGATAATACGACAGAAAAACATATATAACCCTTTCCTGGTGAAGAGCTGATAGGGAATAGAGCCTGTGGCTTAATGGCTAAGCTGCTGCCTTACAAGGCAGGCAGCCCAGGTTCAAATCCCAGTAAGGGTATGGCTATCTGACAAGAGCTAAGTAGCTTGAAATAGATCTATAATAGTCCCCCTTTATTTTCATTTATCAGCAAAAAATGCTATACTCACATACAGAGAGAGAGAGAGAGAGAGAGAGAGAAGAGAGAGAGAGAGAGAGAGAGAGAGAGAGAGAGACAGAGACAGAGACAGAGACAGAGACAGAGACAGAGACAGAGACAGAGACAGAGAGACAGACAAAAGTTAATTTTTTCCAATAACTTTCAGCTCTCTCTGTAGAAAGGAAAGCTATATAAAGTAATGAAGAAAAAAAGGGACATATATTCCTCAGCAATGAAACTTCAATGAAAGTCAATAAGCTTGGGGAGCAGGAGAGGGAAAGAGGATATTTAATTTCATATTGAAAATGTTAATCTTTGCTAGCTGGATTGCTTTAGATTGGGTCCCAAAGGGAATAGGGCAGACCTTCAGTGAGTGAGAAATGGTTCATAACAAATGCTGACGTGGCTTTTATCCTGAATTTCTGGTTAAATTCCAAAGTAGTGGGGCTTTTAAAAGAGAAAGACTACCCATGTGCGCAAAGGCATGAAGAATCATTACTTATTGTTATGTAACTAGCATAACATTGCTTAGGGCAATATTATTCCATCAAGATAATTAGCATTAAAATTTTCCAATAATCTAAAGAGGCTCTGCTTCTCCCAACATGTTCCTCCTTCTCCTGTGTTGAAGTGGCCCTGTCTCTCAAAGATTCGGCCTGGCCCTTTCAAAGCACCATCTAAAGCACATCAGGATAGTAGAAATGTCTTCTCTGCAGGCACACATATGCTTCAAAAGACATGACCACCATTATGATCCACCATGCAGCACGTTCTGAGAGCAAATCTGTTAAATACTCCATCAATATTTCATCATGTATGTAATTTCAAACAGCCTTCCTTTCTATAATAGCTTGCCTGAGGCAAGCAACCGTTTTAGAATTTCAGCCAGCAGGATGGTTAAGGTGCTGGATTAGCAGCAGGGAGAACTATTTTCAGTCATGGAAGCTTACAGATTGACTTTGGGCCACTCACATTCTCTTAGGCCAATTTACCTCATTAATGTTATATAATGTTTCCCCCTCGTTATATGGGGAAAATACTGAAAGGGATAGTGGTATCCACATTGTCTTGAGTTCCTAGAGGAAAATGGGGATAAATCTAATGAACGAATAAATACTTGGAATGTTGAGGATGTCTACTGGCTCCTAAAATGACTGCCACGGTGAGGCATAGCCCATCACAAAAATCACATGGACCACCCTGAAAAAGCCTCTGGCATTACAGAATCTTCTCTACCACCTCCAAGCTCACATTCCTAAGAGTTTCTTTTTTTCCTCTCTTTTAAATTAAAGTTAGGTAGGGGAAGGAGCTAAATGGCACTAAGGGAAAGGTCTGCATTTTATTTTTGCTGTATTATATTTGTTGTTTTAATTGGCCCTGCAGAATGCTTTAATTGCTGGTTTTATTGTACGCCACCCAGAATGGCTTTGTGTGAGATCGGTGGCCATAAAAATTGGACAAATAAAAACAAACAAACAAACATGTCTAAATCTGCCAGTGTATTGAAAAAAATACATTGCCTATCTATGATACAACTCTGTTTAGATAAAAAAAATGTTTTGCACAAAACAAAGGTAGAATGAATGAGTGTGAACTCCAGACTAATTATCCTTATAATTATCCTTATAATTATCCGTAGACGTAATGGGCCGCTGCCTGGATGATGTTAGGGTCTGGATGGGGAAGAACCGGCTAAAACTTAACCCTGACAAGACTGAGTGGCTATGGATATTGCCTCCTAAGGACGTGACCAACTGTCCCTCCTTGGTTCTTGGGGGAGAGAAATTAGCTCCCTCAGAACGGGTCCGCAATTTGGGTGTCCTCCTAGATCCACAGCTTAAATTGGAACAACATCTTTCAGCTGTGGCTAGGGGGACCTTTGCACAAGTACGTCTCGTGCACCAATTGCGACCCTACTTGGAGAGGGAGGTACTTCTCACAGTCACTCATGCCCTCATCACCTCACGGCTGGATTACTGCAATGCGCTCTACATGGGGCTACCCTTGAAGAGTGTCCGGCGACTGCAACTGGTGCAAAATGCAGCTGCGCGAGCTGTGGTGGGTGCTCCTAGATGCACCCACGTAACACCAATTCTCCGCCAGCTGCATTGGTTGCCCATTAGTCTCCGGATCCAATTCAAGGTGTTGGTCGTTACCTTTAAAGCCCTACATGGCTCAGGGCCAGGTTACCTTCGGGACCGCATCCTGCCGCATACCTCCCTACGACCGGTCAGGGCCCACAGAGTCGGCCTCCTCCAGGTCCCGTCGACAAAACAATGTTGGTTGGCGGGGCCGAGGGGGAGGGCCTTCTCTGTGGGAGCTCCCTCCCTGTGGAACCAGCTCCCCCCGGAGATCAGGACTATCCCCACCCTACTGGCCTTCCGGAAAGCAATAAAAACTTGGCTCTTCCGGCAGGCGGGGTGAAAGTGTGACGATACTCTTTTAATTTTTATATGTTATATGTTTTTTAACTATTGTATTTTACTGCATTGTATTGTCGAAATGGATTCGAATATGTTGTGAGCCGCCCAGAGTCCCTAGGGAGTTGGGCGGCATACAAATCCATTTAATTAAATTAAATTAAATTAAATTATGTGTCTTTGCTTTAATAATGGAGCAGGGAGAATTGCTTCTAGTCCTTCAAACATATATTATGGAGCAAAGAGAAATAGTTCCAAACAGAATCAATATGAAGCAGAAGAAAGCAAAAAAAAAAGTATCTAACTTCTGGTGAAAGCCACTTAAGCCATATGGTATAATGACAACTTTGAAAGCTCCAGTACTTTTTCCCTTGCTCCAAATTCCCTCCTGACTTCGTTTTCCAATATTGCTCGTGTATCTAGACAGCACCGACCACACTCTCTAGCCTAACCAACTGGCTGCTCATTGAAATTTTCAACTATGGCTAGCAAGTGGCATATGCTTTCCTACTGCAAGTTAAACGCTCTCTGCAGTGTAAACCAAGGATCAGCTCATGGAAGAGCTTGTCCAGACTGGCCTCTGAAAGGCATGTTCGGAAGGGAGTTTCAACACATCTGAATAGGCCCCCAAAGCCTGGCATGAACAAAGTACTGCAGATGTTATTAGACTGCTAAATTGGCCAAGCAAAAGCCTAGGAGGGAAGCCTCGGCTAGGTTTCAATTCAGCAAGCTTCACACATGTTCAGAATTACATGCTGTCTTCTTTGCACGCGACTCTCAGAATGTGCTGGTGAGAAAAGGGGCAACGCAGCCTAGATAGCAGAGAGGAATCTGGATGCACAAAATAATGCTCTACGTTCCCCAGAGTTCCCCCAACGGGTAATGCAGGATTGTTAAACTGGATTCTCATAGTTGCCATGATGTAATAACCGAGCCCTTGGGGGTAATGTGAGACTGAATTGATAGTTCTGTTGCACATATTTGATTTGTGTCCAATAGTTGAAATACAGAATCATTTCTGAATGACTACCATTTAATTGAGTTTGGGCTCAGCAGAAGTAGATTCTTTCCCAAATTCTGATCAATGTTTGCCGTGCTAAACAAGCAATTTAAAAGGGATGTCAAAATGCACTTTCATTTGTTGGTGGATATTCTGACCATCTGTTAGCCAACTGTAATGGTATGTGAGAATGACCTTGGGAGACAGGAGGAAGAGATACAGGGTAGACAATCATGTCAAAGGTATCTGAGCTCACAGAAGGTAAGGGGGTGTGGGAAGTGTTTCAGAATGACCCTTCCCTAGTCTTCTGGAGAGTAACAAGCGAAATACTTGCAGTGTTGCAAGATTCTGTTAATCTAACCATATAATACAGAGTCAGTACTCATAGTTGTGCTTCTTGCCTGACTACCTCAAAGAGCTAATACCAACAGATGAAGATGTGATTTTTTGAGAGAGAGGGGAGAGAGGGAGGGAGGGAGGGAGAAAGAAATCATTATCTATGCTAGTGTTTCTCAACCTAGGCAACTTTAAGATGTGTGGGCTTCAACTCCCAGAATTCCTCAGCCAGCCAGCTGGAGATCCTAGGCTTTTTAAATCCACACATCTTAAAGTTAGCAACTTTGAAAACCAGATGGAGTTAGTGACGGGGGGGGGGATTTTTTAGATTTAGATTTATTATTAGAATTGGAAGGGACCTTGTAGGTCATCTAGTCCAACCCCCTGCTCAAGCAGGAGTTCCTGCACCATTTGAGACAGGTGGCAGTCCAGTCTCTCCTTGAAGGTCGCAAGTGTTGGGGCTCTCACGACCTCCGCTGGCAAGCTGTTCCACTGGTTGATCGCTCTCACCGTCAGAAAGTTTCTCCTCACTTCCAGGTTGAATCTCTCCTTGGTCAGCTTCCATCCATTATTCCTTGTTTGGTTTTCTGATGCCATAGAGAACAGCCTGACCCCCTCCTCTCTGTGGCAGCCCCTCAAGTATTGGAACACTGCTATCATGTCACCCCTGGTCCTTGTCTTCGCTAGACTGGCCAAGCTCAGTTCCTGCAACTGCTCTTCGTATGTTTTATTTTCCAGACCCTTTATCATCCTGGTTGCTCTCTTCTGCACTTTCTCTAGGGTTTCAATGTCTTTTTTGTAGTGTGGTGACCAAAACTGGATGCAGTACTCTAGGTGTGGTCTAACTAAGGCTTTATAGAGTGGTACTAGTACTAGATGTAGAACTCCCTCTCTTGAAAAACAGGAAGGAGACAAGAATATGGCTGCCCTTGATCTGGTGTCCATCTGAAGACTTGAACTTCACTTTGCAGAACAGTTCATCATTTTAGGATCATCTTTTTCAAAAGTACTAAGAATAAATTCCCTCTTCACAAACTCATAAACCAATGTAAGATGTATTTAGGGACTTGGGTTTATTCTTATCCTTCCACTTTGACAATCAGCTGTATGGGACTTCAGATATTACGCAGGTGTCAAATTCACATTTTGTGCCTGTAAGGATTTAACTAAATTTGAATTACACTAATGCAAGAATCATCACAGGTCTTAAACTTGGACTTGACCATACTGTGATTTATGGCAATATCCAGAGTCCTTAGGAAGAGTAGGGAAATAGGGAAAGTAATATCAGATTATCTGCTGTCACTAACAGCCCTTAGGCCGCTAAGAAGACTGTCCTGGGTTCAAAATCCACATTTACTGTTATGTCCGGATGGAGAGCGTGGGGCTTGGAGAAGCATTCCTATTGGTCCCAGCTGATGAACACAGCCGGCGGGAGAATAGCGCTCACTGATTGGTCCAGCCACTGACAGCTCAGTATAAAAGAGCTGTCAGTGCCTCAGAAGCTTGCTCGCTCTTCCAGGTTGTTAGCGAACGGAGCAAGTCACTGTTAGAAGTCACTGTTAGAGTTAATTGTTAGCAATAAATAGTTGTAAACTGTAACCTGCATCGCCTCATTCCTATGCCTTGTTCAGCGAAATGAACATTTACCTAACAGGAAATCTGAAGCCTTGTTTGTTTAACTGAGTCCTATAGCAACTCCGAGAAGCAGGCTTGAGATCCTAAAGAAGCATCCTCAAGCAGCTATCAGAGTTCGCCACTGCTACCAACATCACTGCTGGATCACCTTCTCTGATACTCCACTGATGAAACCTGCATGACTATAATTATCTATATAATTATCTATACATACTACACACTACACACTACAAAAAAGACATTGAAACTCTAGAGAAAGTGCAGAAGAGAGCAACCAGGATGATAATAAAACATACGAAGAGCGGTTGCAGGAACTGAGCTTGGCCAGTCTAGCGAAGAGAAGGACCAGGGGTGACATGATAGCAGTGTTCCAATACTTGAGGGGATGCCACAGAGAGGAGGGAGTCAGGCTGTTCTCTATGGCACCAGAAAACCAAACAAGGAATAACGTATGGAAGCTGACCAAGGAGAGATTCAACCTGGAAGTGAGGAGAAACTTTCTGACGGTGAGAGCAATGAACCAGTGGAACAGCTTGCCAGCGGAGGTTGTGAGAGCCCCAACACTTGCGACCTTCAAGGGGAGACTGGACTGCCATCTGTCTCAAATGATGTAGGAACTCCTGCTTGAGCAGGGGGTTGGACTAGATGACCTACAAGGCCCCTTCCAACTCTAATAATAAATCTAAAAATCTAAATAAATCTATTAAATAACCTCAAAGTTAAAGTATGATTATTTCTTGACCTTGATGTAGTCCTGTCCAAAGTTCATTGTAACTAGTAAAAATAATAGAGATCGAATTGCCTGCCAAGGGCTTCCTCAAATCGGCAGCCAATGCAGATTTTTATATCATACACCAGTCTTCTCCAACCTGGTAGCCTCCAGGTTGTGGAGACAGCAAGTCCCAGAATCCCAGCTGTATTTCTGCCAGGCTGGCTATAGCTTCAATACTTCTGGACAGCATCAAGTTAGAGAAAGCTTCCAGATGTTGGAGAGATGGAATAATGGAGCTGGCTAAGCTACCACTAGACCTTATATACTACAATGGATTATAAGTTTGAGAAGAGACTCCTTCAGATCCACTCATGAGTCCATGTGGCTGTAAGCAAGTCTCATTTGACTTAATCTTCCTCCCTAAAGGAAAGATATGCGCAACTCTGGGGATGGCTATGGGTCACATTGATCTGTTCGAAGACAAGCCGGGCATTTTAAAAAGCGACAAAACATTTAATTTATACGAAACCAACATTTTGTTTCAATTAAAACAATTTACAGCTAATACGATTACTGCATCCCCACGCATTTTACAATTTTTTTTTCCTGCCACATGAAACAGAACTGGGGTTGAAGGGATTGGGAACACCATCTCAGGAATCCTTGCAACCATGATGTTGTGTCTCCTACATGTGCGTGCACTGCTTTGAACTCTGTGGCTTAAATTTAAAAAAGGTTAATTGCTGAAGAAGAAGAAGAAGAAGAAGAAGAAGAAGAAGAAGAAGAAGAAGAAGAAGAAGAAGAAGAAGAAGAGGAAGAGGAAGAGGAAGAGGAAGAGGAAGAGGAAGAGGAAGAGGAAGAGGATGAGGAAGAAGAAGAAGAAGAAGAAGAAGAAGAAGAAGAAGAAGAAGAAGAAGAAGAAGAAGAAGAAGAAGAAGAGAGAGGGAGAGGAGGAGGAAGAGGAGGAGGAGGAGGAGGAGGAGGAGGAGGAGAAGAAGAAGAAGAAGAAGAAGAAGAAGAAGAAGAAGAAGAAGAAGAACAACAACAACAACAACAACAATAACAACAACAACTACTACTACTACTACTACTACATCAGGAGGATCTTAGAAGAACCCACCATCCCTCTAAAAAAATTGCTTCTACCAGCATGATGAGCTTTTGCTGTTGACTTCCTAACCCGAAAAATGTGGCCATTGCAGTTTATTTCTCAAACCCTTTAGTCCATTTCAGGAAATTCCAGTTAATTATACACAAAAGGGTGTGTGTGGGAGTAGGGGCAGAAGTCTAAGAGGCATTCTTCGTCAATAGGAAGGTGAAGAGAGAGAGAGAGAGAGAGAGAGGGAGAGAGAGAGAGAGAGAGAGAGAGAGAGAGAGAGAGAGAGAGAGAGAGAGAGAGAGAGAGAGAGAGAGCCTCCAAGCCCTTTATGTGTCAAGGAAATTTAACCCTCTTTGGCTGGAGGCCAGGAACTTTTCATGTGGATTGGAAACCTCAGCCAGGAGATTCTCGGGTGCTAGAAAGAACCTCTAATTTAAACCAGGTGCCTCTGGAAGAAGAAAAAAAACACTTCATGAAAGGCAAAAACTTGGTCGCGTTCCCTCAAAACAAAAGGGCAATCACGCACATTTTGACTGAAATATCCCCTTTTTGGAATGCAGCCTTCATGCTTTAAACAAACTCGCTGAAACCTCATCCATTTGGACAATCGGCATGAAACTGAGACTACCCATATTTCTGGAGCTGGAGCAAATGCTTGAGGAGGGATGCCAGCTATGTCCGCCCAAAGTTGCAGAGGCCTTACAGTATGGAAAGCAGCACACAGGCTGGCAGGGAACAAAGGAAAGTGGGGTTTGTGGCTGTCAGCCTTCACAGTGGCCTTCCTTGGTTGCTGCTGTCTGCAAAAGTTAACACTGTGTGTGCCATGGGAGGCAAGGAGGCCCACGGAAGATGGCAAGGAACACCATTCATACTGCCCGCTTGCCGGCTGCAAGGGGGACAGTGGAGACGGAGAGGTGTTGGGGAGATCTGTTGCTGCTGTCACACCTTTGCCTACAATCCTTATTCACTTCCTCTTCTAGACTGGGATAATAGAGAATGGCTGCCCAGGGATGATGCTCCCTATACACAAAGTCCTGGAGATTTAAGAATACACAAGGCAGTCTCTGAATATGAAAAAAAGGATTCCTCTGTAAGGCATCCTTGGTTCTCTCTAAGAGCTTGGTTATTTTCTTGCAGACATTTCATTACCCAAACTAAGTAACATCACCAGTGCTATACGGTACAGTAATGAAATGTCTGCAAGAAAACAACTCAAGCTCAGAGAGCACCAAGGACCCCCGCCCCATTTCAACCCTGAGCTACAAATATTCCCTTTCATTGGCATCATTCTGTATTCCAATGAGGTTGGCCCCATGTGATTTCCTGCAGGAAAATTCAAGGTTAACTCTAGGTCATTAGAAACATTGCACAGATCTCTGGCCTGTCCTTTACAGCATAACTATCAGGGGTGGGTTCCAACTTACCTCACTGCCGCTTCGCTTCCTCCCGTGCTGCGTGGCCGTGCCTCGTGGCCATGCACGTGGATGCGCAGTGCAAAAAACATTTTTTAAAAAATAAAAACGGCAAAAACAAGATGGTGACCGCATGCACAGTGCCAGAAACTCGGCTTCTGCACATGCGCAGAAGAACCTTTTTTTGAAAAAATTCAATTTTTTTTAAAAAGATGGCGGCTCCCACAGACCGGCACCGGTCAAACCGGGTTGGTGACATCATTGTGACATCACCAGCGGGTCGCTACCGGTTCAGGTAAACCGGTCCAAACTGGGAGGAACCACCCCCTGAACTGTATGCTGTAACATACAGCATCCTCTGACTGGCAGCAAGTTTGGGGGAAATCTCCCTTCCATTGCTACTTGGAATCACATCTTGAGCTTTATGTTGGTAAATCGAGTCCTTAGTCACCAAATAATGTCCTTTCCCAAGTAAACATCATGGAGCACAAATCATTTGAAAATCCTCTACCGTAACCAGCAGTAATGATGGATTGAAACTGATTAGATCAACGGCCCCCAACCTTTTGGGCTCCAGGAACCAGTTCCGTGGAGAGAGGTTTTTCCGCGGACTGGAGGGTGTGTGGTTTCACGTGCTGCCTGCATCCCGTGGATGGGGCATCGCTTGTTTGCGCGGCTTGGTTGCTGGCATGCTGTGGACCGGTGCTGGTCCATGGACTGGGGGTTAGGGACCCCTGGATTATATGAATGAGACCTTTTAAAAATCCTGTCCTAGGAGGTCTGCCCACCCCCTGTGCCAGGCATATATAATTTGGCCTTATATTGTCTAGGGGATGACTCCTCCTATATTACTTCTCAGGGTTCAATTTTTTTTAAGAGCTGTAACGATTAGAGGAGAACGTTGTAATTCCCTTTAGCCAAGGCTTCTGGTGTTAATTGTTTGTGATTGTATTTTTCTCTTTTTGTTTTGTTTTTGTTGCATTTGTATTTTGGTCTGTGACTGTAAATAAAAATCATATATATATATATATATATGTGTGTGTGTGTGTGTGTGTGTGTGTGTGTGTGTGTGTGTGTGTGTGTGTGTGTGTGTGTGTGTGTAACACATTTTTGCTGATAATGAAAATAAAGGGAGACTAGTATAGATCTATTTCAAACTATTTTGCTATCATCAGCTAGCCATACCCTTACTGGGATTTGAACCTGGGCAGCCTGCCTATAAGGCAGTACCTTTAACCTCTAAGCCACAGGCTCTCCTCCTATATCAGCTTGTACCAGGGAAGGGTTATATGTTTTTTCTGTCGAATCACCCCGGTATACCCAAATATGGGAGGGAGCATACTGCTTCCTTTTTGTCTTCTATATATAAGATCCACCAGGACTCCTTCTTTGTTCCCCACTCTGAGTAGTGAGGCCAAAATTCTAGTCTTCCACCCCTCCCCATTTGGAGGTCTTGGACATTTTAAGGGGTGCTTAAAAAGTGCTTAAATGCTTAAAGCATTCCCTTCATTCCTTGTCAGAATGGGTCTGGTCCATCCACTTTTGGAAGGCAGCTGGAAACATGGCACACACAGTCTGCCCCTGAGCTAAGAAACATGGGCTGCTGCCCGATCCTTTTGCTCTTAAACAAGTGGGGCTAAACTGGACATCCAGTCCTTCTGACTCTCTCTCTGTGTTTCCTAATACATCTGCCTCTGCAGTCTTCCAAGGTTGATTTTTATTTTATTTTTCCATAGCTATGTGGATCATTACAGGAGGAACAGAACATGTGCCGTACATAAAAAAAACACTATCTTTTCATGAATACTCTTTGCAGGTTAAAAAAATACTTCTGGAGAAGGATATGAGTATAGCATAGAAGGAAACTGATCTGATGCAAAGTTAGAGCTCTTCTGATTTCCCTAACAATGTCTTCATCTACCATCTTCCACCTCCCCATGTCCATATCGGCATCTCCTGAGTCTTTTGCCTCAAAAGGAGAGGAGAATGACTCGGAGGCCACTTGTGCAGGAGCCCCTGGAAATTCCAACATTGCACACCAGAAATAACAGAACACAGCAACTCTTGGCTGGGATTTATAAAACACTCCATAAATCTCCAATAAGATTATTTATAGTGCCTTTAATGTCTTTCAGTAGCTGAAAGAAAGTACTCCAAATGCCGGGGAAACGTTCGCTGACATCTATCATGTAATTCTGAATGGGGCAAAATAAATAATAGGCCTCTGTCGCATTTTTGCTCTTTGTATGTATGGCATAATTGGCGTGTATGAGGATTGCAGTGCTGAGAATTTTCAGCCAGGGCTGCCATTGGTTGCACTCTGGGAACTGCAGTTCCCAACACATCTGGAGGGGCCCTGGGAGAGAAAGGTTGCCAGAATAAAGCTAGAAACATTAAAAAGTAGAACTAAGCAACTGAAACTCTATACAATTTGCGCTAGGCACAATATTATGCTAAAACTTTCTACATTTGTTCTGTTTAGCTACATGTAATAACTAAGAAATATGAACACGATAATCTATTTCTCAGCTGTTTTCAGCAGAAAATTGCTTTTTGTTTGAGAATTAGTTTCTGACTTACCCAGCTAAAACTATAAAAAAATCCAGACGATTCCACGTGTCTCCCAGGTAGCACTTCTTCCCAAAAATCCCCAAGGCAATCATCTTGATTATCATTTCCACCGCAAAGAAGGCAAAGATAAAATCATCAAAACTCTGGAAGATAAAGAAGCAGGATCTGTGACAAAAATCTGAGCTGATGGCAGTTCATTTTTCAAGAAATCTGACCCAATCTGTTCTAAGGCCATCCTCCATCACAATCTTATGTGCTCCTGAAGGCAACTCTTCCCAGATTTCTAAGTGTAAGAAAATGATGGGCAGGGAAATTATTTCAACCCCAGAAGTGGGATGAAAGTGCCCAGCTACATGAACTGGATGTTTCCTCATCTCCAGTGCCAAAGTGAGTGAAGAAAGCCTATTCAAGTTGGCTATGAGTCTCCAACCACAACCAGATTTATTTAGATAAGAAGCCAAGATCTGAACAAACTAGACTATGAATTACCCTCATATGACAGATTGTTTGCCCCACTTTGTGTCAAAAACAACTCCCCTATATTTTAACAGTGGGAATCGGTGGTTTTGCTTCCTCTTTAGATCCAAATTTCAGTTCTCAGTGGATCTCCCACACTGAATAATGTTTGGATTTGAGGCGAATTCCCCACCCCAAATAAATGTTTGGCTCTGAGTATTCGAATTCCTGCTAGTTTCTGCGGTAAATTTAGCATTTACTGCTTTCCTTGGATATATGTCATGAAAACTATGCATATGGATAGCTCAAGAATGATAGGTAAGAAATCCATCTTGATTCTTTACCCATATGGCAAACAGACCAGAGAGAGAATTGCATCTAACAGAACTTCCCTACATCCATGGAATGTAGGATACAGGATACAAGGTCTTAAATCAGGTGAAAACATTTGCCATGAGAGCTATTCTCACTCAGACTTGCATATCATGTTCCTTATTTCTTTATTTGTGAACATTTATATGACCTACCAACTCACTTTCAGTGACTCTGGGTAGCTTACAAACATAAAACCCAATATAAAAAACAATAAAAAGCAATAATCCCCACCCCACCCCTGATGACAACAATCAGTCAATCAAATAAGCCACTTGATGGGCTCCAGCCAACTCTAGGTTCTTTGCGGCAAAGCCACAGGGACTTGCAAAAGAGTGTCAAAGTGCAGGCCAATTTTATCTCCTCAGGGATGATGTTCCATAGTGAGAGAGCCACCACGGAGAAGGCCATTCTGCTAGGTCATTAGGAGAGGGAACCTGTAGCATTTCTTGCCTCCCTGCTCTGTGGGTCAGGTAGATGTGGACCAGGAAAGATGGTCCTTCAAATAACCTAGTCCCAAGCCATATAGGACTTTGAAGGTGACAAACAGCACCTTGAATTGGACCTGGAAACAAATTGGCAGCCAAAGCAGCTCCAGGAGGAGAGATGACACATATGCACATTTAGGCCTGCACAAAACCATGTGGGCCACTGCATTTTCGACCAATTGTGGGCCACTGCATTTTCAACCAATTCCATATACTTTTCAAGGGGAGCCCCATATAGAGTCCTACTTGGTCCTTTAAACAAAGGGAAAAGAAAGCTAGAGATGTTAGAGATTGAACCTGAAGCCTGATTCAGTCAAAACATGAGCTTCTTTTTCCACTAAGCTAAGGCCTCTCTCTTGTATTACACTTTGACAAACTGGCATAAAGATAAAACAAATTTTACCTGGAGGATCTTGCAGCGTGAAGAGTCGCAGCCCATGTCTTCACAAGGGTGGAACATGCCCAAAGTGACACAGTTCAGGAGAATTACCAGCATGCTCATTCTTTCAAACCAGGTGCAAAAGGGATCAGTCAAGGAAAAGACCAAGTGTAGAAAATTAAACACATATTCTAAGGGAAAGACATGGAGGCATTTTTATGCATATTTTAGTTAAGGCACTATAGAAAAGAATAGCCAAAACACGTTCTGTGTGAATTGGAGTACCAGTGTCTTCCTGTAAGAGTAATAACCCTACTTCTTTGTAATTAACCTTCTCCAAAAAGAAAATCATGTATCTTGCTCCTACCAACCAGTCACACCCATTGGCACACCAGTTCGTATTGCAGTTTAGTAAAACCCACATTTTACCTGCTTCCTATCTTTGGCCAGCAAATCCTGGGGAAGATATGAGGGCTAAATGAAAAATAATGCCTCTCCCTCTATAACTTTACATTTGGGATATTTTAATACATGAATTAGGAAAATAATCTTTGAGACGAGCTGCTTTGTTACTTGTATTTACTTCTCCATATATTGCTACCATTTACTGCCCCTCTGCAGTAAATTGACAATTGGCAGGCTAAATAATGCCATCATAAAAGAACCCCATACTTTGTCTCTTCAACTATGTCAAGACCTTCTTCTGAGTCAAACACAAATGTATTTCTTCAATTTTGGGAAAAGGTGGGAGCACCAAGTTGGGACTATATGGTAGATGAAGTTAAAAGGTGACAATCAACTTCAGGTTAGTTTCTTGGGTAGCTCATGACATATGAGGCCAAGCAATGTGATGTTGTATCAAAATTTCCTTCCAAACTCTGCTTAAACATTGTTTAAAACTTTTGAGTGTTGCAATGTAGTGCTCCGAGTTGATAGTAGTGCCAGGTTCAAGAAAATCCATTTGACTAACACCTTTTGCAACTCCCAAACCAAGAGTTTTCCCGTAGAGGTCTGAATTTTAATCCCACCCACCCCCAAAGGTTTCAAGATGATATTCATAGACTGACACTTCATTTATGGTTAATAATGATGAGCCTGTTTCACTGCCTATTGTGATCTGTGGAAGAAATTTCTCACCTTCATTTCTGTAGTGTGACAACCATTACTGAAAAATGTGAACTCTTAAAAGTTTTATTTGAAATATAAAACTTGTCTATTTCTCTCTACCCTTAGCCATTCAAGGAACTCTTCTTGCACAGACCTTCTGATATTGAACAATAATAATGAAGATCATTAATGTGATCAATAAAGTGACCCCAAGCATTCTAATGAAAAGCAAAGCTTGTCAGTAATTTCACTTTGAGTGATCAGCTGATTGTTTTCAATTAGTTCATCAACCTATCTCATATGAAACTCATTAGTTGCTGTCATAGGTCGCCTATTTTGTCCTTGATCATAGAAAATCAGCTCTGGTTTACCATCTTGACATTTTTTGGTCCAGTAATGCACAATATTTATATCAACATAGTCATCACCATAAACGTCCTGCATGAGTGGTACTTTTCAGTTGGAAGCAGACTTTCAATAGTCAAAGACTGAATCATGGCACACCACACTGATTAGTATTCACCGAGTGCTTTGATTTCATGAACAGTAACGTGAATGTGTTCTCACAGCAACTTCCTGAAGTGAAATAACAGATGGTAAAGGACATGTCAAGAACCAGTTTTGTGCAGTTGTTAAAAGCATCAGGCTAGATACCAGGTGATTGTGAATTCTAGTCCCACTTTGGCCAGCTTGATGACCTTGGGCCAGACACTTTTTCTCAATCCCAAGAAGGAGGCAATGGCAAACCACTTCTCGAACATCTTGCCAAGAAAACTTTAGGAACTTGTCAAGGCAGTCTCCAAATATCAGACAATATTGAATGAAATAATTAAAAGAGACCGCCTTCTACCACATACCTCCCAACGACCGGTAAGAGCCCACACAGTCAGTCTCCTCCGGGTCTCGTCAGCTAAACAGTGTCGGCTGGCGGGCCTGTGAGGGAGGGCCTTCTCTGTGGCGGCCCCGGCTCTCTGGAACCAGCTACCTCCCAAGATCCGCACTACCCCCACCTTACTGGCCTTCCGGAAAGCCGTCAAGATCTGGCTTTTCCGGCAGGCCTGGGGCCATTGACCTCTGGTGACGATAGATGAGGTCGGCTCATGAATGTTGGATGACTGTGATTTTTTAATGTGTTTTTAATCTGCTCTTTTTAAATTTTAAATTGTTTATATTATTATGTTATTTGTGTTTCTTCTTGCAGTGAGCCGCCCAGAGTCCTTTGGGAGTTGAGCGGCATAGAAATGTAAAGAAAGAAAGAAAGAAAGAAAGAAAGAAAGAAAGAAAGAAAGAAAGAAAGAAAGAAAGAAAGAAAGAAAGAAAGAAAGAAAGAAAGAAAGAAAGAAAGAAAGAAAGAAAGAAAGAAAAGGACATGCCAAGGCATCTAGTGTGTTAATACTGCATCTGGTAACTTATATTATTGGGGACATTACCTTTCATTCAACCCTTGTAATTCTCAACCACATTTGTACCAAAGAATCTTCACTCAGTGAGCAGGTGGGAGAATGACAAAATGCACATGGATGTCATCATACAGATGTAACTTACACGCATGAATCAAATATGGGGATGCAAGCCCATAACCAACGCATTTGCACACATGTCATCATGCTGGACTGCTGTGGCGACTTCTGCTTCTTTCTTTTGTAATATAGATAATAATGGCTTCAACATACCTAAGGTCTAGTATAATTTTTGATAGTTTTCTGTACTTTGTAACACTTTGTAAGTTTATTTATGAAAGAAGTTATATGATCATGTTTATGCCGAGGGCTATTACATTTCTACTGGTTTTCATATAAAAACTATGTTCTGTGATTTGGAAATTTGGAAACTACCCTGTTAGTGCATACCCCTTTCACTGTTACAACAGATGGAATTTTACAATCCATCCTGCCTCTCTTGTTTTGAACAAGAAGTGGTTGAATGGAATTTTGAAATTATTTAAGGGCTTGAGGTAATGAGGAGTCAGTGAGAGGCCAGTGCTGTAACTTTTGATGTGTTATTCCACTAAGGAATATGGAGGAAGAAGCACTCCATCATGAAATAGGTGTAAAACATGCTACTCTTTACATAGGCAAGCTCAGCCACATAAATTGCCAAAATTCAAAGAACCTTGAGCTAAAAGGGACCATTAGCAACTAGAACTTCAAACTTCAAATTCTGACCTAAATATTATATGGTTTCTAAGCTTGTAAAATCACATGATCCCAGAGATACTGATCAGATGGGACACAGGCTGATTCATTAAGCAACATCTGTGTTTGTTGATATTTTTCCTTCTCATAAAATTTTTCCAAGTGTACATAGCACTTTCGTTTGATTCCCACTGTCTCTTTTCTCTACCTACAGCTATCCAGTTCCCATGGTTTGAACCAGAAACACGTGCCACAAGAATATAATCCAGGACATAAGACTCAGGACAACCTTGGATGATGGTAAAGAAATGGCAATTAACTGTCTTGCAACATGGTTTATTTTGGGACTACATTTGGAAGTAACCTAGTTGTAACTACCTCTGACAATTTTATGAGCAATCCAATCAGGGCAAATACTTAAGTCTCATTTATCTTTCCAACTATGGACTATTGCTGCACATAAACACCGTTATGTAGGGATACCTAATATTAATGGACTTTTAAAAAATTGCACATATACCGTATTTTTCGGAGTATAAGACGCACCTAGATTTTAGAGGAGGAAAACAAGGAAAAAAGTATTCTGAACCGAATGGTGTAGTAATATATTATTTAATAAAATACCTGTATAGCAGAATACTTTTACAGCCATGTATACTTTTTACAACCATGTACACTTTTTACAACCATGTATACTTTTTACAAACTTCAAACTTGACAGCTTTAAGACTAGTGGACTTCAACTCCCAGAATTCCTCCTCCAGTCATGCTAGCTCAGGAATGGGAGTTGAAGTCCACAAGTCTTAAACTTGCCAAGTTTGAAGACCCTTGCACCCCTAATTCCTAACCCAGGGGTCTTCAAACTTGACAGCTTTAAGACTAGTGGACTTCAACTCCCAGAATTCCTCCTCTAGTCATGCTAGATGGGGTAATTAGAAGGCAAAAACACCCCTGTTTTTGCAAAAAAGGCCCGTTTTTTGCTCGGGTTTTTTTTTTCCAAAAACAGGGCATGCAGAGGGTTTGGGAAGCCTACAGAGCACTCCTAGGGGATGGGGAAAGGAAAAAATGCTCCAATTTTTCCCAAAAACAGCCCATTTTTCCGCAAAAATGGGATGCGGGGGCGGGGCTTCAGGAGGCCAAAAATGGCTGTATTCGGTGTATAAGACGCACCGACATTTCCACCCTCTTTTTGGGGGCAAAAAGGTGCGTCTTATACTCCGAAAAATACAGTACTTGCCAAGGAAGTTTTGGGTGGCCTTTAGCAATATACTACAAAGGGTAAGCTAGACAGTGCAGTTTCTGGATTGGGGGAGATTACTTTGGTCAAAACATTAATTTCCAAACATTTCTTCTACTCAGAGTGGACTATGGTTCTGTCAACAACTAAGTATCATTTATTGCTCGCAATAAAATACCTTATTCCACCAGACTTGAAATATTGGGATTAGACAATTTACAACTATGTTGCCTCCAATCTGATCTAAATGTAGTTCATAAAATCATATAACAAAAAGTCCTTCCTGTCAATGACTACTTCAGCTTCAACCGCAACAATACACGGCCATATAATAGATTCAAATTTAATGTAAACCGCTCGAAACTCGACTGCAGAAAATACGACTTCAGCAACAGAGTGATCAATGCCTGGAAGGCACTACCTGACTCTGTGGTTTCCTCCCCAAACCCCCAAAACTTTAACCTTAGACTGTCTACAGTAGACCTCTCCCCATTTCTAAGAGGTCTGAGTAAGGGGCGTGCATAAGCGCACCACTGTGCCTACCATCCCTGTCCTACTGTCCTATTGTCCTCTATTATCGGTACTTTTTACTTATGTTATATTTATACAAACAACTACTATCCTGTACATGTTTGACAAAATAAATAAATAAATAAATGAATGAATAAAATAAATACATACATACGTAAGTAAGTAAGTAAGTAAGTAAGTAAGTAAGTAAGTAAGTAAGTAAGTAAGTAAGTAAGTAAATAAATAAATAAATAAATAAATAAATAAATAAATAAATAAATAAATAAATAAATAAATAAATAAATAAATAAATAAATAAATAAATAAATAAGTGTTGCCTAGCTCCAAAGCTGAACATGTTGGGCCAAATAGCAATTCAATCATGGGGAAAGTCAGGAGAAAGAAAGAGTGTTTGCTCCATGTTAACAGAGAACCAGCTGCTTCAAATAGCTTCATTCTAGTCTGTAAGGAAGACCCTCATCTAGCTGTTGGGTGCCTGGGCAGTTTCTGCTAAGTTTGAGCCTTGGGAGTTCTCATACTGGAAGTGTTACACCGACCATGCTGGGAACTTCTCTTTGCAGGCCACTCCTTTCTTCCAGCTGAAGAAGAAGCTGAAATCCTGGACATTGTCAAAAACAAACTTGGTGAGTAGGTCTTGGCAGTTGTCCAAGGTTGCCATGTGATGTTATCAGGCTTGATGCCAGTCATGCATACAGCGAGGCTGAAAGGCTGGGGATGAGGCGGCTAGGCCAAGGCTCTGTCACACTATACCACAAAAGTCTCCCTCAAGACACCTGAGGCATTAGGCCTGTCACTTCTGTTGGCTACACTGAAAACAAACACTCTCAAAACTGAAGGCTTTTTCATGTTAGGCTCTGGAACCCAAGGGATATAGCTCTGAGGCTATAAAATGTCCCCGTTCTTGGCTTGTAGAATTATTTCTTCCTGTTTTCCTCCTGTTAAAAAAGCCATCATCAAACAGGAATAAACAATGATTTATATTTTGTAGCAAGACACAGTAAAGTTTGTACAGAGTCTTGATCAGGTTGATTCCATCCTTTTCATTACTATTGCACTGCATTACTATTACTATTAGTTTTTCTCATCGTTCCTATCACCCATCTCCTCCCACTTATGACTGTATGACTGTAACTTGTTGCTTGTATCCTTACAATTTATATTCATATTGATTGTTTCCTGATTGCTTACTTGAACCCTATGAAAACCATTCTTGACAAATGTATCTTTTCTTTTATGTACACTGAGAGCATACGCACCAAAGACAAATTCCTTGTGTGTCCAATCACACTTGGCCAATAAAGAATTCTATTCTATTCTATTCTATTCAATGTGTGCTACGTATTTAACATGTTCACTCGCTTTTTTGATATATTCCTTCTGTCACCAATCTGGATTGCCCAACTGGTTACGTTATGAGACTTTATTTTATTAAAAGTCTTTGCATCTCATTGATGGCAAAGGTGTGAAAGCCAATGGCTCCAATGATGGAGACCACCCAAACTACACAAACTACACAAAATGAAAGGAACTATACTTTTCAAGGCAACTATTCCACTTTCTTTTGCTCATTCTGTCTGTCCCTATATTGAGATGAATTTCCAGGAAAGCTGTAATGTAAGCTGGGAGCCAGAATTCTTGCTCTCAAAATGTGTAAATATTTCTTTGAAATAAAATGAAAGCATTGAATATCAGCACCAGCACAGAATTTAATAGCAGTCTATCTATAAAAACTAACCAATTCTTTAGGCACCAACCTTCAAAACCTATCAACCTCACAGCTTCCAGTTCTAAGCACTTATAAACATGCAAAGAATTCCACCAGGAAATTGGTCTACGCATCCCCAATTTCTTATAGCAGAACTCTGTATTTCAGGGAGCAAAAGTTTCTTTGTAAAACTTTGATGAGAACTGTTGGTCCATGTATAGATGAACACTTTCACAAACTTAGTTTTTTGGCTTAGCATTTAACTTGTGTGTGGGCTACAACATAAGCAGCAATAGTAATGTTCATTGGGGATTTGCTGTTTAGTGACTACCGTATCATTTTTCTCTTTGTAAACTTGGTAAATTTTCAGGGATTGGATCAGGGGTGGGTTCCTCCCGGTTCGGACCAGATCGCCCGAACTGGTAGCAACCCGCTGGTGATGTCACTGTCGGTGCCATTCTGTGAGCGCCGCCATCTTTTTTGGGGATTTTTTGCGAATTTTTCCCCTTCTGCGGCTTGAAAAAGGGCCCTCCTGCCCGCCCGCGGGTGAATTCTGACCTTTATTTCTTCACCCGAAGCACAGCTGATGAGCTCCTCAGCTGTGTTTCGGCCTAATTCCTGCTTCTGAGCTTGCGCGGTAGCCAAATCACACGAGGGGACGTGCGCATGTGTGAAATGTGGCGATCCGAACCGATGGCAAAGGTAAGTGGAACCCACCCCTGGGTTGGATGCCACCACACAACTATGACTCAGGGGCTGCCCATTTAAAAAAAATCATCCTAAATCTTCCAAGATTATCACAAAACAAAACCAAATATATTTACTGTGGATTATTATTCAGATGCAAGCATTTGAAAAACAGTCTGTTGCTACAGCTAAAGAATTCTGGGATAGCATTATGCAATACAACTGCTTTCAGCTTGAATTTCTAGAGATGACTAAAGGAAGACCATTTTCGCTGATGACGGTCAGCAATGAACCTATGAGCTACTGCTGATAGGAATCTCAGCTGTCAGCCTAAGGATCACAAAAAGGGACCCTTCCATGAAGGGCAATAATTGTGTTGAGCCTCCATGATCATGGCTGCACTTTCCCCTCTAGGGCCTTTGCTATATTATAGGCATGATGTGCATAATGCAGTCTGAGTAGCATCACTGTGGATTTTCTTCATTTCCCAGGGCTGAATGTGAGGCTTAGGCAAAATATTCCAGAAATAAATTCTACGAAGGTTTTTTTGTAGTTTGTTGCCCAAAAAAAAAAAGCTTGTATGAAGGTGGTAAGTTTTCTTTCGTAGTAGCTTTATGGGGCTGATTTAGGAAATTACACTAGTATAAAGAGAAATGGTTAGATATTCCTACAATCAATAAAGAAGAATATTTGTAGCTGAGGGTTGACATGAAGGATCCTTGGTGATCTCTGAGCTTGAGTTTGTTTTGTTATTTTGGTTGACTAGCACTGGGTAGTCATTACCCATTCCCAAATCATTCACTGGGTAATGAAATGTCTGCAAGAAAACAACCAAGTTCAGAGAGCACCAAGGACCCCTTATTTCTGCAGTGCCAAGCTGGGGTTTCTCTATGGCTGCTTGAATGAACAGGAAAATGGTGGAAGACTTGCTCATCAAGCATCCCATATGGGAGACACTCAGTGGTGGGTTCCTGCCGGTGCGGTGTGGAGCGCAGCTCCGGTAGGAGCCCGGCGATGATGTCATTTTCTAGCGCTTCTTTGCGTCCTGAGCTGTCGGGAAAAAGCCCTCCCACCTGCCCTTGTTTCAATACGGACCTTTATTCTTCCTCCGAAGCACAGCTGAGAAGCTCCTCAGCTGTGTTTTGGCTTGTAATGTCATCCTAAGCATGCGCGGAAGTGAAATCGCCCGATGGAACACAAGTTCACTTCTGCGCATGCTCGCGATGCGCACCGGTAGCGAAAATAACCGGAACCCTCCGCTGGAGACACTCATATGCAGAAAATCTGGCTTGCAGTGGAACAGCCTGTATCCTAAAATCTCTCATTCTCTCTGTTCTTTAGAGGCAAACTACACGGCTCAGTTGACCTTTGACTTCAGCTGCCATGTACCAAGACCTTAATTCACTTTCTCCATCAGTCAACTAAGGAGCATGGAGAGCAATTAGTAGCAGTCGCTGATGTTTTTAACAACAAATGAGTGATGTGCAGAGGAATTACTGGAAGGAGGGAAGTCAACCTCCTATCAACTCCTCAAACCTACCAGAACCTCTAGCCATTTATCCTTGTTGATATGTTGAATTGATGGCTGATCAAAAGCCAAAAGATATTTTCCTGCAGTTAATAGGAAACCCTGCAACAATGAGAACAAGGGGAAAGCCTTCTTACTTTCTAATCCTTCCTAGTACCATATTATAGATTGCTAGTCTTCTTCCACCATGAAGAGTAGTTTTGTGTGTGTGTGTGTGTGTGTGTGTGTGTGTCAAAAGCAAATCTGCATATATTTACATGCTGATGAGGCCCCTGGCCCAGTTCCTAAGGAGCCAGCTGGAGCCAGGAAAAATTCTCAGTGTTTTAGCATATATGACAGCTGTAGCAACAAGGCTGCCTGAAGTTTGAAACAGGAGTTTAGAATACAGTAGTTCATCATGACTGGTTTGTATGGAACATTTGTGATGAACAAGCAGGTGGAAAGGAAGGTAGGTAGGCAAAGCTGTGGGAGGGAAGGATCTCTCTTGGAATTCAAGAAATTGTTAGAGGCTCCTCAATTCCCTTCCCCTTTCTTCTCCCTAATTGCATAGTAGCAAAGACAGCCCCCTTTTTCTCTCTGTATAATCCATTTTCAATTACAAGATTCCCAAGCAAATGCACATTTCCTCTTTCTTCTTGCATATTCTTTCCATTAATGATAAATAATAATAGGTTGTAAGAAGTAGAGATGACTTTAAAATTACATAAAAGAGGGTGAGAGTAAAGTTGAAGGAAAGAATTGCAACAAATGCTTCCAGCCAAGCAATTAAAAAAAAAAACCCTACCTAGCAGTATGTAGACCTTCCTTCCATGGAGAGGTATTACCTATTTCACATTGTCCTTCATTGAAATTTCTCCATGAGGGTCATAGGGTAAGCTCAGATGAACAATTAAACTGTCTCACAAGCAATGCCATGATTTGCCAGCATAGCTCTATAAAACAGGTACGTAGAGTTATTTTACCTTTGATGTTTTTCAATTTAAATGTCTTGAGGGTTATTGCTGTTTCATAAATATAACTAGCAGTTAGCCTTACACTAAGGCAATTCTGTTGGGATGACTTACTATTCAGTGACTGGGGAGATTGTCATAGAAGAAATGTAGAAGTGACGAGAATGTCTGCATGGAAGAAAGGCTTGAATAATTTGAATAATAACTGAATCTTCTCACGTTCTTTCACTAAAAAAGGCTGAATCTAAATTCTCTCTCTATATGGTATTATTTGAGAGCATTATTTGTCTGACAAAAAACTGGGAAATTGTGAGTTCTAGTCCCTCCTCAGGCACTAAGTCAGCTGAGTGACTTTGGCCAGTTGTTCTCTCTCAATCTTAGGAAAGAGGCAGGGACAAAAACTTGCCAGGAGTAAAAAAAACTGACTTGAAGGCATGTGTGTGTCTGTGTGTGTAAGCACACACACAGGCACGCAGGCACATACATCTACAGAGCATGCACAGAGCCAGGCACAAGCATGCGTGCACACCAGAGGCAGGTTGCTCTTTTACCTTGCTATCGGTGCGCTGTGCGCGCATTACTACGCTTCGTGCATACGTGCGCTCACTATGCGTGTGTGCCCCCTCACACAATTTTGCTTCCGCACATGCGCAGGAAGCAAAAATCGGCAAAATTTTGCAAGGGGACGCGTGTGCGCGCGCGCGATTTTGGCAATTTTTTGCTTCCGCGCACGCGTGGAAGCAAAAAAATCACCAAAATCTCTCTCACGCGTATGTCCCCTCATGAGATTTTGCTTCGGCACATGCGTAGGAAACAAAAAAAGCCCAAAAATTGTGAAAAAAAGATGGCGACGCGCGACAGACCGGTGAAGACGGCACTGGAGCCGTCGCACGCAAATTGCATAATCGGCCAGCTACTACTGGTGCGGTAGAGTGGACCACACCGGTAGGAACCCACCACTGGCACACACATACTGAATATTATTCAGTCTCCCTTTGTCAATCATATTATAACAACTAATAAGGTCCAATCAATATTTTTTCAGTAGGATGACTTATGTCATAAACTCACTTACCCTATGTGTATGATCATGGAGATCCAATTTCTAATTTCAGATTAAATATCGTGTGACAATAGCCCATCAGCATAGCCAATTTTTCATGGTTTAACACAGCGTATCCCAATCTAGCAGCTTTGACTGCGTTGCCACATCAGTTCCCCAAATGCATGTCAGCCTGGCCAATGTTCTTAGAATTTGGTACATCAACAGATAGAGAGCCTGATGGCTCCAGAAAGACAGTGTCCATTCAATTTCTTGATTTCTCTGCCGTGGTGGACTAAGGTGTCTTTCTTCAGGCAAATTAAAAACAACTAATTTCAGTATTCTCTGGATTAGGTCTAAAATCAGACAGTCAGAACAACCTCATTCAAAACCAGTATTACTATCACTCATTACATCACACTGGCCCATAAGAAGCTTTAGATGGCATTTCCATATAATTAATGGAGAGAAATCTTTCAGTCAATTCTGTTCTTGCTGTATGAATCTTATAATGCAGCTAGAAGAAAATATAAGGAAAGTATTTATCATCCTTCCATCTACCTACTATTCTTATTTTGATAGCAATTTGTCTGCTATGTATCAACAGAGCCACAGGATTTCTATTGTTTGCTGCTGCTATTTAAAATTCTACATAGCTGTCATAGGCCCAGCAAAAGGGCTTGAGAGATAGAAACAAAAAGCATTGCTCTGGCTGATTTTCCCCTCGCCCCCTTCCCCAAATCAGCATATCTCCCCTTTTTAAGGAAAAAAAAAACATTTTTGTGGGAAAAGAGTAATTCCAAGATGGACAGTGCTTAAAATGATATGTTAATGAACAAATGATGGAAGTCTCTCTCTCCGCCTTGCTTTTTATTCTTCCACTCTCTTATTTTTTTCCCCTGCCAAATGAAACTTCCAGTTCTTTCTACTACTAATGGGATTTTGGAGATACACAAAATGCTGATGGATACTACTTTTTACTTGACATTTATTTGAGCTGAGCAGCTGACAAAGGAGAATACTTCAATTAGCCAGGGCACAACCAGTCTTATTGAATTTTTCAGCTGCTTCCACAGCTTCAGCAGTAAACACAAAATAAGACCCATGGAAGGAATAAAAGCGGAAGTTCCAGCAAGATTAAGAGGTCTAAGGCCGACCAACTATGTGAGGAGTACCAATAACAGATCTGAGCATTCAGGTCTTGCAATGTCCAGCACATTGACAAATTGAGGTGTTCTTTGTAAGTGGGAAAATAGCCACTCCTCCCTAAATCCAATTTCAATTTTCTTCCAGCAGTAGAGAACATTAATGTTTCTTTTATGTTTTTATCATTATTGATATGAGCCACCCAGAGATAAGGCAGCCCTATAAGTCTCATAAATAAGCCAGCCGACAAACGAATAATCTAGACCACGGGTGTCAAACTCGCCGCGTCATGTTGCCGTCATGTGACGTTTTGCGACATTTTCCCCATTTGCAAAGCTGGGGTAGGGATGGCCTGTGCATGAGGCATCTGGCCCACAGGCTGCCAGTTTGACACCCCTGATCTAGACCAAGGTTTCTTAAAATGTGGTCCTGGGATCCATGGTGTCCCCCAAGTCTCTCTCAAGGGGCTGTAAAATCATAATTATTTGCCAGCCTAGGTTGAAAAATAATACAGTGCTAAAATCCCATCCAACAATCGCAATTGTCAGAAGCAACAGCAAATGCATCAATTTAAAATTTTTATACGGTAAACATCAATATATATAACCCATATATATATAAACTATTTTGGGATGCTCCCTAATTTTTAAAAGTGGAAAGAGGTCTCAAAAGAAAAAGAATGATTAAGAAACCCTGATATAAGCAGTGACCGGGATCATATGTAGTATGCTTGGTTTTGGCTCAACATACAAGACAGTTGCAGTTTATTTATTTATTTATTTATTTATTTATTTATTTTGGAATTCTTATATGCCGCCCAACTCCCTAAGGACTCAGGGCGGCGTACAACAGTGAGAAAATACAAGAATAACCAAAATCTAAAAAGTTAATTACAAGCAAATATAAAAATTAAAACACACTATAAAAAGAATCATCACCAACCATTCAACATCATACATACTTGGGGGGTGGGCTCGAATGAATTAAGCTCTACCCCCCGCCTGCAGGAAAAGCCATGTCTTAACAGCTTTCCGGAAGGCCAGCAGAGTGGGGATAGTTCGGGTCTCTGGTGGAAGTTGGTTCCAGAGCACAGGGCCAGCCACAGAGAAGGCTCTCCCCCTTGGGCCCGCCAGCCGGCATTGTTTGGCCGACGGGACCTGGAGGAGGCCCACTCTGTGGGCCCTAACCGGTCGAAGGGAAGTATGAGGCAGAATGCGGTCCCGTAGATAACCTGGTCCCAAGCCATGAAGGGCTTTAAAGATGGTGATCAACACCTTGAATTGGACCCGGAGACCGATGGGCAACCAATGCAGCTGGCGGAGTATCGATGTCACGTGGGTGTACCTTGGCACACCCACCACAGCACGCGCAGCCGCATTTTGCACCAACTGAAGTCTCCGGATACTCTTCAAGGGTAGCCCCATGTAGAGCGCATTGCAGTAGTCCAAGCGAGAGGTGACAAGGGCATGAGTGACCGTGAGTAGAGCCTCCTTCTCCAAATATGGCCGCAACTGGTGCACCAGGCGAACCTGTGCAAAGGCCCCTCTAGCCACAGCTGAAAGATGATGGTCCAATTTTAGCTGTGGATCTAGAAGGACCCCCAAGTTGCGGACCTGGTCCGAGGGAGTCAGTTTCGCTCCCTCAAGGACCACGGAGGGACAGTTGTCGTAGTCCTTAGGAGGCAATATCCACAGCCACTCAGTCTTATCGGGATTAAGTCTGAGTCTTAATCATGGTTAATTAAACCAAGAAGTGAATAACAATAGCACTTAGACTTATATACCACTTCACAGTGCTTTACAGCCCTCTCTAAGTGGTTTACAAAGTCAGCCTATTGCCCCCTACAATTTGGGTCCTCATTTTACCAACCTTGGAAGGATGGAAGGCTGAGTCAACCTTGAGCCGGTGAGAATCAAACTGCTAAATTGCTGGCAGCCAGCAGTCAGCAAAATTAGCCTGCAGTACTGCATTCTAACCACTGCACCACCATAGCTCAGTAGTCTCTGAGGGCCTACAGTAACAACTGAGTTTCTAAACAAAGGATGTCTTTTATTGAAAGAATTGATGAGCAAAGCTTACTGGATCTTAAAGTGAGAATGAAAGACTAAATGTTTCCTGTCCTATCAGTCTAGCGCAAATAGCAATAGCAATAGCACTTTACTTATATACCGCTTCATAGTGCTTTACAGCCCTCTCTAAGCGGTTTACAGAGTTCAGCATATTGCCCCCAACAATCTGGGTCCTCATTTTACCGACCTCGGAAGGATGGAAGGCTGAGTCAACCTTGAGCCTAGTGAGATTTGAACAGCTGAACTGCTGAACTAGCAGTCAGCCTGCAGTCGCAGCATTTAACCACTGCACCACTTCAGCTCTTCACCACTTCAGCAAAGCTGAAGGTCTATACAGTATTAGTAAAATACAAGCAGAATAGATCAAAGTAACACATGGCAGGAATACTTACACATTCTAAAAATAATAATCAAGATGTAGCATAGGCTATAAAAAAAACAGGGAAATACTTTAGTTCATGCATTAAGGTAGAAGTGTCCTACTCTATTTAATCCAACATATAGCACAATGTAGCATCAAAGCAGGGAAGGGCATTTGTCCATTGAACCGCTACAAAGATGAAACTTTCTTAACATTCTTAGTCCAATCCATTTTCTTCTTTCTTCTGCTACTAAACAAAATTAACCAAATTTTACAAGATGGAGAAAAGTTATTTTCCAACTTCAAGTAGGCCTCTATTGAAATATCCAAATTTACATGCATCATATAATCACCCATCATATAATCATCATATAATCACCCAGCACAGCTTTCAAAATAACAAGTATTTACTGAATCCTTGATTCTTTTCTTCTAGACAAATAGATTTGCCTAGTGGAACAATTACAAACATTATGCAAAGTGGAGAAAACAATACTACTAATTATTTTTCTCATTGTTTCCTCATGGCTGCAGAAGTTTCTTAGGCACTGTAAGTAACTGTCAGATAAACACTGGGGTAATTGACTGGGAAAAAAAAATCTCTCTCTCCCCATTAATTTTGCTCGCAATATCTTGTATTCCTATGCAGACTACCAATTAAGAGTTCTCTACACAGTACATTTTTTAAAGAAGTCTTTTTAAGATTTTACATATCCATCAAAATGCAAAATGCAAATGTATACATTGCTTACGTCTTTGGGATCATTGACTTGTCTCAGAAGAGCTTGTCAATTTAATAAGCTCCACTTCAAATACTCTTCCCTAGGCTTCTTAGGTGGCCAAAGGTGGGGCACCACTGATGGCAGTATTTGTCTGTTGGAGCATTCTCCCCAGACTGAATTCAATCCCTTTTCATGCTTAGATGAACAATTGGTTTTTTTTTTAAATTCAAGCTTCTTAGTTTCCATTAGAAACTATTTTAAAATATCCCTGACCTTGTAATTGGTGGTTGCAACCTGAAAAGGACATTGAAACCATTCTAGGGGCAATGCACAAGCAACAGGGAAGCAGAAATGTCAGGCTGGAATTCTAACAGCCTCCAGTTGCAAGGCCACTACATCCTGGAAGTTCAGGAATGGTACCATGTAAAACTAGAACCATGAATCGAACGGCGGTTCTTAAGCTTCCCTTCATGCCATCAATTTCAGAAATAGAGCCTCTTGATACCAGCGACAGCAGAGTTTTCAAGGCTAGTCCTTGCAAGAGAGAAGGAAAGTCTTAAAGGCTTTTAAGCACTTATTCAAGCCAAGTCTTTGGAAGCCCCATCTTCCTTGCATGGAAATAGCCCAGTTTTCCTCTTTTGGTTCTTGAATATGGAAATCTACAGCCCAAAATGATTCCTGATGCACAGTTAAATCAAAAGGACTGTGGGATTCCTATGGCAATTCGCCATGGCCAACTTGCTATGGCCAATTCACCATGGGACAATTCGCTATGAGACAAGAGTTACACTAATATCAAAAAAGTGGTGGAATAGAATCAGAGTTGGGTTTCTCCCGGTTCAGACCGGTTCGCCTGAACCGGTAGTGGCCCGCTGTGATGTCATGGAACCGGTTCGGTTTGTGCCGGTCTGTGGGCGCCGCCATCTTTTTTTTTAAAAAAAAATTTTTTTAGAATTTTTTTTTAGAATTTTTCCAGGGTTTTTTTCTTCTGCACATGTGCAGCAGCCAAGTTTCTGGCGCTGTGAATGCGGTCGCCATCTTGTTTTCAGCTTTTGGGGGGGATTTATTTATTTATTTATTTATTTATTTATTTATTTATTTATTTATTTATTTATTTATTTATTTATTTATTTATTTATTTGGATATTTTCCCCCATTTTTTTTTCTTCTGCACATGCGCAGAAGCCGAGTTTCTGGCATTGTGTATGCGGTCGCTATTTTATTTTTGGCTTTTTGGAGGGCATTTTTTTGGATTTTTTGCCACTGCGCATGCGTGCGCACGTGCGCCCATGAGGCACACCCATGTGGCGCAGGAAGAAGCGAATCAGCAGCGAGGTAAGTTAGAACCCACCCCTGAATAGAATCATTAAAGAAAGGATGCAAAAGGAGGGACAGAATGAAATGTGAATGACAAAAATTAAAATATTATTTTATTTATTTTGAATAATTAAATTGAATTGTTAAATTGTCCTGCGGCAAGTTGTCCTGCGGCGAATTGGCCTTGGCAAGTTGGCTTCAGCGAGTTGGCTGTGGCACATTGTCCCATTCCGTCCTATCACAATGTTAAGCATGTAAGGAGACTTTTTCTTGGGATGCTATAGAGTTCCAAGCTTATCCACCTTTCTTCCTTCCTCTCTTCCTGATTAAATATTGTTTTCTGTATCAAGCACAGGGGAGCTGTTTGCATATATCGGTACTGTACCTATGTTATTACAATTACTCTGACTGAAAGAGCTGACCTGAGTTTGTTTGGAGAGCAACAACACTATTTTTCACTAGCATTGCATTTCAGTCAACAAAATGATGATTAAGGACAGTTCTCTTTCATCCCATTCCAGTAGGAATTACTGTATGACAAAGAAGTCTTGCTCATAAAAAATCATCCTGTTCCGTACTTTAGTATTACATCTTGTTCCATTATTTTAGTATTATATCCAGATTTGTTCTATATAAAATAATGTCACATGAAATGAACTTGGATGGGACTCCAAACAGGTTCGTGTATGGTTCCTTCCTCCTCCTCCAAGCTGGGGTGCGAATGTCAGAATAATGAAAGGTCACGTTAAACTAAAGTAGGCTCCCTTACCCATCTAAAACAATCCCCAAAAAAGAATCAACACACACACAAAAAAAGGGAGCTGGTTTTCAATTGCCTGCCTCCAATTCAAGAATAGCTTCAATTCCTACTACGCCTTTAGACTTACGTTTTGCAAAATTTGGTTTGCCATGATATCTAAATAGGGAAAACAGAAGCCTGCAATCTAATCCCTGCAGTCCCTGAATCTGTACACTTTTGTGGTCTCTACCAGCATTTGTGGACTCAAGATATTTAGATTTATTTAGATTTAGATTTATTATTGGAGTTGGAAGGGACCTTGTAGGTCATCTAGTCCAACCCCCTGCTCAAGCAGGAGTTCCTACACCATTTGAGACAGATGGCAGTCCAGTCTCCCCTTGAAGGTCGCAAGTGTTGGGGCTCTCACAACCTCCGCTGGCAAGCTGTTCCACTGGTTGATCGCTCTCACCGTCAGAAAGTTTCTCCTCACTTCCAGGTTGAATCTTTCCTTGGTCAGCTTCCATCCGTTATTCCTTGTTTGGCTTTCTGGTGCCATAGAGAACAGCCTGACCCCCCTCCTCTCTGTGGCATCCCCTCAAGTATTGGAACACTATATATAATAGACTTTTCTATGTCCAAACGTAGCCATCCTACAAAAATAGAACATGCATCAAAAATTCAATTTCCAAGTTGCAGGTTGAAAAAAGCAAATCCTAAAGCACCTGTCTGAGATATTCTGTGAAAACAATGCTGCAAATCTAGAGAGGTCTTTAGTTTGCAATAAATCCTTTTATTGAGATATCTATGGGACAAAGGGATGCCCTGTACACTCCTCTCTCCATCTCTCTCTCTCTCTCTCTCTTGCTGTTTCCCAGCTGCATACTTACAAAGCTTTGCTCATAAAATTAAATTGATTTTATTCCTCCCCATACACAGTGCAAACAGAGGCATAAAACAGGTATGACTCTTCAGTATAAAGAACAAACTCTTTAATCTTTGGATTCTTACGTCGGGAATAAGTCCCATTCAACACAAGGGAGCACCAACTGTTGAGCAAACATGCACAATATTGTGCACAAGAACAACGGGATTTGGCGTGCAGTCACACAATCCATATTTAAATTAGATGAAACAAGGGGGAGAGGGGGAGTCAGAAAGTCTCCTTGAACAATTAGAGGTATAGGGTGCTTACAATGAGTAAAGCATTTCTGGATAAAATGATAGCTCTTTTATCAAGCAAAATATATTAACTTCTGTAAGCAAATAAAATGCTCTCCCTCACTGTGCGGTTCCCCCTTAATTCCCTCCAGCACAGCTGCAGGCCTATCAAGTTTTACATAATTCATCCAAAAGAGAACACTTTGTAAGCAATCTTTTCTTCCAAAGCACACCAGCAAACACCAATTCAAGGGGAGGAGGGGGAAAAAAACCCCAATTCAAAACTTCAACATGGCAACATGGGAGCAAATACCTTTTGAAGCATCGGAGCGAATCATCCCCGGCTTGCTTAGCTTAGCACTTAGCAATATTTGAACGGAGAATGCAATTAATATCTTAGGAACAATGAATAAACGAAGAACGTTACTGAATGCAACTGAAACAGGAGCGGCACAGCCAACATGGTCTCCTTTCTAAAGTCTGTTTGCCAATAGATCAATCTTTGAGGAGAGCTTGGGGTACAAGATATTTTTGTATTCTACCTATATGGTAAATCCATCTTCGGGTTTTTGGCATAATATGAGCAATCAATAAACCATTATATTTGGTCACATGCTAGGTCTGTGAGTCTCCAAATACTTGTAAAACCTAAAAGCAGGTTGAAATTGGGGATGGCAAATCTAAAAACTTAAGACTTCGCAACTACCTCCCAGAATTTTAAGTGAATCTTTTTAATATAGCAGCACTTTGTTAATGGAGTGTACAAATGATGCTTACTCATCATCCCACAAATAGCTCACAACCTAAAGGTAACACAGGCTGTCTTTTTTTTTAACCTAGGCATTGGCCATTGGTGCTTTCTGGGTGTCCTGTTGGATTATAACTCCTGCAATCCTTTCCCATTAGCAATGCTGGCTGGAGCTAATAGGACCCGAAGACCAAAATAATTAGAGGTTGCCTAGTTTTTGTTTAGCTAGCTACTGTTATTTAGACTGTCAGATATTACGATGCACAGAGCAAGAGAATGGAGCAGCCTTGTGCAAAGAAGTTTTTGATTTCTTTTATCCTGCTTGTATTGTTTTTATAAATAACTCAAGGCAATGAACATGCCTAATACTGAATTGTGTTTGAATATTAGTAGCTCGGGTTGGTAGTCAGGCTGTTGGTTTGAGTTCCGAACTTGGCCATTTGGTTGCAAACGTTCCATCAACGTTCAAGGAGACGGAATGGTTTTGACCCCCATATGGGAGTCAAAAGGAAGCCACGAGAAGCCAAAAGGAAGTCCCCCATTCCTCCACCTCTCCAAGTCCTCCTCTGTGGGCAGATGTGATGTCTCCTCAAATGGTGATGAAACGTTTGCAACCTAATTGCCAAGCTCGAAGCTCAAACCAATAGCCATGCCTATTACTCCTTCCTCCGCCACCTATTTTCCCTGCATAACAATTCTATGAGGTGCATTGGGCTGAGAGAGAATGACTGGCCCAACTGACGTTCTTGCCTAAGGTGGGACTAGAGGTCACAGTTTCCTGGGATAGAAGCCATGAAGACAAAGGCCTTGACATAATGAAAACACAGGATTCTCTTTTCTATTTCCTCCTTGTCTCTGTGCTTTTTTTTCTGCATCACTATTAGTACACAATAAAACCTGAAAGCTCAAATAACTGCCAGATTCCATACTGTCAAAGGAAAGAATGAATTAGAGAATTGGTATTAATCCCTGGATTTATTACCAATAGTGGGTCCAGAAGCTTCCTAGATGTGGCTGACTGCAACCAAGGGATCCAGAGAAGAAAGGGCTGCCTGGCCTTGTCAGTCCCTCTATGGCACTATCAGTCATTGCCTACTGTTGCCTCATCACTGTTCTGTTAATTGTAGGAGATGACCAGCTGAACCCGAGGAAGAAGCGAACATCATGAGTCCCTTCGTGCCCACAAGAGATCTGAGTCCAGCCCACCTTGAATTCCTGTGACTCTTAAATACCGCCAATTTGCTTGGGACGTTAGTAGCTCAGATTCTTGTGCAGAGCTTAAGCTTACAATGAATCTTTATATACGTTTGAACTGCCTGGATCTCCTGATTTCCCCAATGCTTGATATTAATACAACGCTCCCAGTCTGGAATTTGGCTGATTTGGACCTCCACCTCATCACCCTCCTGCTGAGTAGCTTTGAAACCAGGATGATACACGGCATGATTGAATACCTGCTGGCAGCTGCCCTCTTCTACTGAATCCAGGATAACTCATCTTTGGGGCAAAAATGCTGGTGTCTTTTGAGGAATCTGAAACTGCAGCTACTGCTGCGCCAGGGAGATAGTAGTAGTACTTAGATTTATATACCGCTTCACAGTGCTTTTACAGCTCTCTCTAAGCGGTTTACAGAGTCAGCATATTGCCCCCAACAATCTGGGTCCTCATTTTACCCACCTTGGAAGGATGGAAGGCTGAGTCAACCTTGAGCCTGGTGGGATTAGAACTGCCAAATTGTAGGCAGCCGGCAGTCAGCAGAAGTACCCTGCAATACTCTAACCACTGTGCCACCAGATGCTGGTGGATGTCCACAGTGAACTTCCCCCCATGAAGTCAAGCACATTTTCAAATCCCTGAGTGGCTGAGAACCACAGCAATTCAAGACCTAATGTAGCTGAAGGATGCCGGACTAGAGAAGACTGTTTTTTTTTGTATAATGCATTTTTCTTTCTTTTCTAATAATCCAGTGAAAGAGTACAAATTTCTGCATGAAATGCTGGCTTGCCCTTTATTTCTGACACATCTTTCTTATGTCTAAAGCAGAAGTGCCTTTCCGACCGATGCATCTCCCTCAGGGTTTGCAATTATGTGCGGTGTTGGGTTTAATGGCTTTTAGTAAAAAAAAAAACACCTCCATGTAATGTACATTTTTTAAAAAATTAGGGTTTGATATGCTCCCCTGTAATCCAGGAAGCTGGGGAAAATTCCTTGGTTTATTCTACATAATGTAGACAATGTCTTTTGGCCCTGTTTGGAGCTTTTCAATGCCTTTTATAGTGCCTTGGAATATAGACAATGATGTGCACAGAACCAGAGTTATCTGAGCCCGTCTTTCCTGCTCTTTGAACATCTTTACTTGAGTTTGGTCTTTTGATTTCTCTGATCAGACTGTTTGAATGAAATGTTAAGTGGAACAGATGGCCCTGGTTCTTCCCGTTGCCTGCTTGGCCAACCACTGTTATTCGCCTGCTGGTTTCTCACAGCCAAAACCAATCCTTTATTCTTTCCCATAGCATCTGCCACAAAGAGATATGTGCATATGAGGCACATGGGCTGTGTCAAGGTTTTCAGCACTTTCCTCCACAATGGATCGGCTGATGGAAACGTCACATATCGTTCCCAGTAGCTGCCAGAATCCAAAACACCATGGGGACCTTGGACTCAATTGCATAAAAGGGGATGATAATTCATCCTTCCTATGCTGACAGCTCCACAAAACTCATTTAACGCAGTTTAACAGAGAAACACTTCCCTTGACAATTTAAAATTGTCAACAACTCAAGATTCCACAAGATAGGCCTTGCCAGTTAAGTTACAGAGAAGGGTATTTTTTTCTGCTCTTTCTGGAAAAATAAAAAAGGTTACAGGAATATCCAAATTCCACAGAATTTGACAGTTGAAAATCAGCCCTGAATGCATTATGGGGAATCAAGTCAACAGAATATGTTTAAGATAAATTTCCAGTGACAATGTCACTCTGTGGGAATCTTTTCATCCAGCAGAAAAACTGTGCTGGAAGAAGATAACAACCTTACCAATTCCCTTTCTCAGAAATTCTCTGTATAGTGTCCCCTTTCTGAATCTGCTCCAATGGGCTGTTTTTACTTCAACCGAAGAACAGAAGAACAGAGTTGGAAGGGACCTTGGAGGTCTTCTAGTCCAACCCCCTGCTCTGGCAGGAAACCCTATTTGATTTCAGACAAATGGTTATCCAACATCTTAAAAACCTCCAGTGTTAGAGCATTCACAACTTCTGAAGGCAAGTCATTCCATTGATTAATTGTTCTAACTGTCAGGAAATTTCTCCATATTTCTAGGTTGCTTCTCTCCTTGTTTAGTTTCCACCCATTGCTTCTTGTTCTGCCTTCAGGTACTTTGGAGAATAGGTTGATCCCCATCTTCTTTGTGGCAGCCTCTTAGATATTGTAACACTGCAATCATGTCTCCCCTAGTCCTTCTTTTCATTAAACTAGACATACCCAAGTCCAGCCACCGTTCTTCATATGTTTAGAGTTGTGAGTTATCCCAGATCAGTGAGACAGGTAAGCAGGAGCCACAATGGGGAAAAATGAACTTTCCACTTCTGAACTTTCCATTTTTACCACTAAGAATCTTTACATTGGAACTCCTCTGACAGAAGGTTTTATTTTATTTTTTTTCAGTAGAATAAAAGTTGGGTCTAAACCATTGGGTGCTTTCTTGGGTTGAAATTTGAAAAAAACATTGAACTACTGATACCAAGGCTAAAACCATTTCATATTGGTCGACTTCTCCTTTTACTCTTCTCTACCTTCACGTTAAAAAAAGCTGCAACAAATAAGATCAAAATAATGACCAGGAGAAACATCATGCAGTTGTGTCTCTGAAAGACCAGATCTAATTCACAAGTGGGCAAGATGGCATGTACCTTAGACTTATTTTTAGGACTCTTTTAACATTTCATTACAGATTCGTAAGTAAATGTATATATAATGGATCTTATATATGTCTGGCTGTAGCTTCCAAATGTATTCGTGGACAGTAAAACAGGATGTACGTGTTTTTCTATACATTCTACATTTATAGAGGAATTACTTAAGTAACTGATGAGAAATAAATTGAGTAACTTATTTCTATGAAGACATCTATAATCTTAAACTGTGAAGTAGATCAAGTTTACATAAAATGTTCCTTCATTTAAAACTCTTTTTAAAAATTCTGGGAGTGAAGAAATTTAACTTGCTAGCTTTTGAAAACTAGTAAGGTACTGTAAATATAAATCAGGAGGGCTGCAGCTTTGGTGATATTGGGATACTAATCCAGATGGCCAGGAGCAGAGATCGAGTGATTCATGCCCTTATCACCACTTCATCACACTTCTGCAATGTGCTCTACATGGGTTTACCTTTGAAGGCCACTTGGAACTCCTGTTGGTCCAAACTGTGCTGGCCTGTATTAATCACTATGAAATATTATATTTATCTTGGAGGTACTGCATTGGTTACCAATAGGCTTCTGAATACAATTCAAAGTGCTAGTGTTGAGTAATAAAACCCTATGTGGCTTTGATGCCTCAGAATTTACAGGACTGTCCACTCCAGCAAGAGGCATAATCCACACAAAGATTTTCCCAGGAGAATCTGCTTGTGATATCCCAGAAAGTCCTGCTTTTCCATCATGGCTACTATTTTCTGGGACAGCTCCCTCTAGAAATGAAGTTCCCAGACCCTTCCCAGATACCCTTCTAGAAGTTTTGAAAGACTAAGTTTTTCTCAAAGGCCTTTGGGAAATGATTGTGGTCATCATTACTTGGGCACCTTTGTTTTCTATTATTAGTATGGTCACCATTGCTATGGCTGAGTAGTGTGCTTTAAATATTATATTGTAGACATTTCTTCTTATCTTTTTGTATGTTGTAGCCCTTCATGAATTTAGAAGATTTGATGGCAAATACATTGGATGGATGGATGGATGGATGGATGGATGGATGGATGGATGGATGGATGGATGTGTGGGTGTGGGTGTGGGTGTGGGTGTGTGTGGGTGGGTGGGTGGGTGGATGGATGGATCAATCGATCAATCAATCAATCCAGAATTCACCATAGATGATTAATAACAATTCTTGTTCTCCAGTCAGAAAACAAAATTTTATGCTCTTTTGGAGGTAATTTCTGTTGGGTCTTGTACAGGTAACTCTACATCCAAACAGCTACTGTTCAGAGACAGATTTAAATTAGCCTCCCCGGTTCCTACTTCTATCTAGAAGCGATTTATCCACAGCAGCTTAGCTTGGAAATAGGTGATGATTTTATGGCAGTACACTGTCAAGAATCTTCTGTACTGGGGCCAATCATTTATATTTCGGAATGTTGAACTCTTTTGGTCTAAGGAGATTCTCAATCATCCAGATCATGGTTGTCCCAAAGGTGCTTTTGCAAAAGGCAACTGATTTTCTTGTCCCCCCTCCCCTTGAAAATACGAAGTTTCAAGAAAGAAAAAGAAAGAAAGTCCAGTAGCCCTTTGGAAAAGCATCTGTGAAATCTTGATGTTATTTGGTTTTTCATTTGCACAAGAATCTTCAAGAAGTAGCTATACAATCAGAAATTGTGGGAAGTTATTTGGCAAAAGGCAACTAATACTAACCAATTTATCATATACCAAGCATATACCAAGTAAGACATAGACCCACTTCAACAATTCCAATCTTGCAACTGGTAATACTTCTGGGTATCGACAATCGTCCCTTGCTATTCACCATCTTATATTATCTAAAAGGCAATGCCAAATGTTAATGTTTTGGCAATTAAAGACAATGAGCAATAAGGGTGCCCTGCAGCCTAAAATCAGCTTGGTGTCAGTGGTGAAATTCACCAGGTTCTGATAGGTTCTGGAGAACCGGTAGCGGAAACTTTGAGTAATACAAATACCACCTCTGGCTGGCCGCAGAGTGGGGTGGGAATGGAGATTTTGCAATATCCTTCTCCCAGGAGTCGGGAGTGAATGGGGATTTTGCAGTATCCTTCCCCTGGAGTGGAATGGAGATTTTGCAGTATCCTTCCCCTGCCACGGCCACAGAACAGGTAGGGAAAAATTTTGAATTTCACCCCTGCTCAGTCAAAAGCACCAGAACCCATGGAAACATTTTGATGATAGGTGGAAAAAGGCTAGCAACAACAAGAAGCAGCACCATGCTTGATGTCCCTCTGATTCTTCACTGGCAATTAAACCTGGTTTAAATAAAAAAAATCCAAATAAATTATACATAAATTGTACCTCTAAAATTAATGCTTCAAAATTCTGAAGAGGGAAAGACGGGAAACATTTTTGCTAAGATCTGGCGTCCAACAATACAAGTTGGTTTATGAGACCTGGCAATACTGCTCTAGTCTTGGCCAACCTTCACATTCATACTGTTTAAGTACATCCATCTCTCCCCAATAAAGCTCATATTTATAAAGAACTGGGGCTATTAGGACATATTTGTGGCTTCTCATTTATGAGGGCCACCTTATAAACCTCTCCTGTACAATGAATGTCTACAAAAGAAGTGAAGAGTCTTACGCAAACTGTCCAAAACAGCCAGTCATAAAACCTTTATAACATTCCAAGGCAATGTATTGTTGGGCTGGCTGGTTTATTTTCCTTTCTCGGTCCTATTTTTAGTCACCTCCTGCATTTTCTTCATTATTTCACCATGTGAATTATTAAAGAAACAATAAAGCTCAGGGGGGTGGACAGAGCTCCAGTGCTATCTACAAAGTGTGGGGTAAACTTAAATAACACTTCGTGGAACATGGAAGTTTACAAGACAGATTTCATGATTATACACAACACCAAGCAGCTGTGAGGTTGATGCAATCTGAGAATCCATTGGCTTCTCCCTGGGCAGTTTTTAGTAAAGTCCTGAGACCTGATCTGTGCTTGGCAGAGATTCGGCAGAGGGTAGACCAAAGAGTGCTCCAACAGATTTCAAGAGAGGACACATTTAAATTTGTTCCCCAATTTTGGTCTTGAAAAATGTTCTTGCTTCCAAAGGACTTCGGGATTTCAGAGAGGAAATCCCCCCCCATCTTATATTTCACAGAAGATGAAAGTAGAAGGCAGAGCAGAAAAACAATATCTTATATGAGCCATAAATGCAAAGAGAATGGGGTGGGGAACACTCCCCAAATCCATTTCAAATATTTTTTTTTAAAGAAGATGACCTCACATGTCCCATAGACAGCACTCATTCATCATTGTAGAGCGGATCAGATGTTAACTAGGAAGCAATACAGAAATCGTGCCAGTATCTTAATTCTTATGCATGAATTTCTCATTCAGGAAAATAAGCACATAAAGCAATTGCAAAATTTCAGCACTTTTACACAGTGTTCTGAGGAGTCCTTGGTGCTCTCTGAGCTTGTTTGGTTGGAAAACAGTTGCAGCTCAGGGTTGAAATGAGTGGTCCTTGATGTTCTTGCAGATGTTTCATTATCCAAACTAGGTAATATCATCAGTGCTAGAAACATCTGCAAGAACATTATACCACTTTATAATGCCTTGGTAAGGCCACACTTAGAATACTGCATTCAGTTTTGGTCACCACGATGTTAAAGGGATGTTGAAACTCTGGAAAGAGTGCAGAGAAGAGCAACAAAGATGATTAGGGGACTGGAGGCTAAAACATATGAAGAACGGTTGCAGGAACTGGGTATGTCTAGTTTAATGAAAAGAATTATTAGGGGAGACATGATAGCAGTGTCCCAATATCTCAGGGGTTGCCACAAAGAAGAGGGAGTCAAGCTATTCTCCAAAGCACCTGAGGGTAGAACAAGAAGCAATGGGTGGAATCTAGTCAAGGAGAGAAGCAACTTAGAACTAAGGAGAAATTTCCTGACAGTTAGAACAATTAATCAGTGGAACAACTTGCCTCCAGAAGTTGTGAATGCTCCAACACTGGACGTTTTTAAGACGGTGTTGGATAACCATTTGTCTGAAGTGGTGTAGGGTTTCCTGCCTAAACAGGGGGTTGGACTAGAAGACCTCCAAGGTCCCTTCCAACTCTGTTGTTGTAGTTGTAGTTGTTGTTGTTGTTGTTATTGTTATTATTGTTATTATTAACATCAAGGACCAGTCATTTAAATTCTGAGCTACAACTATTCTACTTTATTGATTACACAGCATTCTATTAATGCTTGGAGGGCAAAGGCAAATGGGTGTGTGGCAGGGGGAGAGGGATCCTAAAGCTACTAAATATAAGATGCCTTCTGCTTGATATAACTTCCTCCATGGCTTAGGTTTTGCCCGTGAAGGTTCCCCAAGAAGTCTCTGCCCATAGTTCAACCCAACCCCAGCCAAAGGTCAACTTTTGTCTACCACCACAAACCAGTGTGTTGCACATTGTATGGATGCACTTGAAATTCCAAGTTCTGCTCAAAGGGAAGAGAAGCAAGTCAGCCATGAAATTACTACAGGCAAAGAGAAATGGCAAAACGGAAGAAATATTCACAAAGTCAAATGCCTATCATTCCTTTATATGTTTTCCTGCCTCCTTGTGTGTGCATGGCTCAGGGCATCTAACCATCTGATAATAAAAATCAACATTACATTACAAAATGCCAGGAGGCTATCAGCCACAATCTACATCATCTGAAACTTCGAGGAAATAGACTGTATTAAACAGGATGTACTTGAGGCTATGATAGTATGAATGATAGTCATTGCATCGGAATCTAAAAGTCAGAGTTGCAGTCTTCTGAACTGGTAGTCCTTTGAAAAAAATCTGACAAGGTAATTACACCACCAGTCCTCCTTTGAAGCGCTGCTTAGCTACCCTGGACTGATGCAAGACAAAACATTTTCCTGGATCCATTTTAAGTGATTACAATAACATTTATGATGTGCAAATCTTAGGGGGGAATCCTTATATATCTTTTTAAAAAATCCTTATGTATCCAATGATGCCCAACTGAGTGGCAGCATCTAGCTGAACTTAAAAAGCTAAGCAGGACTGGTCTGATTAGTGCTTGAATGAAAAACCACCATGAGACACCAGTTAGATTGGAAAGATTTTTTTTAAAACCATGCTGGAATAAGGAAAATTTCAAGTGATCCCTGCATTCTTATTTAAAACAAAACAAATAGAAAGCCTTGATAGATGTCCATGAGGAATCAAGTACAGATTATGAAGTAGACTTGAACCTACGCAACCTTATGCCCAACAATTGTACTTTGGGATCATGGCTTTGATTTTGCCTGCCTAGTTCACTTCTAAACCATGACAATGAGCAATTGGATGGGCAAACAAATGGTACCTGTTGAACTCCGGAAAATCTGAAAAATCCAGCCTTTGCTGGGATTCTGCCTTTTTTTTTCAGAGAGAAACCAACTGGTAATGTAAATATATAAACTTCATATCTTTAAAAAATATGACGTCTATCTAACTAATCTGCAGACAGCAATCTTAGTGAATGCAAAGTGTCTGACAGAGCAGATTGTTCAGCATTACACTTTCAAATTTTCTAATATCCGAAGTCCTATCTCCATCCCTGAAGACCTGACCCGCTTTGCTTGGCCAGCGGTTCAGGGATCCAAGGATTCCCCTGCCATCCTGTTCAAATTTAAAAGAACAACCAGGCCGGGGGAACAAAAATATATCCAAGCCCATAGCCTGATGCTGGCACGTGATTTGGCAAAAAATCTCATAGCTATTAAAAATCCATGAAGCGGACTTATGAAAGATTAATTCAGGGCAGGGAACAGGAGCTGGCTCTAAGACAGGAGCACAAGAAAAGTTACAGCTCTACTGGGTCAATAGCAACCACTGATTAATTCAGTGCTTCCTTAATATCTATAACAAGCGGGTGTCAGGAAATCAATAGGACACAATAACTAAGCAGTGAGGACAAAACCGTGATAAGGAGAGAGAAAGCCCAGGAAGTGTCTGCAATTACAGCTATTTATTTCACCCATTTCCACCAGAATCCTTGCAGCCTCCAGACCAGGGCAAAGCTAAAAGGGAATTCCTTTAACCTACTCAGGATACAGGCCAGGGAAAACACTCTTAAGAGCTTTCAGGAAAAGTCACTTATTCAAACCAGCTAAGCAAACAGGATCCTACTGTCCTGCCATTACTTCTAAAGCAGCTATTAGCTGCAAGATCAGATTTAATGGGGCACAGCTGAACAGGCCCACTCGGTTATTATTTTTTAAAGCAAAACACCCAGTTAGGACCCACCACAAAAAGCTATCTCTCATGTGCTGTACTTTGAGGTACATGGGTTATACATGTACATAGGTTATGCATGTCTCCCTTGTAACAGTTTGTTTAAAATACTGATATTTTGGCTGTTATGGCATGAATCACCATGTGGTATACAACATTAAACACCATTTTGTGCATTTCTAAATGCAATATATGTCCAAACCCATAAAAAAATTAAAACCTATAAACATACAGCCATGAGCAGTGGAGCAGAACATCAGCATTGATGGTTTTGTCATTTGTCCCACATTCTCTCGACCATCCCTGTGGGAACCTCTGATTGAAGGTAGCAATGGTGGTCCCAATATACAAAAAAACGTAACAAGAAAAGTCTAGCTAATTATATATTTATGAGCCTTTTGAGTGCAGTAAGCAAAATCTCCAAAATTAGATTGATCTTAGAATTGGAGATGGACAAGTAGGTTTTAAAGTGAGGCATTCAACTGTAGATCACATTTGTATACTGCTCATTTTATTAACGGATCTATACATTTCAAATTTGCCTTTGACTCTACATCTTATGGAAAAAAGACCTTAAGAATATTTATATTGATAGGTGTCTCTTTTTCCTGATTCAGAAACTATGGAATAATTCTTTAAGAGCGAGATGCAATCCCCAAGTCTGATCTCAGATATGATGATTGGGCCTCTGTCCTACTTAATTTCTAAGTCAACATATTGCAGAAACATAAAACTATCCAAAGTTCCAAGGGAAAAAGTAAAGCATACTGCAAGGATGGATCCCTTACCTACATGGTAGCAAAATTTTGCATAGCCACAGCAAAAACAAAGCAACAGATCATATAAACATAATCAATCATTGCTTGATTGATGTCCATATTTTTGAAAATTTGCTGATCATTGGTTATAAAGATATACAGTAGTGTTTTATCTACATAACAATAATCTATTGAGTGGATGCCTCAATGAAAAGCTCCATTTTCTAATGGCTGCCAAATCCATGACCACAGGATATAGCACAATTGGACCACTATTAACGATCTCTATAGATTGGCGGATATAAGAGGAGGGTTTCTCTAAGATATCCTAGCCCCTCAGTTACTTAGGACTTTGACACAACAATTAGCTACACATACATACTTTACATGTACACACACATACTTTACATACATACTTTATTTGGTGTTTCTTATATGCCGCCCAACTCCCGGAGGACTCCGGGCGGCATACAATACATACTGGTAGCCCTCTGCAGAGTGTGTTACATTAATGAAAACATGAAGTTACCTGTGCCTAGGTCTCTATCCATGTGCAGGAATGGTTGAAAGTATCGTACGAACTAAAGGCAATAAAACACATTCCTTGTCACCCTTGTTAATTGGCCCATGAACAACAAATTACGGTTCTATGAAAACTGTAAGGCTGCCTATCTGTTCCTTCTAAGGGACTGCAATCCCCTTCAGAACAAGCAAACTATTCTGATTTCCCAGATCTGGGGAACCATTCATGCAACGGTGGGTTGCTCCCGGTTTGGCCCGGTTCTAAGAACCGGTAGCGCCGGTGGCGGGAGGCTCCGCCCACCCACATGGGACACTTCTGTGCATGCGCAGAAGCATCGCGCACGCGCACAAGCGTGCACACAAACCAGTAGTAAAGGGTTTTAGAACCCACTACTGCATTCATCCACTGACTTTTTTTTCCTAGTAGAATTCAAACATGGCTTATTTGACTCGCATCCAACCACTCCTTGCATCCAAACATTAGCCCCAGACCTGCCCAGCTTTCCGGATTGTAATGTAACAAAGACCCCAGGGCATTGTGTCAACCCCTTACTTATGAAGCTGTTCTTCAAACTTCCTAAAGATTTTTTCACAAGATCCTTATAGAAATTGAAAAAGTATGGAACAAGATGGTTCCTTGGTACTCTGTGACAAAATTGTCAGAAAACTGACAAGTATTAATCATATAGTATTTATTGTCACTAGCATTGCAGATGCAAGCAGATACAATGTTCCATATAGTCCTGAAGGTAATCCAATGATTATTATGGTCAATGGTATCCAAAGCTGCAAAGAAATTAAACATTTCTAATAAGGTAATACTCTCCCCACCAGGGGTGGGTTCCTCCCAGTTCGGACCGGACCGGCCGAACCGGTAGTGACCCTCTGGTGACGTCACTGTCGGTGCCGTTCCATGTGCCCCGCCATCTTTTTTTTATTTTTCCTCTTACGCGGCTTGAAAAAGAGCCCTCCCACCCGCCCGCGGGTGAATACTGACCTTTATTTCTTCGCCCGAAGCACAGCTGATGAGCTCCTCAGCTGTGTTTCAGGCTAATTCCTACTTCTGAGAATGCGCGGAAGTGAAATCGCACAAGAGGACGCGCGCACGCACGAGCGGAGCAACTGGGCGTGCACAAAACTTTGCAATGTGAACCGGTAGCGAAGGTAAGTAGAACCCACCCCTGCTCCCCACCTTCCAGAAGAATGATTAAGGCTGATTCAGTCTCCAAATCTGATCTGAAGCTCATTTCAAATCTGACATGGAGATCAGGCTGGTAGGTTGTTCCACATTTAGCACTATATTCTGATAGCCAAAAAGCATGATGATCAAGACTAGCCCCTGAGCTTCTAAGAAAGACAGGGAACCGGATTCTATCTCTCATTCATGAAAAATAAACAGGAACTGACAAACCTGTAGTCATCCAAATATTATTGAACTAAAACTCCCCCAAACCCCCAATAGTAGATTCATTGATGGGAAATGCCAAGAATTCTTCTTCAACTCTATCTTCTTCAATATTGAATTTGGATTTTCTGCTGATAGAAATGGAAATACATAATTTTTATCCTTAAGTGCTGTGATTTAACAGTCATACACTGCCAGGAGCATGAAAAATTATATCATCATGACTAATCACAAACAATGGGTTTAATGTCACTACACAGCATGATATTTTCCTAACACCCATGTGAAAACAGGTAAAATACTATGCCTGGTACAATTCTGTCTCATTCTGCTGGCCTTTCCACCACTTAAATGGATGAAATGTGGCCGGTGTCATTTCTTTCTATGACATTCAGAGTAAGTTGAATCAAGTCATGGTTACCTGTATATAATTTATAGTCAATATCCTACGTGGAAAACCAATAGGTTATAGAAAGAATCTACTCCTAGATTAGACTGTAAACCAATAAGTTATAGAAAGCATATGGTCATAGTCAGACTATAAAATATAAAATGCTAACTCTACCATCACTAAAATTCTACAACAAAGACAAGGTAAGAATGCTTTAAGCTTATGGATCTATAAAAGAAAAACATCATGATCACAAGCGGTGTCTTTGCAGTGCTACCAACAGAAGAATAAATTTGGTTGTTGATCTATGATTGATAGAGAAATGATAATCATTCCATCGAATCAGCTTGGTGTACTGGTTTAGGCATCAGAATAACAGAATAGCAGAGATGAAAGGGAACTTTGGAGGTCTTCTAGTCCAACCCCCTGCTCAAGCAGGAAACCTTATACCATTTCAGACATCAGGGGATTGTGAGTTAATATAGTCCCACTTACAAAAGCCAGTGTGACCTTGGCCCAGTCATTCTCTCTCAGCTCCAGGAGGGAGGCAATGGCCAACCACTTCTGAAAATCCTTACCCAAAAAAACTGCAGGATCTAGTCACCAGGAGTTGAAAACTGACTTAAAAGCCTGCACACAGAGAGAGACACAGAAATCATTACATTAGATGTCCATGTAGTGACCCATCATCTTTTTTTATTTACCTAATTTACGTATATCCCATTTTTCCCTTCATATTGAACACAAAATGCAGTTGACAGCAAAAAAACAAGTAATTATGCAACATAGCATTATATATATTTATAGAGATATAAAGAGCCGAGGTGGCACAGCGGTTAGAGTGTAGTACTGCAGGCCACTTTAGCTGACTGTGATCCGCAGGTCAGTGGTTCAAATCTCACCGGCTCAAGGTTGACTCAGCCTTCCATCCTTCCGAGGTAGGTAAAATGAGAACCCAGATTGTTGGGGGCAATATAAATATACATTGCTTACTGGTGTAAACCACTTAGAGAGTGCTTGCATTGTGAAGCGGTATATAAATGTCACTAATAAATAAATAAATATAGTAATATAAGTATCATTATCATCTAAAGTTCTGGCTAAATTGGGAGAGAGAACTGGGCCCAGTGGCAACTCTCAGGGTGGTCTATTTTATACACTGAGAGTGGCACATGCCACATTCCTCACATGCCTAATAAACGGTGCCTGAAAACAGAAGGATTGTCTGAAGGGTCTCTCTCTTAGCTATCTTAAAGGAACAGGAGAAGCAGCTTCTCAGACACGCCCAAAGCTGTACCCAGAATGCAACTGACATCCAGTACACTTCTCTCAACATTGACATCAAGTGATGCTGTGCCAATTAACAGACAAGATATTTTTCAAAGGTAGTCTCACACTGATCACACTGATCCAGTTAGAGTGTAACCAATGAGATGCCAATGAAAAGGTCATAAGAAAGGCATGAATATAATTTTCCTCCCCACTCCCCGCCCTTTACATTATCTAGGGCAGATTCCCGGTCTTGGGCAGATTCCCGGAAGCCACTGACAGCATTACAATTGGGTATGGTGGTCCCTTTTATAGGCGAACCAGTTCATAACTATTACTGCATCTTGAGCTTGTGAGGTAGGAAAGCTGCTTTTATACATATATAGGTCATGTCACGTGGATTGCTCTTTTCTAGACTTTCTTCTGCAGAACAATATTCCTCTTCAGAACTGTTCTGGATAAAGGAGGAGACGTTTCAGAATTTTAAGGAATTGGAATCGGTGGGAAATGCTAAGAGGACACACTGTTCGGGGTGCCGATCTGCCACAATCCATCACTTTCCAAAAACATTGCTCTTAGAGAACTTCAAACCTTCCCCCCCCACCCACCGCCCGCCTTCTCTTTTTGACATTTCCACAGTCACAGAGTGCCTGTTTCCACTTTGTCATTGTGCAAAAAAAGGAGAACACATTTCAACTTATCAGGAAGATTTCACATCCTGTCCAATCCTCCATTGATTTTAACAGACATCACAAAGTCAGACTTGGAAGGCTTCAGGGATGCAGTCACACTGCTGCCTTTTGTTAAAGTTGAAGACAAATGTGGCATTTCTGCTTGCAATATTTGGGAGCAGTTAACACTTGGAGGACCAGGTTGCATTTATAAAACATTCATATCAGGAGGCAGAAAGCCTACATTCCAGCCATCCTAGTCTCTGATGTTTAGTTTGAAAATTCTTCACATACCCACTTGGCCCTGTCTGAAACCTAGCCACAGAGACAGGTAATTCTTCAGTTTTTCTGTATATATCTCCCCATGACATTTTGGCAAGGTTGGTCCACACCATTACAAGGCACAATAAAAGCAATGGGAGAAAATATCTTGTTCAGATGGTTGAAATTAATAATTGTTAGGAATTCCACATAATTGTCTGCACATGAGCAGGGTCTGAGCATTCGGATGAATTCTACACAACTATGGGCAGAAGATAAATATCTTTGAACAAAGTTTGAATAAAACTGCTAAACCAGAACAAGAATTTCTAACTTCTAAGAGCTTCATGCAGCCTTCCCTCACATGACACCCTCCAGATGTATTGCATCTACAGTAAAATGTTGTGTACACACACAGAGAGAAAAAAGATGTTTTCTTTTATAAAACATTGAAAACTACCATATATGTATGTGTGTGTGGGGGATCCAGAAATTCCTTTTGTTACCAACATGTTATTAATGGAGTCTCTACGTGTTTGGATATATATATATATATATATATATATATATATATATATATATATATATATATATGTATGTATGTATGTATGTATGTATGTATGTATGTATGTATGTATGTATGTATGTATGTATATATATATATATATATATATATATATATATATATATATATGTATATATATATATATGTATATGTATATGTATATATATATATATGTATATATATATATATATATATATGTATATATATATATATGTATATATATATATATGTATATATGTATATATATATATATATATATATATATATGTATATATATATATATATATATATATATATATGTATATATATGTGTGTGTGTGTGTGTGTGTGTGTGTGTGTGTGTGTGTGTGTGTGTGTGTGTGTAGGATTTTTTGCTGATAAATGAAAATAAAGGGAGACTATTATAGATCTATTTTGAGCTTATTTTGCTCTCGTCAGATAGCCATACCCCTTACTGGGATTTGAACCCAGTAAGGGGTATGTTGATCTGACGAGAGCAAAATAAGCTCGAAATAGATCTATAATAGTCTCCCTTTATTTTCATTTATCAGCAAAAAATCCTACATATATAGATTAGTGTGTCGGCTATATTAAAATCAGCCTGGATGGTCCCTGTGATGGGGCTGAAAGGCAAAAAGGAAGCTGTGATGCTTTCTCTCCCATATTTGGGTACACCAGGATAACACGACAGGAAAACATATATATATATATATATATATATATATATATATATATATATATATATATATATATATATATATATATATATATATATATATATATATATATATATGTGTGTGTGTGTGTGTGTGTGTGTGTGTGTGTGTGTGTGTGTGTGTGTGTGTGTGTGTGTGTGTGTGTGTGTGTGTGTGTGTGTATGTGTGTATGTGTATGTGTATGTGTATGTGTATGTGTATGTGTATGTGTATGTGTATATGTATATGTATGTATATATATATATATATATATATATATATATATATATATATATATGTGTGTGTGTGTGTGTGTGTGTGTGTGTGTGTGTGTGTGTGTGTGTGTGTGTGTGTGTGTGTATGTGTATGTGTATGTGTATGTGTATGTGTATGTGTATGTGTATGTGTATATGTATATGTATGTATATATATATATATATATATATATATATATATATATATATATATATATATATATATATATATATATATATATATATATATATATATATATATATATATATATATATATATATATATATATATATATATATATATATATATATATATATATATAATTGGTTGTTTCCAAAGCTCCTATAGATGGAGGAGGATGAGAAGGAGTCTCCTGGGTATCTACTTCTGTTCAGATGTGGACCTTAATTTTAAGAATAGAGAAGCCTGCCTATAACTTGTCATCTTGATCACATTGGTGACATTTTTATTGCCTCTGGTCCCTTTTAGGAGAGAGGCTATGGAAACATTGCAGAATTCTTGTTATTTTTTTTTTATCCTATGCATACTAAATGATAGATTACCAGTCATTTTCAAATTATGGCCAGTCTTTTAATGATCATTTGAAATAACAACAGCCTTTATGGCATGTAAACACTTCTGGTCATCATAAAAGTTTGCAAAGTCCTCAGTCACGTGACTGCATTTCAGGTGCTTGGCTATTAACATATTTATGTTCAGTTGCAGTGTCCCACTGTCGTGTGACTGCAATTTGCAATTACTGGTGCCAGTTTCTGGCAAAAAAATGCCTATTCGGGAGAATGGATTCACTTAACGACCATGTGATTCACTTAATGACCTCCATAAAAACAGTCCAAAAAGTGTCCAGTCACAACTTACAACCGCTTTCACTTGTGACTGAAATTCCAGTCTCAGTTGTGATCGTGAATCTAGGATTACCTGTAGTCAGTATTAACCTTCAAGCAAATGCAATGGCCCAGAAACTATATTACAATTTATAAAGCCTGATATTTTGCACAAATTTTGCACAATTTTCCTACAAAGAGATTTATAATGATGGAAGTAACAATTTATGAGCTGTTCCCCCTTCCTACTCCATGCTACCATTTTCCCCATTTTCCCTCCCACTTTGCAGATATATGCTTATATTCCTATGCTTCTATATCATGTACCCTATTTAACCCTGGATGAGGCGAAATGTACACTTTGTGGCAGCAGCTGAAAGGTAGCCAATCAATTGTGAAGTCTCATTGGGCTCTCTGAAATTCCAGTTGTGCTGACTTCCTCCCAATCCCATAAGACAAACAAACAACAACAATAGGAAGAGGGCAGAAGGGACCATTCCTGGCACTGCAACCCAACAGAAACAACAGCCTGGAGAAAACCAGTTTTTATTCAGCAATTCCCCACCCAGCCAATGTTACTTATAATATTTATTTATCCCCTGTAACAGAAGGTTCCATTTAACTACCATGTTCAAAGCTACTGATATAACTCCAATTAGTCCTTGTTTAGAAATCACAATTTACTTAACGACCACAGGCAGTCGTTAAGGAAAGCTGCAACTGGGCTTACACTCTTATTTCAGCTTCCTTTGCTGTACAAACCTTCGCAAAGGTTGTAAATGTAAGGATTGGTCTAAGGTTACTGTTGCGTCCCCTCAGGATGCCGGTTTACCTCAGGACTGTTCCTGATTGGCCAGAGCCGGCGCTGTTGGAAGCGGGAGTTTAAAGGCTTCCTATTGGCTGGCGCGTCTGACAGCTGGCTATAAAAGAGCTGTCAGATGCGGCTGAGGCGCGGGTTGATTTCTACTGAGTTGTTGCTGGTTGCTTTTAGCTGTTGTTCTGTTAGCCTTAATAAAGGCTTGTTGGCTCTTGATTCGTCTCGCCTCAGTTATTATGTCCTCACCCCGAGCGGACATTTTAGTTACTTTTTCATTATCCTTGTACTTGCAGTTGCTAAATGAGGCAGTTCCTAAACAAGGACTGGCTGTATCTCATATCTTCATATCCAGGGAAACCCTGTTCTGAAATCATCCATCAGTTTGTCCCAGATATCTTCCCACATGAAAGCTGCTTCTGTTTTTCTACTTCATCTTCAGTTTAATTCACATATTTTTTTTGAACAGAGAATATTATTATTTTCTGTTATCCCCCTCTCAGTGGCTCCGATTTGTCTTGTGCTTCCCACTCTGAAAAAGCCCAGTGATATCCAAAATCATTTGATGATTTTCTCTCCCCGCTCCCATCCCCTCTTGAAGTACGGGACTCTTGGGAGGCTGCAGACAGCTAGAGACAGGACTGTGGAAAGAGAAACGGGGCACTGACTGATTTCAGCTAAGATGGGAATTTCGTGCCAACTTTCTCCTTTAGAAGAATAAGAAGTCATTAATTTTTTTCACTGAGCTGAAGAAGGATAAATGAGAAAAACGCAGAAGACATTTTCAGCACAGCATTAGACGAGTGCCGTTCCACATTAAAATAAACCTATGAGAATCTTAGATTGAAAACCAATGACTAAGTTTTCCTCGTAATTTAAGCCATGAACCCTAGCTTATTAAATCTTGCTGCCTGTGCTTTGGGCTAGCGCAAGCAACCTTTCTTACCTTCTGTTTTGCTGCTACACTTGTGCGAGCAGGTGAACAAACCAGCCCTAAATAGCATAGCAGGAGGTGCAAACATGAAATTATATATTGCTCTATTGAAAGAGCAGTTCAGCCAGCTTCAAGGAGCATTTTCATTGTTTTTGGAGTCTGGTAAATCCTAGTTCCCCTGAGGGAAACAGAACGGAATCCTGGATGCAGATACAATTTTAAAATGATCAGATTTGGTCTTTTTTATTGGCTTGTGCAAGCAGCAGAAACAAAACAGGAGTGAGCCAGCGCATACACTAGCATACAGTTCATGCACAGTGAATAGGCCAAGATTCCTGGCTAAAGCGTGGAAAGAATGAAGCCAGTCACTGGCTCGACTCCTTTTTGTAAGTTTTATAGTGAACAGAGATTTCAAGTGGAGTTTCTTCATAAATCCCACTTTCTTTACTCTTGCTAAGTATTTACACTGGCTTTCCACCAGGATATTTGAAGGTTCGGGAGCACATACATGCAAATGAGGGAACTTGCTCATGGCCAATTACCCCTTTCAATTAAAAAAAATCATTTGTAAATAAATCCAACTGTCTTATTTTCTTACACCAAAATGAACACACTTGGAGGTTGCTAGTTCAATTCTTTTGTACACTGGCAATATTCCTGAGGATGCCAGCAGATAATCAAAACTGTCTTGCAAATTCTGGCAGCATGAGCAATTGGATCTGAGAGCAATAATATTTTTTCTGGGAGAGATGCTATTCCTCTTACTGTTATGTAGGGCTGTTCTCACCTGCTTCAATCATTTTTGTGGGTGCAATTTAAAAAAAATAATGCAGGCACAAACCGAGCTTGGAACTCATTAACATGAGGCAGCAGATTGTGTGAAGATGATATCTTGTCCACATGGTTTTACCTGGTGGAAAAATGGCCCCAAAATTGGTGCTAATTGGGAACCGAGGTGACAATCTGTCATATGATAGCAAGAAGCCCAAATTAAGTCCTCCAGGAAAAGTTGATGACGTGAACAAACCAACACATTTCCAAGGAGCAGAACATTAGAACTGAGAAGTGTGACTTTGCCTCTGAGCAAATTATATATTATAATATATAAGCAGAGATCAAAAGCAACATCTGGCTGGAAGAATCCGGGTGATGTGCGGAGGTAGGAATCAAAGCCACATCTTTTTTCAAAGCCTGCCCAAGCCAATGGAAAGGAGAAAGACAAGGAAAGTCTTTTGGAGATGGAAGTGCCAGCTCTCAGAGAATCAATTTTGCCCTTTTATGCTTATTGCAGATGTCTGCATGACATAATTGCATTTCTTTTTAAACTGTGGAGCGCCCTTGGAATGAAGGGAGACCTTTCAGTAGGAACAAATAACAAAGCAACCCCAAGACCAGGCTTGGAAAAGAGGTACCTTCCCCTTCTAAGTCCTGCTTAACACAGGAGATGGGATAGGTTGGAAAGGCAATTCTGCCTCTTGCAGCTTCTCATGTAGCCCAGATTATGTTATTTCAAACTTTCTTCAAGGCTCCTATTTTTCTCTGTGATCCTCTCCCTTTGAGGATCATTTTCAAAATTTTCACAATTGTTATCTTTCAACATATAACATGCCAACAACTGCGTAAATCTGCCATGAGATAATACTGCAAGATCCAGTCAATAATGCATGGACTCTAAAAGGGGGAAAGGCAAGTTAGTAACAGTGCTATTAATATTGCTCTCCACGGTCAGAAATAAAAATGGAGGGTGCCATTTGATGAACCAAGTGTTCTTTCATAGGTCCATTGTAGCATATTCTTATCAGCGTCATGGTACCCCATTAAACCACAATATTTAAAAGGGCAGTGACATTTGACATGTCTAACAAAATGATAGAAGATGAATAATCGCACATACACAAAAGATATGCAAAACCACTTAGAATGCTAAGAAATTATAATTGACATTTGTGGGGGGAAATCATAGCCATTGAACTTTGAAAAGAAATTGTGCCATTTTAATTTATTGCCCAGTTGATTTTAAACTTGCAGCATTTGGGGAGTTATTGAAGCCAACAATCCTTCTTTATTAAATAAACCCAAACATATAGTATAGATAGTCCACAACTGAGCCCAAACTTTTGTGCTAAGTGAAATATTTCTTAAGTGAATTTTGCCCCATTTTATGACTTTTCTTGACACAGTTGTTAAGCGAATCACTGCAGTTGTTAAATTAGTAACATGGTTGCTAAGTGAATCTGGTTTTCCCATTGACTTTGCTTGTCACAAAACATGGTCACATGACCCCAGGACACTGCAACCGTCATAAATGTGAGTCAGTTGCCAAATGTTGATCACATGAGCATGGGGAAGCTACAACGGTCGTCAGTGTGAAAAGACGGTCATAAGTCACATTTTTTTCCGTGCTGTTGTAACTTTGAATGGCCACTAAATGAACTGTTGTAAGTTGAGGTTGAACCTGCATTTGAGGTTTCTAGAACAGTGGACTGCTGATGGCCAGGTATAACGGCTAAAAGTTTCCTCTTGTGTCAAGGAACTCCACAATCACTCTTTGGAATATTTATTGATGTCACATAGGGGTCTCCAACCTTGGCAACTTTAAGACTTGTGGACTTCAATTCCCAGAATTCCTCAGCCAGCAAAGCTGGCTGAGGAATTCTGGGAGTTGAAGTCCACAAGTCTTAAAGTTGCCAAGGTTGGAGACCCCATAGAATATGATGCAATTATTTTTACATAACTACCATATAACCCAGTAGTCTTGTAAATCAAATAACAGAAAAAGATGCTTCCGGGCCAGCATATCACAGTGAGCGACTGCAGCAGAGAGAGACTCAAGAATGCCATATGCTATTTTAAGAATTCTGAACTACTGACTTCTAGTTCATGCCCTCCAAAAATGCTCACTGGAGCACATGCACGATCTAGTTTTGTCTTACAGTCTACTTCACCTATTTTCATTTAGTCACATTTTGATTTTGAATTCTCAGATTCTTTAATATTTCTATAAAGATGAATATAGGTTATTTTCTATAGGCTGCCACGAATTTGGGTTGGGTTGTTGATTTTTATACTTTTATGTTATTTTGTTAATTCTGAACAAAACCTGCCTTGAACATAACCATATTTGGCAGCTTCCTCAAATAGCTGCCCTCCCTGGTAGTTGGGGATTCTCAAAAAAATATAGGAGAGCACATCCAGAGGGCTTTAGCTGGGAGACAGCTCCTACAAGGGAGGAGAACATATACAGTGAACCACATTTGCACTGACATGACTCTAAGCTACCTGAAACAAACACCGGGGAAACCAAACTCATCTTTTGCTGTTGATTCCTACAGACTGTGAGCACTGATTCGGCTGGGGGAATACTGTCATAATGCAGTAATATCGTGGACCCTTGTGCATTGTCTGCAGCCAGTTGGATTACATGAGCAGATGAGGCCAAGCGCTGTGTGAGCCAAGAGAGAAGAAAGGAAATGGTGCCGAACAACAGCAATTTAGGTAGTCACAAAAGGATTTTTTTTTTAAAAAAGCATTAGAGAAATGCAAAATGCTCAATGGGGGGGCCGCCTTTTTCAGTATTCTGTTCATTCACAACTTTCGGAGCAAGTATTAACACCAGAGATACTTTGGCATGCCTAGGCAGATCTTATTGGCTGCTTCACCTGAGTACATAAAAAGTTTACAGATTTTTACATAAATTATGTAAAGTTCCGAGGATAGCTTATTGGAGTTAGGGGCTAAACAGAAAAGCCCAAAATGTTTATTTGTTGTTGTGTATGTCACTGTTGTATTGTTGTATAGTTTTGTGTATTTAATTAAAAAAATAAAAAAAAAGTTTACAGAGTCGCTTATGTTATGAAAGTCGTCTGTATTCCTGCTGGAAAAGGATTACAAATCTCAGTGCTGGGTGGAATGGTTACGATCTAGTCCCTCAGTGCAGGTTCAGAACCCCACCCACAAAGCCCAGAACACCCAGCCCCTCCCAAGTTTGAATTAGTTTCTACCTTCCCTCCCCACCTTCCCCCCCCCCCCCCCCCCGGTCCTCATCCTTCAGAGACGTGATAATGCCGGGCACAATTCCAGTTTCATTCTGTGAAGTATTAGAGAAGTATTTTATGGAGTCAGAAAGAAAAAAGGGCTACTGTGGCCAGTGAAGCTGTGGGGGGGAAGCATATCAGTGGGCAAGAAGTGAGCTGGAGCAATATGGAAAAGGAAAGATCTAAGGGAAAGGAGAAACCGGATGGAGCATCGAGAAATATGGGCAAGGAAGAGTATCTTGCTTAGGGCCTTCTCCAATCTAGGTCTGTTGCTGGGCAGTTTGGTCCCAAATAAACTGCCCTACAGAGCAACCAACTTTTGGTTTTCTTCAGATTGTTTTGCCCCGTAGCTATAACATACACAAGTGACTCTTCTACTCAGAGCTATAGACTATGCAAGCCAAGCTGTTTCACAATTTGTTGCTCGAGGGGCATGCTAGAAACTATTTATTTAGAGTTCTTCTTTATTTAGAGTTCTTACCTAAAGAACTTACCATGGCATAACTACCTTATGCCATGACCAGTCCATCTCATCCAATCCAGAAATGTATACTGCAACTGGTGATAAAGGATCTCTCCCCATTACTGATTACAGTAGAATAATAATAATAATAATAATAATAATAATAATAATAATAATAATAATAATAATAATAATAATAATAATAATAATAATAATAATAATAATAATAATAATAATAATAATAATAATAATAATAATAATCAAGCCTGAAAAAGTCACTGAAAATCAGATGGTCAAGATCTTGTGGGATTTTCGTATACAAACAGACAAGGTACTGGCGCATAATACACCAGACATCACGTTGGTCGAGAACAACAAGGTGACTATAATTGACATTGCAATACCAGGAGATAGCAAGGTCGATGAAAAGGAACACGAAAAAATTGCAAAATACCAGGACTTAAAAATTGAAATCCAACGATTATGGCACAAACCAGCAGTGGTAATTCCAGTAGTGATTGGAACACTGGGTGCTATCCCAAAAGCACTGGAATTACATTTAAAACAGCTCAAAATTGACAAAATCACCATCAGTCAAATGCAGAAAGCCGCACTGCTCGGTTCCGCACATATACTTCGAAAATACATTACGACTTCCTACGCCCCTGGGTGGGGCTCGACTAGTAATCAATGCCAAATCCGGCGAAACAACTGGCCGCTGTGATACAATTGTATAATAATAATAATAATAATAATAATAATAATAATAATAATAATAATAATAATAATAATAATAATAATAATAATAATAATAATAATAATAACAACAACAACAACAACAACAACAACAACAACAACAACAACAGAGTTGTAAGGTACATTGGAGGTCTTCTAGTCCAAACCCCCTCCTCGAGCAGGAGACCCTATACTATTTCAGACCAATGGTTGTCCAGTCTCTTTTTTGAAAGCCTCCAGTGATGGAGCAGCCACAACTTCTGAAGGCAAGCTGCTTTCCATTGGTTAATTGCTCTCGCCATTAGGAAATTTCTCCTTAGTTCTAGATTGCTTTTCTCCTTGGTTAGTTTTCAACCACTGTTTCTCACCCTGCCTTCAGGTGCTTTGGAAAATAGTTTGACCCCCCTCGTCTCAAATATAGGAACAGTGCTATCATGTTCCCCCTAGTCCTTCTTTTCATTAGACTAGACATACCTGATCCTTTTATATGGAGATGCTGTAGATCAATCCTGAGACCTTTGCTACAGCAGGCATTCATTCCGCCCCTGAGCTGTTTCCCCTTCCTGACATGCTGAACATAAATGAATGGTATGGGAATAAGATGAAGCCATATGCTGCCAGCCACGTATTCTGAGCTGTCAGCAGCAAACACGGGAACTACCTGGATCGGTTGCAGCAGAAGGGAATTCTATGCTGTGAAAAGCCAAAGGATAAGAGAACATTTGGAAAGAAGCTAGCAAGCTGGGGAGGGAGAAGAAAAAGAGGAAGGTCATCTGTTTGTGGTAGAACTGCAGCTGTACTTGAGAAACGTGGACACTGTGCACCGCAAAGCCCCTCAAGTAAGATTTCCCATTGTGCGGGAAAAGACAATGCCGCTAGGGAAAACAAGTTAAAATTAACATTTCAGACACCAGCAAGCCAGACAGAGTCCCACTGGAGACAGCATGGCATTCAGTCTTAGCACAGTTCCAATCATTTATGCCAATGTGCTCCTTATTGCAGGCTGGAAAGCAGAGCTAGTCAACAAGGTGTGAAAAATACCTTCTGCTACTCAGTGAAAATGAAGCGTACTGTCCCCATTCTTCTGTACCCTACTTTTCCCACTGTATGGTCGCTGCATTGTATTGAATAATATCCTGGGTATTCCGACTTGGACAATGTTCTGACCTAGGCTTCCTGATAAATAATAAAGCACAAACAGAGTCCCAAAAACCTCATTTTATTTTAACAGCTGTGAATTATGTTCATTCCCAGCCGTAATAACTCCCAAACAATGTGAATTAATCCAACAGAAGTATTTCGGAAGAAGGCTGATATCACCAACCTTTATCTCTCTTGACACGCTGCCAAAGACCTACTTGCAAGGAACTTTGCAAGGCCAAACAGAAACACGGAGTCAGAAATGCTGAGACACGAAGTGAACCAAGTTGCTTCCTGCAACGAGCACATCCGTTTGCCCCACTTTTATAGCCTATGGGAGGGGCCAATCATCTCCAAGCCTTACTCCCGAGTAGTTCTTCCCTTCTGGCAGCTCTGCGCATGCACGCATTGGGAACAAGCTCCCCCTGTTCCTCTGTCTCGCTCATGTCAGCCTCTGGAGGCTCTGGAGTCAGCACAGACCTCCCAGATGGCCCGGACTGGATCTCTGCCTCTGGCACTGAGCCTTCTCCAGACTCCAGGCCTGGCCCATGTTCCTCCCCAGCCTCCTCGCTGTCTGACTCTGCTGCCAGCTCCGCAGGCCGCTGGCGGACCACAACAGACAAGGAGAGATCAACCAGATCCATCAAAGGAGAGCAATTCCCCTGAAGGGAACTCTGAGAAAGTTGAAGAGCTTCAGGGCTCAAGTTAGGGGAGCAACATGAAAAAAATATCCAGACCGCTTGGTCAAAGCAAGTTGCGTCCATGGAGCACTCCTTGCTGACTTGCCTCACTAGTTCCTTGTCAAGATCAGGAGGAGACTGATCAGTTTAACAAGATATCATGCGTCCCCTCCTGGAAGAAAAACTCTGAAGCCACTTGTCAGGGCTAGGCTGCCTTTTGGTGAAGTGACTTGGAAGAGAGGACAAATGAAAAACTGGTCAGAGATGCTGGACTTTTTCCCTCTGTCCCAGGGACATCGGCCTCTCCTTAGCTTCATGGACTTATTTATTAGAAGAACTTTCTATATCAACCTCATCAGGTATGTCATTTGATGAATGTCAAGGTGTGCTGCAGCTTGAGCAGCAATAAAAAAGATACTTGACGTACTATGCACACTGTTCCTATCTGACTTTTATCCATAAAGTAGCACTTTGACACTTAAAAGATATTTGAGTGGTGGGTTCTCGGCAGGGGGAACGGTACAAAAAAAATTATCAGGAAAAAAATGCTATGGGCGACAAGAAGTAAACTCACAAGCACAGTCAGTATGCATTAACCGGATACATCTTGAGATATCTACTTTCCAAGCAGGGTCATATACACACAAGCAAGACTTGAGATGAACATAACACCGCTACGACTCTGTGAACAGTCTCCCTTATCTCTGGTCCATGCAACCTGGGGGAGGGTGAGAAAATCTGGAAGGTGCCAGAGGATTCCTCAATGCATCCAACATCAGGCTTAAGGAAGACTCAACAGCCTGCCCAACTGGGTTTCATAGATGGAAGTGGGTGGGTGTTACTTTGACTAAAATAACAAAATCTTATGGGATACAGTGGCTCAGTGGCTAAGACGCTGAACTTGCCGATCGAAAGGTCGGCAGTTCGGTGGTTTGAATCCCTAGTGCTGCGTAATGGGGTGAGCTCCCGTTACTTGTTCCAGCTTCTGCTAACCTAGCAGTTCGAAAGCACGTAAAAAATGCAAGTAGAAAAATAGGGACCACTTTGGTGGTAAGGTAACAGCGTTCCGTGTGCCTTTGGCGTTTAGTCATGCCGGCCACATGACCACGGAGATGTCTTCGGACAGCGCTGGCTCTTCGGCTTTGAAACTGAGATGAGCACCACCCCCTAGAGTCGGGGACGACTAGCACATATGTGTGAGGGGAACCTTTACCTTTACCTAACAAAATGTTCTGGACTGGCCCTGTTTCTTGCAAAGAATCCTAAGTTTAGTTTAGTTTAGTTTAGTTTAATTAAATTTATATACCGCCCTTCTCCAGGGGACTCAGGGCGGTGAACAGCCAAGTAAAAAACACAATATAAACATTAAAATACATTTAAAAGAAAATATTCAATGTGGCCCTAATTTAATACAATTAAAATTTAGTAAAATCTTAAAATTTTAAAAAACCCCAAAACTTTTTCACGCCAGCCCGGCTTAATAAAAATAATACGTCTCGAGGGCACGGCGGAAGGTGGACAGGTCGTGAATGGTTCTTAAGTCTGGGGGGAGCTGATTTCAGAGGGTGGGTGCTCCCACAGAGAAGGCTCTCCCCCTGGGCGTCACCAGCCTACACTGCTTGGCTGATGGCACCCCGAGGAGGCCCTCTCTGTGGGAGCGCACTGGTCGATGGGAGGCAGTTTGTGGCAGCAGGTGGTCTCGGAGATACCTAGGTCCAATGCCATGGAGCACTTTAAAGGTAGTAACAAGCACCTTGAAGCGCACCCGGTAGACCACCAGAAGCCAGTGCAGCTCGCGCAGGAGGGGTGTTATATGGGAGCGCCAATTAGCCCCCGAAACCACCCGCGCGGCTGCATTCTGGATCAGTTGGAGCCTCCGGGTGCTCTTCATGGGGAGCCCCATGTAGAGAGCATTACAGTAGTCCAGACGCGACGTGACTAGGGCATGGGTGACTGTGCACAGGGAATCCCGATCCAGAAAGGGCCGCAACTGGCGTATCAGGCGGACCTGATAAAAGGCCGCCCTGGTCACAGCTGTCAGATGGTCCTCTAAGGACAGCTGTGGATCCAGGAGGACACCCAGATTGCGAGCCCTTTCGGCGGGGGCTAGAGACTTGCCCCCGATAGTCAGAGATGGAATCATCTGACTATATCGAGACGCTGGGAACCACAGCCACTCCGTCTTGGAAGGGTTGAGCCTGAGTTGGTTTCTCCCCATCCAGATCCGCACAGCTTCCAGGCACCGAGACATCACTTCAAGGGCATCATTGGGGTGGCCTGGGGTGGAAATGTACAGCTGTGTATCATCGGCGTACTGATGGTACTTCACCCCAAAGCCATGGATGATCTCACCCAGCGGCTTCACATAGATGTTGAACAGAAGGAGCGAGAGAATCGACCCCTGGGGCACTCCATATGTAAGAGGCCTCGAGGACGACCTCTGCCCCCCTGCCAATACAAACTGCAACCGGTTGGAGAGAAAGGAGGAGAACCAACGAAAAACGGTGCCCCCTATCCCTAACTCTACCAGCCGGTGCAGCATGATACCATGGTCGATGGTATCAAAAGCCGCCAAGAGGTCTAATAGGACCAGGACAGAGGAACAACCCCTGTCCCGAGCCCTCCAGAGATAATCAGCCAATGTGACCAATGCCGTTTCCGTGCTGTGCCCGGCCCTGAAACCCGACTGGAACGGATCTAGGTATGATGATTCCTCCAAGTACTGGGGAAACTGTTGTGCGACCACACTCTCAACAACCTTCGCCACGAAGCGAAGGTTGGAGACAGGGCGATAGTTAGCTAAAATTGCTGGGTCCAGGGAGGGCTTCTTGAGGAGAGGCCTCACCACCGCTTCTTTCAAAGCCGTGGGGAAGTAACCCTCCCCCAAAGAAGCGTTAATAATTCCCTGGAGC
>JALIGW010000107.1:317500-320000 GCA_023053685.1 Diadophis punctatus similis
AATATAAGGCCATAGCAAGACTTCTCCAGAGCATATTTTGTTATTTTACAGATCATCTTGCTATATTTTTTTTAAAAAGGAGGTTAACCCTATGTGGACGCTTATCTGTGATATACAATTTTATGTTAACTTCTCCTGTTAGAGGGCACTGCAGTCATTTAGAGTAGTCTTCCCAGACCAATTTGTTGGACATCTTATCCCATTATTACTTATCAACTTAGCCAAAGGGTTAAATGGAAATCCAATACAACTGGAGGAAATAAATAAAATAAATAATAAATAAATAAATAAATAAAAGATGGCTTATTGTATACTCTAATTGACTGATGATCAGCTTTGAAAATGCAAAGGCAAAAATCAATAATTGTAGTAATAGTAATAATAGCAACTTTATTCCCTGATTCTGTTCAAGCTTGCTTCTCCTCAGGCAAACTTTTAACATTCACACCGAGCTGACAACTTTGGGACAGCCTCTCCCAATGCCGGAATCCATCCACTCTATGAATTGCCAGTTCCTTTTCAATAATTGCCAGTACTTCTTGAGTGACTTGTTGGCACGAAATCTTTGCTTATAGAAACTCAAGCACTACATCCAGTTTACATAGGCCAGTGATGGCGAACCTTTTTTCCCTCGGGTGCCGAAAGTGCATGCGTGCGTGCTATCGCGCATGTGCAAGTGCCCACACCCATAATTCAATGCCTGGGGAGGGCAAAAACGGCCTCCCCCGCTTCCCCGGAGGGCCTCTGGAGGCCAGAAATGGCCTGTTTCCCAACTTCTGGTGGGCCTGGTAGGCCCATTTTTCATCCTCCCCAGGCTCCAGAGGCTTCCCTGGAACCTAGGGTGGGCAAAAACACCCTTCCCAGTCCCCCCAGAGACCCTCCAGAAGCCGAAAACGCCCTCCCAGAGCCTCCATGTGAGCCAAAAATCAGCTGGCCGGTGCGCACATGCGTGCTGGAGCTGAGCTAGGCAATGGCTCGTGTGCCGACAGATATGGCTCCGCGTGCCACCTGTGGCACCCGTGCCATAGGTTCGCCATCACTGACATAGGCTATCTACCGATCCACAAAGTGGATGCACACGTTGAATGGATCCACATATACAGGTTGGATGAATCCACAAAATGGATTTTGTGTAAAATTTAAATTACTTGCTTTCGTAGGCTGAGACACATTTAGTGTTGATGGCTCTTTGCCCCTCTCTACACTATAGGCTGAAAGAAACATTAGGAACTGTGTGTGTGTGTGTGTGTGTGTGTGTGTGTGTGTGTGTCTGTCTGTCTGTCTGTCTGTCTGTCTGTCTGTCTGTCTGTCTGTCTGTGGGTGTCTCTCTCTCTGTGTATGTATGTGCCTGCCTTTGAGTCATGGTTGATTCCTGGCAAAGTCTGGAAGATCTCTGCTGTTTTCTTGACAAGATTTCAGAAGTGTTTTGCCATTGCCTGCTTCCTATGGCTCAGAAAGAGTGACTGGCTCAAGGTCACTTGGATGGCTAAGGGGAGACTAGAACTCACCATATCTCAGTTTCCAACTTGATGCCAAGCTACACAAAAGGGAGCAATTAACTGTCAAAGTGCCTTTATCTCTGGATAAATTGCCTTTATCAAAGTGCCTTTATCTCTGGATTTGAAGAGTAAAAGAAATATAGGGAGGAGGAAGAGAGAGTAAGAAATCAGTTTTATTCCAGCTAAAGGAAAAAGTGTCCAGTACCAAGACCTGGAATTGTTCTACAAGGTTTTCAAGTCCAGATTTAGCATGCCAAAAAGTTTGGAAGGAAATCTTCCAAATTAAAGATACTGATCTACAAAAGAGAGGGCTGCTTGTGGTTTCACTTCGAGTTCTGTTCTCCCCAAATCTAACCTTTCTTCCAATTTAGAAGACCCAACCTTTTTTTCAAACTTGTCTTCTTGAGTGGCTACAAGATTTGCACTCAGAAAATCCAGGCAACTGCTAGCCAAAGAGGCATGGAAAATGTTATTTGTTTCTCCTATCTAAGAAGATCTTTGCAAATCAAATACAGGTAGTCTTGCACTTTATCTGAGTGAGCCAATCATCATTTTAATGCAATGAAACAAACCTAGAAAATTAGAGCTACCAAAATGATTTATTCTTTAAAAATTCCAATATTACTAACAGCAAATTTGGCCATAATTAACCAAGTTTTTAAAGTTTTGTATGTTGACATTTGTTGAAAAGAAGCAAACTATATGGTATAAATGGACAACTTAAAACAATTATTGTTTCTGAGATGACTTTTATAAGGAAAATATCAATTAAAATTCAGGATGGATTTATTAATTATCAAATAAACAGTTGTGAACAATAACTGAAACATTTTTTTTAAAATGTATTGAAGTTGCCAAATTCAGGATGTAGGCTTTCATTGCCCCCCAAAGCCGAGAGTAATCCAATCATATATTAAAAATGAGACCGTCCTTGATTTGCCATTCAGAATTGATCACGCTCTGATAAAAATGTTCCAAAATATTTTCTAAACTCAACCCTT
>JALIGW010000108.1:5000-22500 GCA_023053685.1 Diadophis punctatus similis
AATCAAAATCAAAATCAAAATCAAAATCAAAATCAAAATCAAAATCAAAATCAAAATTATTAAAATCAAAATCAAAATCAAAATCAAAATCAAAATTATTAAAATCAAAATCAAAATTATTAAAATCAAAATCAAAATTAAAATTAAAATCATAAATTAAAATTAAAATTAAAATTAAAATTAAAATTAAAATTAAAATTAAAATTAAAATTAAAATTAAAATTAAAATTAAAATTAAAATTAAAATTAAAATTAAAATTAAAATTAAAATTAAAATCAAAATCAAAATTAAAATTAAAATTAAAATTAATTAAAAGCAAAAGCAAAAGCAAAATAATCAAAATCAAAATCAAAATCATCAAAATCAAAATCAAAATCAAAATCAAAATCAATAAAATTAAAATTAAAATTAAAATCAAAATCAAAATCAAAATCAAAATCAAAATCAAAATCAAAATCAAAATCAAAATCAAAATCAAAATCAAAATTATTAAAATCAAAATCAAAATCAAAATCAAAATCAAAATTATTAAAATCAAAATCAAAATTATTAAAATCAAAATCAAAATTAAAATTAAAATCATAAATTAAAATTAAAATTAAAATTAAAATTAAAATTAAAATTAAAATTAAAATTAAAATTAAAATTAAAATTAAAATTAAAATTAAAATTAAAATTAAAATCAAAATCAAAATCAAAATCAAAATCAAAATCAAAATCAAAATCAAAATTAAAATTAAAATTAAAATTAAAATTAAAATCAAAATCAAAATCAAAATCAAAATCAAAATCAAAATCAAAATCAAAATCAAAATCAAAATCAAAATCAAAATCAAAATCAATAAAATTAAAATTAAAATTAAAATTAAAATTAAAATCAAAATCAAAATCATTAAAATTAAAATTAAAATTAAAATTAAAATTAAAATTAAAATTAAAATTAAAATTAAAATTAAAATTAAAATTAAAATTAAAATTAAAATTAAAATTAAAATTAAAATTAAAATTAAAATTAAAATTAAAATTAAAATTAAAATTAAAATTAAAATTAAAATTAAAATTAAAATTAAAATAATTAAAATTAAAATTAAAATCAAAATCAAAATTATTAAAATCAAAATCAAAATCAAAATCAAAATCATTAAAATTAAAATTAAAATTAAAATTAAAATTAAAATTAAAATAAAAATTATTAAAATTATTAAAATTATTAAAATTATTAAAATTATTAAAATTATCAAAATCAAAATCAAAATCAAAATCAAAATCATTAAAATTAAAATTAAAATTAAAATTAAAATTAAAATTAAAATTAAAATTAAAATTAAAATTAAAATTAAAATTAAAATTAAAATTAAAATTAAAATTAAAATTAAAATTAAAATTAAAATTAAAATTAAAATTAAAATTAAAATTAAAATTAAAATTAAAATTAAAATTAAAATTAAAATTAAAATTAAAATTAAAATTAAAATTAAAATCAAAATCAAAATCAAAATCAAAATCAAAATCAAAATCAAAATTATTAAAATCAAAATCAAAATTATTAAAATCAAAATCAAAATTAAAATTAAAATCATAAATTAAAATTAAAATTAAAATTAAAATTAAAATTAAAATTAAAATAAAAATCAAAATCAAAATCAAAATCATTAAAATTAAAATTAAAATTAAAATTAAAATTAAAATTAAAATTAAAATTAAAATTAAAATTAAAATTAAAATTAAAATTAAAATTAAAATTAAAATTAAAATTAAAATTAAAATTAAAATTAAAATTAAAATTAAAATTAAAATTAAAATTAAAATTAAAATTAAAATTAAAATTAAAATTAAAATTAAAATTAAAATTAAAATTAAAATTAAAATTAAAATCAAAATCAAAATTAAAATTAAAATTAAAATTAATTAAAAGCAAAAGCAAAAGCAAAATAATCAAAATCAAAATCAAAATCATCAAAATCAAAATCAAAATCAAAATCAAAATCAAAATCAAAATCAAAATCAAAATCAAAATCAAAATCAAAATCAAAATCAAAATCAAAATCAAAATTAAAATTAAAATTAAAATTAAAATTAAAATCAAAATCAAAATCAAAATCAAAATCAAAATCAAAATCAAAATCAAAATCAAAATCAAAATCAAAATCAAAAATCAATAAAATTAAAATTAAAATTAAAATTAAAATTAAAATCAAAATCAAAATCATTAAAATTAAAATTAAAATTAAAATTAAAATTAAAATTAAAATTAAAATTAAAATTAAAATTAAAATTAAAATTAAAATTAAAATTAAAATTAAAATTAAAATTATTAAAATTAAAATTAAAATTAAAATTAAAATTAAAATAATTAAAATTAAAATTAAAATCAAAATCAAAATTATTAAAATCAAAATCAAAATCAAAATCAAAATCATTAAAATTAAAATTAAAATTAAAATTAAAATTAAAATAAAAATTATTAAAATTATTAAAATTATTAAAATTATCAAAATCAAAATCAAAATCAAAATCATTAAAATTAAAATTAAAATTAAAATTAAAATTAAAATTAAAATTAAAATTAAAATTAAAATTAAAATTAAAATTAAAATTAAAATTAAAATTAAAATTAAAATTAAAATTAAAATTAAAATTAAAATTAAAATTAAAATTAAAATTAAAATTAAAATTAAAATTAAAATTAAAATTAAAATTAAAATTAAAATTAAAATTAAAATTAAAATTAAAATTAAAATTAAAATTAAAATTAAAATTAAAATTAAAATTAAAATTAAAATTAAAATTAAAATTAAAATTAAAATAATTAAAATTAAAATTAAAATCAAAATCAAAATCAAAATCAAAATCAAAATCACAATCAAAATCACAATCAAAATCAAAATCAAAATCAAAATTATTAAAATCAAAATCAAAATTATTAAAATCAAAATCAAAATTATTAAAATCAAAATCAAAATTAAAATTAAAATCATAAATTAAAATTAAAATTAAAATTAAAATTAAAATTAAAATTAAAATTAAAATTAAAATTAAAATTAAAATTAAAATCAAAATCAAAATTAAAATTAAAATTAAAATTAATTAAAAGCAAAAGCAAAAGCAAAATAATCAAAATCAAAATCAAAATCATCAAAATCAAAATCAAAATCAAAATCAAAATCAATAAAATTAAAATTAAAATTAAAATCAAAATCAAAATCAAAATCAAAATCAAAATCAAAATCAAAATCAAAATCAAAATCAAAATCAAAATTATTAAAATCAAAATCAAAATCAAAATCAAAATCAAAATTATTAAAATCAAAATCAAAATTATTAAAATCAAAATCAAAATTAAAATTAAAATCATAAATTAAAATTAAAATTAAAATTAAAATTAAAATTAAAATTAAAATTAAAATTAAAATTAAAATTAAAATTAAAATTAAAATTAAAATTAAAATTAAAATTAAAATTAAAATTAAAATTAAAATTAAAATTAAAATTAAAATTAAAATTAAAATTAAAATTAAAATTAAAATTAAAATTAAAATTAAAATTAAAATTAAAATCAAAATCAAAATTAAAATTAAAATTAAAATTAATTAAAAGCAAAAGCAAAAGCAAAATAATCAAAATCAAAATCAAAATCATCAAAATCAAAATCAAAATCAAAATCAAAATCAATAAAATTAAAATTAAAATTAAAATCAAAATCAAAATCAAAATCAAAATCAAAATCAAAATCAAAATCAAAATCAAAATCAAAATCAAAATTATTAAAATCAAAATCAAAATCAAAATCAAAATCAAAATTATTAAAATCAAAATCAAAATTATTAAAATCAAAATCAAAATTAAAATTAAAATCATAAATTAAAATTAAAATTAAAATTAAAATTAAAATTAAAATTAAAATTAAAATTAAAATTAAAATTAAAATTAAAATTAAAATTAAAATTAAAATTAAAATTAAAATTAAAATCAAAATCAAAATCAAAATCAAAATCAAAATCAAAATCAAAATCAAAATTAAAATTAAAATTAAAATTAAAATTAAAATCAAAATCAAAATCAAAATCAAAATCAAAATCAAAATCAAAATCAAAATCAAAATCAAAATCAAAATCAATAAAATTAAAATTAAAATTAAAATTAAAATTAAAATTAAAATCAAAATCATTAAAATTAAAATTAAAATTAAAATTAAAATTAAAATTAAAATTAAAATTAAAATTAAAATTAAAATTAAAATTAAAATTAAAATTAAAATTAAAATTAAAATTAAAATTAAAATTAAAATTAAAATTAAAATTAAAATTAAAATTAAAATTAAAATTAAAATTAAAATTAAAATTAAAATTAAAATTAAAATTAAAATTAAAATTAAAATTAAAATTAAAATAATTAAAATTAAAATTAAAATCAAAATCAAAATTATTAAAATCAAAATCAAAATCAAAATCAAAATCATTAAAATTAAAATTAAAATTAAAATTAAAATTAAAATTAAAATAAAAATTATTAAAATTATTAAAATTATTAAAATTATTAAAATTATTAAAATTATCAAAATCAAAATCAAAATCAAAATCATTAAAATTAAAATTAAAATTAAAATTAAAATTAAAATTAAAATTAAAATTAAAATTAAAATTAAAATTAAAATTAAAATTAAAATTAAAATTAAAATTAAAATTAAAATTAAAATTAAAATTAAAATTAAAATTAAAATTAAAATTAAAATTAAAATTAAAATTAAAATTAAAATTAAAATTAAAATTAAAATTAAAATTAAAATTAAAATTAAAATTAAAATTAAAATTAAAATTAAAATTAAAATTAAAATTAAAATTAAAATTAAAATTAAAATTAAAATTAAAATTAAAATTAAAATTAAAATTAAAATTAAAATCAAAATCAAAATCAAAATCAAAATCAAAATCAAAATTATTAAAATCAAAATCAAAATTATTAAAATCAAAATCAAAATTAAAATTAAAATCATAAATTAAAATTAAAATTAAAATTAAAATTAAAATTAAAATTAAAATAAAAATCAAAATCAAAATCACAATCAAAATCAAAATCAAAATTATTAAAATCAAAATCAAAATTATTAAAATCAAAATCAAAATTAAAATTAAAATCATAAATTAAAATTAAAATTAAAATTAAAATTAAAATTAAAATTAAAATTAAAATTAAAATTAAAATTAAAATTAAAATTAAAATTAAAATTAAAATTAAAATTAAAATTAAAATTAAAATTAAAATTAAAATTAAAATTATTAAAATTATTAAAATTATTAAAATTATCAAAATCAAAATCAAAATCAAAATCATTAAAATTAAAATTAAAATTAAAATTAAAATTAAAATTAAAATTAAAATTATTAAAATTATTAAAATTATTAAAATTATCAAAATCAAAATCAAAATCAAAATCAAAATCAAAATTATTAAAATCAAAATCAAAATTATTAAAATCAAAATCAAAATTAAAATTAAAATCATAAATTAAAATTAAAATTAAAATTAAAATTAAAATTAAAATTAAAATTAAAATTAAAATTAAAATTAAAATTAAAATTAAAATTAAAATTAAAATTAAAATTAAAATTAAAATTAAAATTATTAAAATTATTAAAATTATTAAAATTATTAAAATTATCAAAATCAAAATTATTAAAATCAAAATCAAAATCAAAATCAAAATCATTAAAATTAAAATTAAAATTAAAATTAAAATTAAAATAAAAATTATTAAAATTATTAAAATTATTAAAATTATCAAAATCAAAATCAAAATCAAAATCATTAAAATTAAAATTAAAATTAAAATTAAAATTAAAATTAAAATTAAAATTAAAATTAAAATTAAAATTAAAATTAAAATTAAAATTAAAATTAAAATTAAAATTAAAATTAAAATTAAAATTAAAATTAAAATTAAAATTAAAATTAAAATTAAAATTAAAATTAAAATTAAAATTAAAATTAAAATTAAAATTAAAATTAAAATTAAAATTAAAATTAAAATTAAAATTAAAATAATTAAAATTAAAATTAAAATTAAAATCAAAATCAAAATCAAAATCAAAATCAAAATCACAATCAAAATCACAATCAAAATCAAAATCAAAATTATTAAAATCAAAATCAAAATTATTAAAATCAAAATCAAAATTAAAATTAAAATCATAAATTAAAATTAAAATTAAAATTAAAATTAAAATAAAAATCAAAATCAAAATCAAAATCAAAATCACAATCAAAATCAAAATCAAAATTATTAAAATCAAAATCAAAATTACTAAAATCAAAATCAAAATTAAAATTAAAATCATAAATTAAAATTAAAATTAAAATTAAAATTAAAATTAAAATTAAAATTAAAATTAAAATTAAAATCAAAATCAAAATTAAAATTAAAATTAAAATTAATTAAAAGCAAAAGCAAAAGCAAAATAATCAAAATCAAAATCAAAATCATCAAAATCAAAATCAAAATCAAAATCAAAATCAATAAAATTAAAATTAAAATTAAAATTAAAATCAAAATCAAAATCAAAATCAAAATCAAAATCAAAATCAAAATCAAAATCAAAATCAAAATCAAAATTATTAAAATCAAAATCAAAATCAAAATCAAAATCAAAATTATTAAAATCAAAATCAAAATTATTAAAATCAAAATCAAAATTAAAATTAAAATCATAAATTAAAATTAAAATTAAAATTAAAATTAAAATTAAAATTAAAATTAAAATTAAAATTAAAATTAAAATTAAAATTAAAATTAAAATTAAAATTAAAATTAAAATTAAAATTAAAATTAAAATTAAAATTAAAATTAAAATTAAAATTAAAATTAAAATCAAAATCAAAATTAAAATTAAAATTAAAATTAATTAAAAGCAAAAGCAAAAGCAAAATAATCAAAATCAAAATCAAAATCATCAAAATCAAAATCAAAATCAAAATCAAAATCAATAAAATTAAAATTAAAATTAAAATTAAAATCAAAATCAAAATCAAAATCAAAATCAAAATCAAAATCAAAATCAAAATCAAAATCAAAATCAAAATCAAAATCAAAATCAAAATTATTAAAATCAAAATCAAAATCAAAATCAAAATCAAAATTATTAAAATCAAAATCAAAATTATTAAAATCAAAATCAAAATTAAAATTAAAATCATAAATTAAAATTAAAATTAAAATTAAAATTAAAATTAAAATTAAAATTAAAATTAAAATTAAAATTAAAATTAAAATTAAAATTAAAATTAAAATTAAAATTAAAATTAAAATTAAAATCAAAATCAAAATCAAAATCAAAATCAAAATCAAAATCAAAATCAAAATTAAAATTAAAATTAAAATTAAAATTAAAATCAAAATCAAAATCAAAATCAAAATCAAAATCAAAATCAAAATCAAAATCAAAATCAAAATCAAAATCAAAATCAATAAAATTAAAATTAAAATTAAAATTAAAATTAAAATTAAAATCAAAATCAAAATCATTAAAATTAAAATTAAAATTAAAATTAAAATTAAAATTAAAATTAAAATTAAAATTAAAATTAAAATTAAAATTAAAATTAAAATTAAAATTAAAATTAAAATTAAAATTAAAATTAAAATTAAAATTAAAATTAAAATTAAAATTAAAATTAAAATTAAAATTAAAATTAAAATTAAAATAATTAAAATTAAAATTAAAATCAAAATCAAAATTATTAAAATCAAAATCAAAATCAAAATCAAAATCATTAAAATTAAAATTAAAATTAAAATTAAAATTAAAATTAAAATAAAAATTATTAAAATTATTAAAATTATTAAAATTATTAAAATTATTAAAATTATTAAAATTATTAAAATTATCAAAATCAAAATCAAAATCAAAATCATTAAAATTAAAATTAAAATTAAAATTAAAATTAAAATTAAAATTAAAATTAAAATTAAAATTAAAATTAAAATTAAAATTAAAATTAAAATTAAAATTAAAATTAAAATTAAAATTAAAATTAAAATTAAAATTAAAATTAAAATTAAAATTAAAATTAAAATTAAAATTAAAATTAAAATTAAAATTAAAATTAAAATTAAAATTAAAATTAAAATTAAAATTAAAATTAAAATTAAAATTAAAATTAAAATTAAAATTAAAATTAAAATTAAAATTAAAATTAAAATTAAAATTAAAATTAAAATCAAAATCAAAATCAAAATCAAAATCAAAATCAAAATTATTAAAATCAAAATCAAAATTATTAAAATCAAAATCAAAATTAAAATTAAAATCATAAATTAAAATTAAAATTAAAATTAAAATTAAAATTAAAATTAAAATTAAAATAAAAATCAAAATCAAAATCAAAATCATTAAAATTAAAATTAAAATTAAAATTAAAATTAAAATTAAAATTAAAATTAAAATTAAAATTAAAATTAAAATTAAAATTAAAATTAAAATTAAAATTAAAATTAAAATTAAAATTAAAATTAAAATTAAAATTAAAATTAAAATTAAAATTAAAATTAAAATTAAAATTAAAATTAAAATTAAAATTAAAATTAAAATTAAAATTAAAATTAAAATTAAAATTAAAATCAAAATCAAAATTAAAATTAAAATTAAAATTAATTAAAAGCAAAAGCAAAAGCAAAATAATCAAAATCAAAATCAAAATCATCAAAATCAAAATCAAAATCAAAATCAAAATCAAAATCAAAATCAAAATCAAAATCAAAATCAAAATCAAAATCAAAATCAAAATCAAAATCAAAATCAAAATCAAAATTAAAATTAAAATTAAAATTAAAATTAAAATCAAAATCAAAATCAAAATCAAAATCAAAATCAAAATCAAAATCAAAATCAAAATCAAAATCAAAATCAATAAAATTAAAATTAAAATTAAAATTAAAATTAAAATCAAAATCAAAATCATTAAAATTAAAATTAAAATTAAAATTAAAATTAAAATTAAAATTAAAATTAAAATTAAAATTAAAATTAAAATTAAAATTAAAATTAAAATTAAAATTAAAATTATTAAAATTAAAATTAAAATTAAAATTAAAATTAAAATTAAAATAATTAAAATTAAAATTAAAATCAAAATCAAAATTATTAAAATCAAAATCAAAATCAAAATCAAAATCATTAAAATTAAAATTAAAATTAAAATTAAAATTAAAATAAAAATTATTAAAATTATTAAAATTATTAAAATTATCAAAATCAAAATCAAAATCAAAATCATTAAAATTAAAATTAAAATTAAAATTAAAATTAAAATTAAAATTAAAATTAAAATTAAAATTAAAATTAAAATTAAAATTAAAATTAAAATTAAAATTAAAATTAAAATTAAAATTAAAATTAAAATTAAAATTAAAATTAAAATTAAAATTAAAATTAAAATTAAAATTAAAATTAAAATTAAAATTAAAATTAAAATTAAAATTAAAATTAAAATTAAAATTAAAATTAAAATTAAAATTAAAATTAAAATAATTAAAATTAAAATTAAAATCAAAATCAAAATCAAAATCAAAATCAAAATCACAATCAAAATCACAATCAAAATCAAAATCAAAATCAAAATTATTAAAATCAAAATCAAAATTATTAAAATCAAAATCAAAATTATTAAAATCAAAATCAAAATTAAAATTAAAATCATAAATTAAAATTAAAATTAAAATTAAAATTAAAATTAAAATTAAAATTAAAATTAAAATTAAAATCAAAATCAAAATTAAAATTAAAATTAAAATTAATTAAAAGCAAAAGCAAAAGCAAAATAATCAAAATCAAAATCAAAATCATCAAAATCAAAATCAAAATCAAAATCAAAATCAATAAAATTAAAATTAAAATTAAAATCAAAATCAAAATCAAAATCAAAATCAAAATCAAAATCAAAATCAAAATCAAAATCAAAATCAAAATTATTAAAATCAAAATCAAAATCAAAATCAAAATCAAAATTATTAAAATCAAAATCAAAATTATTAAAATCAAAATCAAAATTAAAATTAAAATCATAAATTAAAATTAAAATTAAAATTAAAATTAAAATTAAAATTAAAATTAAAATTAAAATTAAAATTAAAATTAAAATTAAAATTAAAATTAAAATTAAAATTAAAATTAAAATTAAAATTAAAATTAAAATTAAAATTAAAATTAAAATTAAAATTAAAATTAAAATTAAAATTAAAATTAAAATTAAAATTAAAATTAAAATCAAAATCAAAATTAAAATTAAAATTAAAATTAATTAAAAGCAAAAGCAAAAGCAAAATAATCAAAATCAAAATCAAAATCATCAAAATCAAAATCAAAATCAAAATCAAAATCAATAAAATTAAAATTAAAATTAAAATCAAAATCAAAATCAAAATCAAAATCAAAATCAAAATCAAAATCAAAATCAAAATCAAAATCAAAATTATTAAAATCAAAATCAAAATCAAAATCAAAATCAAAATTATTAAAATCAAAATCAAAATTATTAAAATCAAAATCAAAATTAAAATTAAAATCATAAATTAAAATTAAAATTAAAATTAAAATTAAAATTAAAATTAAAATTAAAATTAAAATTAAAATTAAAATTAAAATTAAAATTAAAATTAAAATTAAAATTAAAATTAAAATCAAAATCAAAATCAAAATCAAAATCAAAATCAAAATCAAAATCAAAATTAAAATTAAAATTAAAATTAAAATCAAAATCAAAATCAAAATCAAAATCAAAATCAAAATCAAAATCAAAATCAAAATCAAAATCAAAATCAAAATCAAAATCAAAATCAATAAAATTAAAATTAAAATTAAAATTAAAATTAAAATCAAAATCAAAATCATTAAAATTAAAATTAAAATTAAAATTAAAATTAAAATTAAAATTAAAATTAAAATTAAAATTAAAATTAAAATTAAAATTAAAATTAAAATTAAAATTAAAATTAAAATTAAAATTAAAATTAAAATTAAAATTAAAATTAAAATTAAAATTAAAATTAAAATTAAAATTAAAATTAAAATTAAAATTAAAATTAAAATTAAAATAATTAAAATTAAAATTAAAATCAAAATCAAAATTATTAAAATCAAAATCAAAATCAAAATCAAAATCATTAAAATTAAAATTAAAATTAAAATTAAAATTAAAATAAAAATAAAAATTATTAAAATTATTAAAATTATTAAAATTATTAAAATTATTAAAATTATCAAAATCAAAATCAAAATCAAAATCATTAAAATTAAAATTAAAATTAAAATTAAAATTAAAATTAAAATTAAAATTAAAATTAAAATTAAAATTAAAATTAAAATTAAAATTAAAATTAAAATTAAAATTAAAATTAAAATTAAAATTAAAATTAAAATTAAAATTAAAATTAAAATTAAAATTAAAATTAAAATTAAAATTAAAATTAAAATTAAAATTAAAATTAAAATTAAAATTAAAATTAAAATTAAAATTAAAATTAAAATTAAAATTAAAATTAAAATTAAAATTAAAATTAAAATCAAAATCAAAATCAAAATCAAAATCAAAATCAAAATTATTAAAATCAAAATCAAAATTATTAAAATCAAAATCAAAATTAAAATTAAAATCATAAATTAAAATTAAAATTAAAATTAAAATTAAAATTAAAATTAAAATAAAAATCAAAATCAAAATCACAATCAAAATCAAAATCAAAATTATTAAAATCAAAATCAAAATTATTAAAATCAAAATCAAAATTAAAATTAAAATCATAAATTAAAATTAAAATTAAAATTAAAATTAAAATTAAAATTAAAATTAAAATTAAAATTAAAATTAAAATTAAAATTAAAATTAAAATTAAAATTAAAATTAAAATTAAAATTAAAATTAAAATTAAAATTAAAATTATTAAAATTATTAAAATTATTAAAATTATCAAAATCAAAATCAAAATCAAAATCATTAAAATTAAAATTAAAATTAAAATTAAAATTAAAATTAAAATTAAAATTAAAATTATTAAAATTATTAAAATTATTAAAATTATCAAAATCAAAATCAAAATCAAAATCAAAATCAAAATTATTAAAATCAAAATCAAAATTATTAAAATCAAAATCAAAATTAAAATTAAAATCATAAATTAAAATTAAAATTAAAATTAAAATTAAAATTAAAATTAAAATTAAAATTAAAATTAAAATTAAAATTAAAATTAAAATTAAAATTAAAATTAAAATTATTAAAATTATTAAAATTATTAAAATTATCAAAATCAAAATTATTAAAATCAAAATCAAAATCAAAATCAAAATCATTAAAATTAAAATTAAAATTAAAATTAAAATTAAAATAAAAATTATTAAAATTATTAAAATTATTAAAATTATCAAAATCAAAATCAAAATCAAAATCATTAAAATTAAAATTAAAATTAAAATTAAAATTAAAATTAAAATTAAAATTAAAATTAAAATTAAAATTAAAATTAAAATTAAAATTAAAATTAAAATTAAAATTAAAATTAAAATTAAAATTAAAATTAAAATTAAAATTAAAATTAAAATTAAAATTAAAATTAAAATTAAAATTAAAATTAAAATTAAAATTAAAATTAAAATTAAAATTAAAATTAAAATTAAAATAATTAAAATTAAAATTAAAATTAAAATCAAAATCAAAATCAAAATCAAAATCAAAATCACAATCAAAATCAAAATCAAAATTATTAAAATCAAAATCAAAATTATTAAAATCAAAATCAAAATTAAAATTAAAATCATAAATTAAAATTAAAATTAAAATTAAAATTAAAATTAAAATCAAAATCAAAATCAAAATCAAAATCACAATCAAAATCAAAATCAAAATTATTAAAATCAAAATCAAAATTACTAAAATCAAAATCAAAATTAAAATTAAAATCATAAATTAAAATTAAAATTAAAATTAAAATTAAAATTAAAATTAAAATTAAAATTAAAATTAAAATCAAAATCAAAATTAAAATTAAAATTAAAATTAATTAAAAGCAAAAGCAAAAGCAAAATAATCAAAATCAAAATCAAAATCATCAAAATCAAAATCAAAATCAAAATCAAAATCAATAAAATTAAAATTAAAATTAAAATTAAAATCAAAATCAAAATCAAAATCAAAATCAAAATCAAAATCAAAATCAAAATCAAAATTATTAAAATCAAAATCAAAATCAAAATCAAAATCAAAATTATTAAAATCAAAATCAAAATTATTAAAATCAAAATCAAAATTAAAATTAAAATCATAAATTAAAATTAAAATTAAAATTAAAATTAAAATTAAAATTAAAATTAAAATTAAAATTAAAATTAAAATTAAAATTAAAATTAAAATTAAAATTAAAATTAAAATTAAAATTAAAATTAAAATTAAAATTAAAATTAAAATTAAAATTAAAATTAAAATTAAAATTAAAATTAAAATTAAAATCAAAATCAAAATTAAAATTAAAATTAAAATTAATTAAAAGCAAAAGCAAAAGCAAAATAATCAAAATCAAAATCAAAATCATCAAAATCAAAATCAAAATCAAAATCAAAATCAATAAAATTAAAATTAAAATTAAAATTAAAATCAAAATCAAAATCAAAATCAAAATCAAAATCAAAATCAAAATCAAAATCAAAATCAAAATCAAAATCAAAATTATTAAAATCAAAATCAAAATCAAAATCAAAATCAAAATTATTAAAATCAAAATCAAAATTATTAAAATCAAAATCAAAATTAAAATTAAAATCATAAATTAAAATTAAAATTAAAATTAAAATTAAAATTAAAATTAAAATTAAAATTAAAATTAAAATTAAAATTAAAATTAAAATTAAAATTAAAATCAAAATCAAAATTAAAATTAAAATTAAAATTAAAATTAAAATTAAAATCAAAATCAAAATCAAAATCAAAATCAAAATCAAAATCAAAATCAAAATCAAAATCAAAATCAAAATCAAAATCAATAAAATTAAAATTAAAATTAAAATTAAAATTAAAATCAAAATCAAAATCATTAAAATTAAAATTAAAATTAAAATTAAAATTAAAATTAAAATTAAAATTAAAATTAAAATTAAAATTAAAATTAAAATTAAAATTAAAATTAAAATTAAAATTAAAATTAAAATTAAAATTAAAATTAAAATTAAAATTAAAATTAAAATTAAAATTAAAATTAAAATTAAAATAATTAAAATTAAAATTAAAATCAAAATCAAAATTATTAAAATCAAAATCAAAATCAAAATCAAAATCATTAAAATTAAAATTAAAATTAAAATTAAAATTAAAATTAAAATTAAAATAAAAATTATTAAAATTATTAAAATTATTAAAATTATTAAAATTATCAAAATCAAAATCAAAATCAAAATCAAAATCATTAAAATTAAAATTAAAATTAAAATTAAAATTAAAATTAAAATTAAAATTAAAATTAAAATTAAAATTAAAATTAAAATTAAAATTAAAATTAAAATTAAAATTAAAATTAAAATTAAAATTAAAATTAAAATTAAAATTAAAATTAAAATTAAAATTAAAATTAAAATTAAAATTAAAATCAAAATCAAAATCAAAATCAAAATCAAAATCAAAATCAAAATCAAAATCAAAATCAAAATTATTAAAATCAAAATCAAAATTATTAAAATCAAAATCAAAATTAAAATTAAAATCATAAATTAAAATTAAAATTAAAATTAAAATTAAAATTAAAATTAAAATTAAAATAAAAATCAAAATCACAATCAAAATCAAAATCAAAATTATTAAAATCAAAATCAAAATTATTAAAATCAAAATCAAAATTAAAATTAAAATCATAAATTAAAATTAAAATTAAAATTAAAATTAAAATTAAAATTAAAATTAAAATTAAAATTAAAATTAAAATTAAAATTAAAATTAAAATTAAAATTAAAATTAAAATTAAAATTAAAATTAAAATTAAAATTAAAATTAAAATTAAAATCAAAATTAAAATTAAAATCAAAATCAAAATCAAAATCAAAATCACAATCAAAATCAAAATCAAAATTATTAAAATCAAAATCAAAATTATTAAAATCAAAATCAAAATTAAAATTAAAATCATAAATTAAAATTAAAATTAAAATTAAAATTAAAATTAAAATTAAAATTAAAATTAAAATTAAAATTAAAATTAAAATTAAAATTAAAATTAAAATTAAAATTAAAATTAAAATTAAAATTAAAATCAAAAACAAAATCAAAATCATTAAAATCATCAAAATTAAAATTGTTTGTCTTTTATATTTTATATTTTTATCTCACCTAGGGGGGGAATTATGTATGGGTTCTGTGTGTGAGCTGGATTAGGGTTGATTGGGTTGATATGAATGTAATGTGTTATAGGTAAAAATTGAAGGAATGAGTGAGTCCGGGGCTGGGATCCTGCCCCCCTCTGCTGAGTGTGGAAACAGAAGCGGAGGGGTGTGTGGGACCAACCCCGGGCCCAGTATGAGTGGAGTGTATGGCCTGTCGGGAGAACGGGAGACCAGCGGGGGAGGGGAGGGGATCTCTGGGGGTAGTGGGAGTAGGAGCATTACGGTCATAACAGGGAGGGGTAGGTATGGCGGGAGCAGAGGGGTAGGCCGCTCTCGGGGAACAAGGATTCGCTGTTTACAAGCGATTCCTTGTTCTGGCCCCTCTTGATATGGTTCCATCTAGCTCAGCCCGAGTACCTGGTAACCAGGGATGTCAGGGCCCTGGGCTCAAGCTGCTGCTGTTGAATGCCAGGTCGATTATGAACAAGGCCCCCCTTGTACGGGATTTAATTCTGGAAGAGGGGGCTGACCTGGCATGCATTACTGAAACCTGGCTGGGTCAGGAGGGGGGGTTCCCCTCTCCGAGATGTGCCCAGACGGGTTTTCAGTTCAGCATCAGCCGCGACCCCAGGGAAGGGGTGGAGGAGTGGCTATTATAGCTCGCCAGAACCTTTGCCCTCGAAGGAGCCCTGCCCCGGAGATTGTTGGGTGTGAGACGCTCCTTCTGAAGTTGGACTTAGGGGTTCAGGTGGGCCTTTTGTTAACGTACTTGCCTCCTAGCTGCGTTACAAAGGCCCTGCCTGTTCTGTTTGAGGCGGTTGCGGGGCTGGCGATTGAGTTCCCCAGGTTGATGGTGCTGGGGGACTTTAATCTGCCATCCCCCGGCGAAGCCTCAGGGGCAGTCCAGGAGTTCATGGCTTCCATGACAACCATGGACCTGACCCAAGTAGTTCAGGGTCCGACTCATGAGGGAGGTCACACGCTTGACCTTGTGTTTCTCTCGGGGCAGTGGAGAGATGATCTGAGGCTGAGGGGTTTAGTCACAGTACCCTTGTCGTGGTCAGATCATTTCCTTCTGAGGATGGATTTCATGGCACCACTCCTCCACCGCAAGGAGGTGGGACCGACTAAGTGGTTCCGCCCCAGGCGCCTAATGGAACACGAGGGATTCCAGAGGGAGCTTGGGGAAATACCTGAATCCCTGGTACACAACTCGTCCGAGGACCTTGTAGCCACCTGGAATCGGGTGGCGGCGGGGGCCTTGGATCGGATTGCGCCTTTGCGGCCTCTCCGTGGTAGCGGATCCAGGAGGGCTCCTTGGTTTACTGAGGAACTCCGGGAGATGAAGCGCCAAAAGAGACGCCTAGAGCGACGATGGAGATCTAGTAAAGCTGAGTCTGACCGGACACTTTTAAGAACTTTCATTAAGTCTTACTTAGTGGCGATAAGGGCGGCAAAATGTTCGCATTTTTCCGCCCTTATTGCGTCCGCTGACTCCCGCCCAGCCGCCCTGTTTAGGGTGACCCGCTCCCTCCTAGCCAAGGAGGGTGGCGAAGATCCCTTGCAGGGCAGAGCTGAGGAATTTTCTCGGTTTCTGGTGGATAAAGTCACTCAGATTCGGACAGACCTGGACTCCGATTGGGCAGTACAGGCCGAGGTGACAGGGGCAGGTCTTAGTCCTGTTATATGGGAGGAGTTTGAACCGGTGACTCCTGATGATGTAGACAAGGCCATAGGAGCGATGAGTTCCGCCACTTGTTTATTGGACCCGTGTCCATCCTGGTTGGTTTCGGCCACCAGGGAGGTTTCACGCGACTGGCTCCAGGCGTTGGTCAACGCTTCTCTGAGAGAGGGGTCCGTCCCGCGGCCCTTAAAAGTCGTGGTGGTGAGGCCCCTCCTCAAGAAGCCTTCCCTGGACCCAGCGGATTTAAAGAACTTCCGTCCGGTCTCCAACCTTCCCTTCGCGGGGAAGGTTGTAGAGAAAGTGGTGGCACTCCAACTCCTACGGCTGTTGGATGACACTGATTTTCTGGATCCCTTTCAATCGGGTTTCAGGCGCGGCTACAGTACGGAAACGGCTTTGGTCACTCTGATGGATGACCTCTGGCGAGCCCGGGATGGTGGTCATTCCTCCATCCTGGTGCTACTT
>JALIGW010000108.1:32500-37500 GCA_023053685.1 Diadophis punctatus similis
TCAAAATCACAATCAAAATCACAATCAAAATCAAAATCAAAATTATTAAAATCAAAATCAAAATTATTAAAATCAAAATCAAAATTAAAATTAAAATCATAAATTAAAATTAAAATTAAAATTAAAATTAAAATTAAAATAAAAATCAAAATCAAAATCAAAATCACAATCAAAATCAAAATCAAAATTATTAAAATCAAAATCAAAATTATTAAAATCAAAATCAAAATTAAAATTAAAATCATAAATTAAAATTAAAATTAAAATTAAAATTAAAATTAAAATTAAAATTAAAATTAAAATTAAAATTAAAATTAAAATTAAAATTAAAATCAAAATCAAAATTAAAATTAAAATTAAAATTAATTAAAAGCAAAAGCAAAAGCAAAATAATCAAAATCAAAATCAAAATCATCAAAATCAAAATCAAAATCAAAATCAAAATCAATAAAATTAAAATTAAAATTAAAATCAAAATCAAAATCAAAATCAAAATCAAAATCAAAATCAAAATCAAAATCAAAATCAAAATCAAAATCAAAATTATTAAAATCAAAATCAAAATCAAAATCAAAATCAAAATTATTAAAATCAAAATCAAAATTATTAAAATCAAAATCAAAATTAAAATTAAAATCATAAATTAAAATTAAAATTAAAATTAAAATTAAAATTAAAATTAAAATTAAAATTAAAATTAAAATTAAAATTAAAATTAAAATTAAAATTAAAATTAAAATTAAAATTAAAATTAAAATTAAAATTAAAATCAAAATCAAAATTAAAATTAAAATTAAAATTAATTAAAAGCAAAAGCAAAAGCAAAATAATCAAAATCAAAATCAAAATCATCAAAATCAAAATCAAAATCAAAATCAAAATCAATAAAATTAAAATTAAAATTAAAATCAAAATCAAAATCAAAATCAAAATCAAAATCAAAATCAAAATCAAAATCAAAATCAAAATCAAAATCAAAATTATTAAAATCAAAATCAAAATCAAAATCAAAATCAAAATTATTAAAATCAAAATCAAAATTATTAAAATCAAAATCAAAATTAAAATTAAAATCATAAATTAAAATTAAAATTAAAATTAAAATTAAAATTAAAATTAAAATTAAAATTAAAATTAAAATTAAAATTAAAATTAAAATTAAAATTAAAATTAAAATTAAAATTAAAATTAAAATCAAAATCAAAACCAAAATTAAAATTAAAATTAAAATTAAAATTAAAATTAAAATCAAAATCAAAATCAAAATCAAAATCAAAATCAAAATCAAAATCAAAATCAAAATCAAAATCAAAATCAAAATCAAAATCAATAAAATTAAAATTAAAATTAAAATTAAAATTAAAATCAAAATCATTAAAATTAAAATTAAAATTGAAATTAAAATTAAAATTAAAATTAAAATTAAAATTAAAATTAAAATTAAAATTAAAATTAAAATTAAAATTAAAATTAAAATTAAAATTAAAATTAAAATTAAAATTAAAATTAAAATTAAAATTAAAATTAAAATTAAAATTAAAATTAAAATTAAAATTAAAATAATTAAAATTAAAATTAAAATCAAAATCAAAATTATTAAAATCAAAATCAAAATCAAAATCAAAATCATTAAAATTAAAATTAAAATTAAAATTAAAATTAAAATTAAAATAAAAATTATTAAAATTATTAAAATTATTAAAATTATTAAAATTATCAAAATCAAAATCAAAATCAAAATCATTAAAATTAAAATTAAAATTAAAATTAAAATTAAAATTAAAATTAAAATTAAAATTAAAATTAAAATTAAAATTAAAATTAAAATTAAAATTAAAATTAAAATTAAAATTAAAATTAAAATTAAAATTAAAATTAAAATTAAAATTAAAATTAAAATTAAAATTAAAATTAAAATTAAAATTAAAATTAAAATTAAAATTAAAATTAAAATTAAAATTAAAATTAAAATTAAAATTAAAATCAAAATCAAAATCAAAATCAAAATCAAAATCAAAATCAAAATCAAAATCAAAATTATTAAAATCAAAATCAAAATTATTAAAATCAAAATCAAAATTAAAATTAAAATCATAAATTAAAATTAAAATTAAAATTAAAATTAAAATTAAAATTAAAATAAAAATCAAAATCAAAATCACAATCAAAATCAAAATCAAAATTATTAAAATCAAAATCAAAATTATTAAAATCAAAATCAAAATTAAAATTAAAATCATAAATTAAAATTAAAATTAAAATTAAAATTAAAATTAAAATTAAAATTAAAATTAAAATTAAAATTAAAATTAAAATTAAAATTAAAATTAAAATTAAAATTAAAATTAAAATTAAAATTAAAATTATTAAAATTATTAAAATTATTAAAATTATCAAAATCAAAATCAAAATCAAAATCATTAAAATTAAAATTAAAATTAAAATTAAAATTAAAATTAAAATTAAAATTAAAATTATTAAAATTATTAAAATTATTAAAATTATTAAAATTATCAAAATCAAAATCAAAATCAAAATCAAAATCAAAATTATTAAAATCAAAATCAAAATTATTAAAATCAAAATCAAAATTAAAATTAAAATCATAAATTAAAATTAAAATTAAAATTAAAATTAAAATTAAAATTAAAATTAAAATTAAAATTAAAATTAAAATTAAAATTAAAATTAAAATTAAAATTAAAATTAAAATTAAAATTAAAATTAAAATTATTAAAATTATTAAAATTATCAAAATCAAAATTATTAAAATCAAAATCAAAATCAAAATCAAAATCATTAAAATTAAAATTAAAATTAAAATTAAAATTAAAATAAAAATTATTAAAATTATTAAAATTATTAAAATTATCAAAATCAAAATCAAAATCAAAATCATTAAAATTAAAATTAAAATTAAAATTAAAATTAAAATTAAAATTAAAATTAAAATTAAAATTAAAATTAAAATTAAAATTAAAATTAAAATTAAAATTAAAATTAAAATTAAAATTAAAATTAAAATTAAAATTAAAATTAAAATTAAAATAATTAAAATTAAAATTAAAATTAAAATCAAAATCAAAATCAAAATCAAAATCAAAATCACAATCAAAATCACAATCAAAATCAAAATCAAAATTATTAAAATCAAAATCAAAATTATTAAAATCAAAATCAAAATTAAAATTAAAATCATAAATTAAAATTAAAATTAAAATTAAAATTAAAATAAAAATCAAAATCAAAATCAAAATCAAAATCACAATCAAAATCAAAATCAAAATTATTAAAATCAAAATCAAAATTATTAAAATCAAAATCAAAATTAAAATTAAAATCATAAATTAAAATTAAAATTAAAATTAAAATTAAAATTAAAATTAAAATTAAAATTAAAATTAAAATTAAAATTAAAATCAAAATCAAAATTAAAATTAAAATTAAAATTAATTAAAAGCAAAAGCAAAAGCAAAATAATCAAAATCAAAATCAAAATCATCAAAATCAAAATCAAAATCAAAATCAAAATCAATAAAATTAAAATTAAAATTAAAATCAAAATCAAAATCAAAATCAAAATCAAAATCAAAATCAAAATCAAAATCAAAATCAAAATCAAAATCAAAATTATTAAAATCAAAATCAAAATCAAAATCAAAATCAAAATTATTAAAATCAAAATCAAAATTATTAAAATCAAAATCAAAATTAAAATTAAAATCATAAATTAAAATTAAAATTAAAATTAAAATTAAAATTAAAATTAAAATTAAAATTAAAATTAAAATTAAAATTAAAATTAAAATTAAAATTAAAATTAAAATTAAAATTAAAATTAAAATTAAAATTAAAATTAAAATTAAAATTAAAATTAAAATTAAAATTAAAATTAAAATTAAAATTAAAATTAAAATTAAAATTAAAATTAAAATTAAAATTAAAATTAAAATTAAAATTAAAATTAAAATTAAAATTAAAATTAAAATTAAAATTAAAATTAAAATTAAAATAATTAAAATTAAAATTAAAATTAAAATCAAAATCAAAATCAAAATCAAAATCAAAATCACAATCAAAATCACAATCAAAATCAAAATCAAAATTATTAAAATCAAAATCAAAATTATTAAAATCAAAATCAAAATTAAAATTAAAATCATAAATTAAAATTAAAATTAAAATTAAAATTAAAATAAAAATCAAAATCAAAATCAAAATCAAAATCACAATCAAAATCAAAATCAAAATTATTAAAATCAAAATCAAAATTATTAAAATCAAAATCAAAATTAAAATTAAAATCATAAATTAAAATTAAAATTAAAATTAAAATTAAAATTAAAATTAAAATTAAAATTAAAATTAAAATTAAAATCAAAATCAAAATTAAAATTAAAATTAAAATTAATTAAAAGCAAAAGCAAAAGCAAAATAATCAAAATCAAAATCAAAATCATCAAAATCAAAATCAAAATCAAAATCAAAATCAATAAAATTAAAATTAAAATTAAAATTAAAATCAAAATCAAAATCAAAATCAAAATCAAAATCAAAATCAAAATCAAAATCAAAATCAAAATTATTAAAATCAAAATCAAAATCAAAATCAAAATCAAAATTATTAAAATCAAAATCAAAATTATTAAAATCAAAATCAAAATTAAAATTAAAATCATAAATTAAAATTAAAATTAAAATTAAAATTAAAATTAAAATTAAAATTAAAATTAAAATTAAAATTAAAATTAAAATTAAAATTAAAATTAAAATTAAAATTAAAATTAAAATTAAAATTAAAATTAAAATTAAAATTAAAATCAAAATCAAAATTAAAATTAAAATTAAAATTAATTAAAAGCAAAAGCAAAAGCAAAATAATCAAAATCAAAATCAAAATCATCAAAATCAAAATCAAAATCAAAATCAAAATCAATAAAATTAAAATTAAAATTAAAATCAAAATCAAAATCAAAATCAAAATCAAAATCAAAATCAAA
>JALIGW010000108.1:40000-45000 GCA_023053685.1 Diadophis punctatus similis
GTAAAAATTGAAGGAATGAGTGAGTCCGGGGCTGGGATCCTGCCCCCCTCTGCTGAGTGTGGAAACAGAAGCGGAGGGGTGTGTGGGACCAACCCCGGGCCCAGTATGAGTGGAGTGTATGGCCTGTCGGGAGAACGGGAGACCAGCGGGGGAGGGGAGGGGATCTCTGGGGGTAGTGGGAGTAGGAGCATTACGGTCATAACAGGGAGGGGTAGGTATGGCGGGAGCAGAGGGGTAGGCCGCTCTCGGGGAACAAGGATTCGCTGTTTACAAGCGATTCCTTGTTCTGGCCCCTCTTGATATGGTTCCATCTAGCTCAGCCCGAGTACCTGGTAACCAGGGATGTCAGGGCCCTGGGCTCAAGCTGCTGCTGTTGAATGCCAGGTCGATTATGAACAAGGCCCCCCTTGTACGGGATTTAATTCTGGAAGAGGGGGCTGACCTGGCATGCATTACTGAAACCTGGCTGGGTCAGGAGGGGGGGTTCCCCTCTCCGAGATGTGCCCAGACGGGTTTTCAGTTCAGCATCAGCCGCGACCCCAGGGAAGGGGTGGAGGAGTGGCTATTATAGCTCGCCAGAACCTTTGCCCTCGAAGGAGCCCTGCCCCGGAGATTGTTGGGTGTGAGACGCTCCTTCTGAAGTTGGACTTAGGGGTTCAGGTGGGCCTTTTGTTAACGTACTTGCCTCCTAGCTGCGTTACAAAGGCCCTGCCTGTTCTGTTTGAGGCGGTTGCGGGGCTGGCGATTGAGTTCCCCAGGTTGATGGTGCTGGGGGACTTTAATCTGCCATCCCCCGGCGAAGCCTCAGGGGCAGTCCAGGAGTTCATGGCTTCCATGACAACCATGGACCTGACCCAAGTAGTTCAGGGTCCGACTCATGAGGGAGGTCACACGCTTGACCTTGTGTTTCTCTCGGGGCAGTGGAGAGATGATCTGAGGCTGAGGGGTTTAGTCACAGTACCCTTGTCGTGGTCAGATCATTTCCTTCTGAGGATGGATTTCATGGCACCACTCCTCCACCGCAAGGAGGTGGGACCGACTAAGTGGTTCCGCCCCAGGCGCCTAATGGAACACGAGGGATTCCAGAGGGAGCTTGGGGAAATACCTGAATCCCTGGTACACAACTCGTCCGAGGACCTTGTAGCCACCTGGAATCGGGTGGCGGCGGGGGCCTTGGATCGGATTGCGCCTTTGCGGCCTCTCCGTGGTAGCGGATCCAGGAGGGCTCCTTGGTTTACTGAGGAACTCCGGGAGATGAAGCGCCAAAAGAGACGCCTAGAGCGACGATGGAGATCTAGTAAAGCTGAGTCTGACCGGACACTTTTAAGAACTTTCATTAAGTCTTACTTAGTGGCGATAAGGGCGGCAAAATGTTCGCATTTTTCCGCCCTTATTGCGTCCGCTGACTCCCGCCCAGCCGCCCTGTTTAGGGTGACCCGCTCCCTCCTAGCCAAGGAGGGTGGCGAAGATCCCTTGCAGGGCAGAGCTGAGGAATTTTCTCGGTTTCTGGTGGATAAAGTCACTCAGATTCGGACAGACCTGGACTCCGATTGGGCAGTACAGGCCGAGGTGACAGGGGCAGGTCTTAGTCCTGTTATATGGGAGGAGTTTGAACCGGTGACTCCTGATGATGTAGACAAGGCCATAGGAGCGATGAGTTCCGCCACTTGTTTATTGGACCCGTGTCCATCCTGGTTGGTTTCGGCCACCAGGGAGGTTTCACGCGACTGGCTCCAGGCGTTGGTCAACGCTTCTCTGAGAGAGGGGTCCGTCCCGCGGCCCTTAAAAGTCGTGGTGGTGAGGCCCCTCCTCAAGAAGCCTTCCCTGGACCCAGCGGATTTAAAGAACTTCCGTCCGGTCTCCAACCTTCCCTTCGCGGGGAAGGTTGTAGAGAAAGTGGTGGCACTCCAACTCCTACGGCTGTTGGATGACACTGATTTTCTGGATCCCTTTCAATCGGGTTTCAGGCGCGGCTACAGTACGGAAACGGCTTTGGTCACTCTGATGGATGACCTCTGGCGAGCCCGGGATGGTGGTCATTCCTCCATCCTGGTGCTACTTGACCTCTCAGCGGCTTTCGATACCATTGACCATGGTATCCTTCTGCGTCGTCTCGGCGAGGTGGGAGTGGGCGGCACTGTGCTACAGTGGTTCTCCTCCTACCTCTCTGACAGGACGCAGTCGGTGTTGACAGGGGGGCAGATGTCGAGCCCTAGGCCCCTACTTTGTGGGGTGCCGCAGGGCTCGGTCCTCTCACCCATCCTGTTTAACATCTACATGAAACCACTGGGTGAGATCATCCGACGACACGGGGTGAGGTATCAGCAATATGCTGATGATACCCAGTTGTACATCTCCACCCCGTCTCAATTCAGGGAAGCCGTCGATGTAATGTGCCGCTGCCTGGACGATGTTAGGGTCTGGATGGGGAAGAACCGGCTAAAGCTCAACCCTGACAAGACCGAGTGGCTATGGATATTGCCTCCCAAGGATTATGTCAATTGCCCCTCCTTGGTTCTTGGGGGAGAGAAATTAACTCCCTCAGAACGGGTTCGCAATTTGGGTGTCCTCCTAGACCCACAGCTAAAATTGGAGCAACATCTTTCAGCTGTGGCTAGGGGGACCTTTGCACAGGTTCGCCTAGTGCACCAATTGCGACCCTTCATGGAGAGGGAGGCGCTACTCACAGTCACCCACGCCCTTATCACCTCCCGGCTGGATTACTGCAATGCGCTCTACATGGGGCTACCCTTGAAGAGTATCCGGAGACTACAATTGGTGCAAAATGCAGCTGCTCGTGCCGTGGTGGGTGCGCCCAGGTACACCCATGTAACACCTGTCCTCCGTCAGCTGCATTGGTTGCCCATTAGTCTCCGGATCCAATTTAAGGTGTTGGTCGTTACCTTTAAAGCCCTACATGGCTCAGGGCCAGGTTACCTTCGGGACCGCATCCTGCCGCATACCTCCCTACGACCAGTTAGGTCCCACAGAGTGGGTCTCCTCCAGGTCCCATCAACCAAACAATGTCGGTTGGCGGGGCCTAGGGGGAGAGCCTTCTCTGTGGGAGCTCTCTCCCTATGGAACCAACTTCCTCCGGAGATCAGAGCCATCCCCACCCTGCTGGCCTTCCGGAAAGCAATAAAAACGTGGCTCTTCCGGCAGGCGGGGTGAAAGTGAGACCGAGCATATTATCTCTGGGTCTCCCCCCTTGTTATGAATGTTGGAGATTTTCTTTTAATTTTTTTATATATTTTAACTGTGATGTTTTATTGTAATAGATTTGGACATGTTGTGAGCCGCCCAGAGTCCCCCGGGAGTTGGGTGGCATACAAATCTATTAAATTAAATAAAATTAAATTAAAATCATTAAAATCATTAAAATCATCAAAATCATCAAAATCATTAAAATTAAAATTAAAATTAAAATTAAAATTAAAATTAAAATTAAAATTAAAATTAAAATTAAAATTAAAATTAAAATTAAAATTAAAATTAAAATTAAAATTAAAATTAAAATTAAAATTAAAATTAAAATTAAAATTAAAATTAAAATTAAAATTAAAATTAAAATTAAAATTAAAATTAAAATTAAAATTAAAATTAAAATCAAAATTAAAATTAAAATTAAAATTAAAATTAAAATCAATATCAAAATCATTAAAATTAAAATTAAAATTAAAATTAAAATTAAAATTAAAATTAAAATTAAAATTAAAATTAAAATTAAAATTAAAATTAAAATTAAAATTAAAATTAAAATTAAAATTAAAATTAAAATTAAAATTAAAATTAAAATTAAAATTAAAATTAAAATTAAAATTAAAATTAAAATTAAAATTAAAATTAAAATTAAAATTAAAATTAAAATTAAAATCAAAATCAAAATCAAAATCAAAATTATTAAAATCAAAATCAAAATCAAAATCAAAATCAAAATCATTAAAATTAAAATTAAAATTAAAATTAAAATTAAAATTAAAATTAAAATTAAAATTAAAATTAAAATTAAAATTAAAATTAAAATTAAAATTAAAATTAAAATTAAAATTAAAATTAAAATTAAAATTAAAATTAAAATTAAAATTAAAATTAAAATTAAAATTAAAATTAAAATCAAAATCAAAATCAAAATCAAAATCAAAATCAAAATCAAAATCAAAATCAAAATCAAAATCAAAATTATTAAAATCAAAATCAAAATTATTAAAATCAAAATCAAAATTAAAATTAAAATCATAAATTAAAATTAAAATTAAAATTAAAATTAAAATTAAAATTAAAATTAAAATTAAAATTAAAATTAAAATTAAAATTAAAATTAAAATTAAAATTAAAATTAAAATTAAAATTAAAATTAAAATTAAAATTAAAATTAAAATTAAAATTAAAATTAAAATTAAAATTAAAATTAAAATTAAAATTAAAATTAAAATTAAAATCAAAATCAAAATCAAAATCAAAATCAAAATCAAAATCAAAATTAAAATTAAAATTAAAATTAAAATCAAAATCAAAATCAAAATCAAAATCAAAATCATTAAAATTAAAATTAAAATTAAAATTAAAATTAAAATTAAAATTAAAATTAAAATTAAAATTAAAATTAAAATTAAAATTAAAATTAAAATTAAAATTAAAATTAAAATTAAAATTAAAATTAAAATTAAAATTAAAATTAAAATTAAAATTAAAATTAAAATTAAAATTAAAATTAAAATTAATTAAAAGCAAAAGCAAAAGCAAAATAATCAAAATCAAAATCAAAATCATCAAAATCAAAATCAAAATCAATAAAATTAAAATTAAAATTAAAATTAAAATTAAAATTAAAATTAAAATTAAAAACAAAATTAAAAACAAAATTAAAATAAAAATATCAAAATCATCAAAATCAAAATCATTGAAATTAAAATAATTAAAATTAAAATTAAAATTAAAATTAAAATTAAAATTAAAATTAAAATTAAAATTAAAATTAAAATTAAAATTAAAATTAAAAT
>JALIGW010000108.1:52500-57500 GCA_023053685.1 Diadophis punctatus similis
TAATCAAAATCAAAATCAAAATCATCAAAATCAAAATCAAAATCAAAATCAAAATCAATAAAATTAAAATTAAAATTAAAATCAAAATCAAAATCAAAATCAAAATCAAAATCAAAATCAAAATCAAAATCAAAATCAAAATCAAAATCAAAATTATTAAAATCAAAATCAAAATCAAAATCAAAATCAAAATTATTAAAATCAAAATCAAAATTATTAAAATCAAAATCAAAATTAAAATTAAAATCATAAATTAAAATTAAAATTAAAATTAAAATTAAAATTAAAATTAAAATTAAAATTAAAATTAAAATTAAAATTAAAATTAAAATTAAAATTAAAATTAAAATTAAAATTAAAATTAAAATTAAAATCAAAATCAAAACCAAAATTAAAATTAAAATTAAAATTAAAATTAAAATTAAAATCAAAATCAAAATCAAAATCAAAATCAAAATCAAAATCAAAATCAAAATCAAAATCAAAATCAAAATCAAAATCAAAATCAATAAAATTAAAATTAAAATTAAAATTAAAATTAAAATCAAAATCATTAAAATTAAAATTGAAATTAAAATTAAAATTAAAATTAAAATTAAAATTAAAATTAAAATTAAAATTAAAATTAAAATTAAAATTAAAATTAAAATTAAAATTAAAATTAAAATTAAAATTAAAATTAAAATTAAAATTAAAATTAAAATTAAAATTAAAATTAAAATTAAAATTAAAATAATTAAAATTAAAATTAAAATCAAAATCAAAATTATTAAAATCAAAATCAAAATCAAAATCAAAATCATTAAAATTAAAATTAAAATTAAAATTAAAATTAAAATTAAAATAAAAATTATTAAAATTATTAAAATTATTAAAATTATTAAAATTATCAAAATCAAAATCAAAATCAAAATCATTAAAATTAAAATTAAAATTAAAATTAAAATTAAAATTAAAATTAAAATTAAAATTAAAATTAAAATTAAAATTAAAATTAAAATTAAAATTAAAATTAAAATTAAAATTAAAATTAAAATTAAAATTAAAATTAAAATTAAAATTAAAATTAAAATTAAAATTAAAATTAAAATTAAAATTAAAATTAAAATTAAAATTAAAATTAAAATTAAAATTAAAATTAAAATTAAAATTAAAATTAAAATTAAAATTAAAATCAAAATCAAAATCAAAATCAAAATCAAAATCAAAATCAAAATCAAAATCAAAATTATTAAAATCAAAATCAAAATTATTAAAATCAAAATCAAAATTAAAATTAAAATCATAAATTAAAATTAAAATTAAAATTAAAATTAAAATTAAAATTAAAATAAAAATCAAAATCAAAATCACAATCAAAATCAAAATCAAAATCAAAATTAAAATTAAAATTAAAATTAAAATTAAAATTAAAATTAAAATTAAAATTAAAATTAAAATTAAAATTAAAATTAAAATTAAAATTAAAATTAAAATTAAAATTAAAATTAAAATTAAAATTAAAATTAAAATTAAAATTAAAATTAAAATTAAAATTAAAATTAAAATTAAAATTAAAATTAAAATCAAAATCAAAATCAAAATTATTAAAATCAAAATCAAAATTATTAAAATCAAAATCAAAATCAAAATTAAAATTAAAATCATAAATTAAAATTAAAATTAAAATTAAAATTAAAATTAAAATTAAAATTAAAATTAAAATTAAAATTAAAATTAAAATTAAAATTAAAATTAAAATTAAAATTAAAATTAAAATTAAAATTAAAATTAAAATTATTAAAATTATTAAAATTATTAAAATTATCAAAATCAAAATCAAAATCAAAATCATTAAAATTAAAATTAAAATTAAAATTAAAATTAAAATTAAAATTAAAATTAAAATTATTAAAATTATTAAAATTATTAAAATTATTAAAATTATCAAAATCAAAATCAAAATCAAAATCAAAATCAAAATTATTAAAATCAAAATCAAAATTATTAAAATCAAAATCAAAATTAAAATTAAAATCATAAATTAAAATTAAAATTAAAATTAAAATTAAAATTAAAATTAAAATTAAAATTAAAATTAAAATTAAAATTAAAATTAAAATTAAAATTAAAATTAAAATTAAAATTAAAATTAAAATTAAAATTAAAATTATTAAAATTATTAAAATTATCAAAATCAAAATTATTAAAATCAAAATCAAAATCAAAATCAAAATCATTAAAATTAAAATTAAAATTAAAATTAAAATTAAAATAAAAATTATTAAAATTATTAAAATTATTAAAATTATCAAAATCAAAATCAAAATCAAAATCATTAAAATTAAAATTAAAATTAAAATTAAAATTAAAATTAAAATTAAAATTAAAATTAAAATTAAAATTAAAATTAAAATTAAAATTAAAATTAAAATTAAAATTAAAATTAAAATTAAAATTAAAATTAAAATTAAAATAATTAAAATTAAAATTAAAATTAAAATCAAAATCAAAATCAAAATCAAAATCAAAATCACAATCAAAATCACAATCAAAATCAAAATCAAAATTATTAAAATCAAAATCAAAATTATTAAAATCAAAATCAAAATTAAAATTAAAATCATAAATTAAAATTAAAATTAAAATTAAAATTAAAATAAAAATCAAAATCAAAATCAAAATCAAAATCACAATCAAAATCAAAATCAAAATTATTAAAATCAAAATCAAAATTATTAAAATCAAAATCAAAATTAAAATTAAAATCATAAATTAAAATTAAAATTAAAATTAAAATTAAAATTAAAATTAAAATTAAAATTAAAATTAAAATTAAAATTAAAATTAAAATCAAAATCAAAATTAAAATTAAAATTAAAATTAATTAAAAGCAAAAGCAAAAGCAAAATAATCAAAATCAAAATCAAAATCATCAAAATCAAAATCAAAATCAAAATCAAAATCAATAAAATTAAAATTAAAATTAAAATCAAAATCAAAATCAAAATCAAAATCAAAATCAAAATCAAAATCAAAATCAAAATCAAAATCAAAATCAAAATTATTAAAATCAAAATCAAAATCAAAATCAAAATCAAAATTATTAAAATCAAAATCAAAATTATTAAAATCAAAATCAAAATTAAAATTAAAATCATAAATTAAAATTAAAATTAAAATTAAAATTAAAATTAAAATTAAAATTAAAATTAAAATTAAAATTAAAATTAAAATTAAAATTAAAATTAAAATTAAAATTAAAATTAAAATTAAAATTAAAATTAAAATTAAAATTAAAATTAAAATTAAAATTAAAATTAAAATTAAAATTAAAATTAAAATTAAAATTAAAATTAAAATTAAAATTAAAATTAAAATTAAAATTAAAATTAAAATTAAAATTAAAATTAAAATTAAAATTAAAATAATTAAAATTAAAATTAAAATTAAAATCAAAATCAAAATCAAAATCAAAATCAAAATCACAATCAAAATCACAATCAAAATCAAAATCAAAATTATTAAAATCAAAATCAAAATTATTAAAATCAAAATCAAAATTAAAATTAAAATCATAAATTAAAATTAAAATTAAAATTAAAATTAAAATCAAAATCAAAATCAAAATCAAAATCAAAATCACAATCAAAATCAAAATCAAAATTATTAAAATCAAAATCAAAATTATTAAAATCAAAATCAAAATTAAAATTAAAATCATAAATTAAAATTAAAATTAAAATTAAAATTAAAATTAAAATTAAAATTAAAATTAAAATTAAAATCAAAATCAAAATCAAAATTAAAATTAAAATTAAAATTAATTAAAAGCAAAAGCAAAAGCAAAATAATCAAAATCAAAATCAAAATCATCAAAATCAAAATCAAAATCAAAATCAAAATCAATAAAATTAAAATTAAAATTAAAATTAAAATCAAAATCAAAATCAAAATCAAAATCAAAATCAAAATCAAAATCAAAATCAAAATCAAAATTATTAAAATCAAAATCAAAATCAAAATCAAAATCAAAATTATTAAAATCAAAATCAAAATTATTAAAATCAAAATCAAAATTAAAATTAAAATCATAAATTAAAATTAAAATTAAAATTAAAATTAAAATTAAAATTAAAATTAAAATTAAAATTAAAATTAAAATTAAAATTAAAATTAAAATTAAAATTAAAATTAAAATTAAAATTAAAATTAAAATTAAAATTAAAATTAAAATTAAAATCAAAATCAAAATTAAAATTAAAATTAAAATTAATTAAAAGCAAAAGCAAAAGCAAAATAATCAAAATCAAAATCAAAATCATCAAAATCAAAATCAAAATCAAAATCAAAATCAATAAAATTAAAATTAAAATTAAAATCAAAATCAAAATCAAAATCAAAATCAAAATCAAAATCAAAATCAAAATCAAAATCAAAATCAAAATCAAAATCAAAATTATTAAAATCAAAATCAAAATCAAAATCAAAATCAAAATTATTAAAATCAAAATCAAAATTATTAAAATCAAAATCAAAATTAAAATTAAAATCATAAATTAAAATTAAAATTAAAATTAAAATTAAAATTAAAATTAAAATTAAAATTAAAATTAAAATTAAAATTAAAATTAAAATTAAAATCAAAATCAAAATTAAAATTAAAATTAAAATTAAAATTAAAATTAAAATCAAAATCAAAATCAAAATCAAAATCAAAATCAAAATCAAAATCAAAATCAAAATCAAAATCAAAATCAATAAAATTAAAATTAAAATTAAAATTAAAATTAAAATCAAAATCAAAATCATTAAAATTAAAATTAAAATTAAAATTAAAATTAAAATTAAAATTAAAATTAAAATTAAAATTAAAATTAAAATTAAAATTAAAATTAAAATTAAAATTAAAATTAAAATTAAAATTAAAATTAAAATTAAAATTAAAATTAAAATTAAAATTAAAATTAAAATTAAAATTAAAATTAAAATTAAAATAATTAAAATTAAAATTAAAATCA
>JALIGW010000108.1:60000-62500 GCA_023053685.1 Diadophis punctatus similis
CGGGTTTTCAGTTCAGCATCAGCCGCGACCCCAGGGAAGGGGTGGAGGAGTGGCTATTATAGCTCGCCAGAACCTTTGCCCTCGAAGGAGCCCTGCCCCGGAGATTGTTGGGTGTGAGACGCTCCTTCTGAAGTTGGACTTAGGGGTTCAGGTGGGCCTTTTGTTAACGTACTTGCCTCCTAGCTGCGTTACAAAGGCCCTGCCTGTTCTGTTTGAGGCGGTTGCGGGGCTGGCGATTGAGTTCCCCAGGTTGATGGTGCTGGGGGACTTTAATCTGCCATCCCCCGGCGAAGCCTCAGGGGCAGTCCAGGAGTTCATGGCTTCCATGACAACCATGGACCTGACCCAAGTAGTTCAGGGTCCGACTCATGAGGGAGGTCACACGCTTGACCTTGTGTTTCTCTCGGGGCAGTGGAGAGATGATCTGAGGCTGAGGGGTTTAGTCACAGTACCCTTGTCGTGGTCAGATCATTTCCTTCTGAGGATGGATTTCATGGCACCACTCCTCCACCGCAAGGAGGTGGGACCGACTAAGTGGTTCCGCCCCAGGCGCCTAATGGAACACGAGGGATTCCAGAGGGAGCTTGGGGAAATACCTGAATCCCTGGTACACAACTCGTCCGAGGACCTTGTAGCCACCTGGAATCGGGTGGCGGCGGGGGCCTTGGATCGGATTGCGCCTTTGCGGCCTCTCCGTGGTAGCGGATCCAGGAGGGCTCCTTGGTTTACTGAGGAACTCCGGGAGATGAAGCGCCAAAAGAGACGCCTAGAGCGACGATGGAGATCTAGTAAAGCTGAGTCTGACCGGACACTTTTAAGAACTTTCATTAAGTCTTACTTAGTGGCGATAAGGGCGGCAAAATGTTCGCATTTTTCCGCCCTTATTGCGTCCGCTGACTCCCGCCCAGCCGCCCTGTTTAGGGTGACCCGCTCCCTCCTAGCCAAGGAGGGTGGCGAAGATCCCTTGCAGGGCAGAGCTGAGGAATTTTCTCGGTTTCTGGTGGATAAAGTCACTCAGATTCGGACAGACCTGGACTCCGATTGGGCAGTACAGGCCGAGGTGACAGGGGCAGGTCTTAGTCCTGTTATATGGGAGGAGTTTGAACCGGTGACTCCTGATGATGTAGACAAGGCCATAGGAGCGATGAGTTCCGCCACTTGTTTATTGGACCCGTGTCCATCCTGGTTGGTTTCGGCCACCAGGGAGGTTTCACGCGACTGGCTCCAGGCGTTGGTCAACGCTTCTCTGAGAGAGGGGTCCGTCCCGCGGCCCTTAAAAGTCGTGGTGGTGAGGCCCCTCCTCAAGAAGCCTTCCCTGGACCCAGCGGATTTAAAGAACTTCCGTCCGGTCTCCAACCTTCCCTTCGCGGGGAAGGTTGTAGAGAAAGTGGTGGCACTCCAACTCCTACGGCTGTTGGATGACACTGATTTTCTGGATCCCTTTCAATCGGGTTTCAGGCGCGGCTACAGTACGGAAACGGCTTTGGTCACTCTGATGGATGACCTCTGGCGAGCCCGGGATGGTGGTCATTCCTCCATCCTGGTGCTACTTGACCTCTCAGCGGCTTTCGATACCATTGACCATGGTATCCTTCTGCGTCGTCTCGGCGAGGTGGGAGTGGGCGGCACTGTGCTACAGTGGTTCTCCTCCTACCTCTCTGACAGGACGCAGTCGGTGTTGACAGGGGGGCAGATGTCGAGCCCTAGGCCCCTACTTTGTGGGGTGCCGCAGGGCTCGGTCCTCTCACCCATCCTGTTTAACATCTACATGAAACCACTGGGTGAGATCATCCGACGACACGGGGTGAGGTATCAGCAATATGCTGATGATACCCAGTTGTACATCTCCACCCCGTCTCAATTCAGGGAAGCCGTCGATGTAATGTGCCGCTGCCTGGACGATGTTAGGGTCTGGATGGGGAAGAACCGGCTAAAGCTCAACCCTGACAAGACCGAGTGGCTATGGATATTGCCTCCCAAGGATTATGTCAATTGCCCCTCCTTGGTTCTTGGGGGAGAGAAATTAACTCCCTCAGAACGGGTTCGCAATTTGGGTGTCCTCCTAGACCCACAGCTAAAATTGGAGCAACATCTTTCAGCTGTGGCTAGGGGGACCTTTGCACAGGTTCGCCTAGTGCACCAATTGCGACCCTTCATGGAGAGGGAGGCGCTACTCACAGTCACCCACGCCCTTATCACCTCCCGGCTGGATTACTGCAATGCGCTCTACATGGGGCTACCCTTGAAGAGTATCCGGAGACTACAATTGGTGCAAAATGCAGCTGCTCGTGCCGTGGTGGGTGCGCCCAGGTACACCCATGTAACACCTGTCCTCCGTCAGCTGCATTGGTTGCCCATTAGTCTCCGGATCCAATTTAAGGTGTTGGTCGTTACCTTTAAAGCCCTACATGGCTCAGGGCCAGGTTACCTTCGGGACCGCATCCTGCCGCATACCTCCCTACGACCAGTTAGGTCCCACAGAGTGGGTCTCCTCCAGGTC
>JALIGW010000108.1:75000-77500 GCA_023053685.1 Diadophis punctatus similis
AAATTAAAATTAAAATTAAAATTAAAATTAAAATTAAAATTAAAATTAAAATTAAAATTAAAATTAAAATTAAAATTAAAATTAAAATTAAAATTAAAATTAAAATTAAAATTAAAATTAAAATTAAAATTATTAAAATTATTAAAATTATCAAAATCAAAATTATTAAAATCAAAATCAAAATCAAAATCAAAATCATTAAAATTAAAATTAAAATTAAAATTAAAATTAAAATAAAAATTATTAAAATTATTAAAATTATTAAAATTATCAAAATCAAAATCAAAATCAAAATCATTAAAATTAAAATTAAAATTAAAATTAAAATTAAAATTAAAATTAAAATTAAAATTAAAATTAAAATTAAAATTAAAATTAAAATTAAAATTAAAATTAAAATTAAAATTAAAATTAAAATTAAAATTAAAATTAAAATTAAAATTAAAATTAAAATTAAAATAATTAAAATTAAAATTAAAATTAAAATCAAAATCAAAATCAAAATCAAAATCAAAATCACAATCAAAATCACAATCAAAATCAAAATCAAAATTATTAAAATCAAAATCAAAATTATTAAAATCAAAATCAAAATTAAAATTAAAATCATAAATTAAAATTAAAATTAAAATTAAAATTAAAATAAAAATCAAAATCAAAATCAAAATCAAAATCACAATCAAAATCAAAATCAAAATTATTAAAATCAAAATCAAAATTATTAAAATCAAAATCAAAATTAAAATTAAAATCATAAATTAAAATTAAAATTAAAATTAAAATTAAAATTAAAATTAAAATTAAAATTAAAATTAAAATTAAAATCAAAATCAAAATTAAAATTAAAATTAAAATTAATTAAAAGCAAAAGCAAAAGCAAAATAATCAAAATCAAAATCAAAATCATCAAAATCAAAATCAAAATCAAAATCAAAATCAATAAAATTAAAATTAAAATTAAAATCAAAATCAAAATCAAAATCAAAATCAAAATCAAAATCAAAATCAAAATCAAAATCAAAATCAAAATCAAAATTATTAAAATCAAAATCAAAATCAAAATCAAAATCAAAATTATTAAAATCAAAATCAAAATTATTAAAATCAAAATCAAAATTAAAATTAAAATCATAAATTAAAATTAAAATTAAAATTAAAATTAAAATTAAAATTAAAATTAAAATTAAAATTAAAATTAAAATTAAAATTAAAATTAAAATTAAAATTAAAATTAAAATTAAAATTAAAATTAAAATCAAAATCAAAATTAAAATTAAAATTAAAATTAATTAAAAGCAAAAGCAAAAGCAAAATAATCAAAATCAAAATCAAAATCATCAAAATCAAAATCAAAATCAAAATCAAAATCAATAAAATTAAAATTAAAATTAAAATCAAAATCAAAATCAAAATCAAAATCAAAATCAAAATCAAAATCAAAATCAAAATCAAAATCAAAATCAAAATTATTAAAATCAAAATCAAAATCAAAATCAAAATCAAAATTATTAAAATCAAAATCAAAATTATTAAAATCAAAATCAAAATTAAAATTAAAATCATAAATTAAAATTAAAATTAAAATTAAAATTAAAATTAAAATTAAAATTAAAATTAAAATTAAAATTAAAATTAAAATTAAAATTAAAATCAAAATCAAAATCAAAATCAAAATCAAAATCAAAATCAAAATCAAAATTAAAATTAAAATTAAAATTAAAATTAAAATCAAAATCAAAATCAAAATCAAAATCAAAATCAAAATCAAAATCAAAATCAAAATCAAAATCAAAATCAAAATCAAAATCAATAAAATTAAAATTAAAATTAAAATTAAAATTAAAATTAAAATCAAAATCAAAATCATTAAAATTAAAATTAAAATTAAAATTAAAATTAAAATTAAAATTAAAATTAAAATTAAAATTAAAATTAAAATTAAAATTAAAATTAAAATTAAAATTAAAATTAAAATTAAAATTAAAATTAAAATTATTAAAATTAAAATTAAAATTAAAATTAAAATTAAAATTAAAATAATTAAAATTAAAATTAAAATCAAAATCAAAATTATTAAAATCAAAATCAAAATCAAAATCAAAATCAAAATCATTAAAATTAAAATTAAAATTAAAATTAAAATTAAAATTAAAATAAAAATTATTAAAATTATTAAAATTATTAAAATTATTAAAATTATCAAAATCAAAATCAAAATCAAAATCATTAAAATTAAAATTAAAATTAAAATTAAAATTAAAATTAAAATTAAAATTAAAATTAAAATTAAAATTAAAATTAAAATTAAAATTAAAATTAAAATTAAAATTAAAATTAAAATTAAAATTAAAATTAAAATTAAAATTAAAATTAAAATTAAAATTAAAATTAAAATTAAAATTAAAATCAAAATCAAAATCAAAATCAAAATCAAAATCAAAATCAAAATCAAAATCAAAATTATTAAAATCAAAATCAAAATTATTAAAATCAAAATCAA
>JALIGW010000108.1:85000-95000 GCA_023053685.1 Diadophis punctatus similis
AATCAAAATCAAAATCAAAATCAAAATTATTAAAATCAAAATCAAAATTATTAAAATCAAAATCAAAATTAAAATTAAAATCATAAATTAAAATTAAAATTAAAATTAAAATTAAAATTAAAATTAAAATTAAAATTAAAATTAAAATTAAAATTAAAATTAAAATTAAAATTAAAATTAAAATTAAAATTAAAATTAAAATTAAAATTAAAATCAAAATCAAAATCAAAATCAAAATCAAAATCAAAATCAAAATTAAAATTAAAATTAAAATTAAAATTAAAATCAAAATCAAAATCAAAATCAAAATCAAAATCAAAATCAAAATCAAAATCAAAATCAAAATCAAAATCAAAATCAATAAAATTAAAATTAAAATTAAAATTAAAATTAAAATCAAAATCAAAATCATTAAAATTAAAATTAAAATTAAAATTAAAATTAAAATTAAAATTAAAATTAAAATTAAAATTAAAATTAAATTAAAATTAAAATTAAAATTAAAATTAAAATTAAAATTAAAATTAAAATTATTAAAATTAAAATTAAAATTAAAATTAAAATTAAAATAATTAAAATTAAAATTAAAATCAAAATCAAAATTATTAAAATCAAAATCAAAATCAAAATCAAAATCATTAAAATTAAAATTAAAATTAAAATTAAAATTAAAATAAAAATTATTAAAATTATTAAAATTATTAAAATTATCAAAATCAAAATCAAAATCAAAATCATTAAAATTAAAATTAAAATTAAAATTAAAATTAAAATTAAAATTAAAATTAAAATTAAAATTAAAATTAAAATTAAAATTAAAATTAAAATTAAAATTAAAATTAAAATTAAAATTAAAATTAAAATTAAAATTAAAATTAAAATTAAAATTAAAATTAAAATTAAAATTAAAATTAAAATTAAAATTAAAATTAAAATTAAAATTAAAATTAAAATTAAAATTAAAATTAAAATTAAAATTAAAATAATTAAAATTAAAATTAAAATTAAAATCAAAATCAAAATCAAAATCAAAATCAAAATCAAAATCAAAATCAAAATCACAATCAAAATCACAATCAAAATCAAAATCAAAATTATTAAAATCAAAATCAAAATTATTAAAATCAAAATCAAAATTAAAATTAAAATCATAAATTAAAATTAAAATTAAAATTAAAATTAAAATTAAAATCAAAATCAAAATCAAAATCAAAATCACAATCAAAATCAAAATCAAAATTATTAAAATCAAAATCAAAATTATTAAAATCAAAATCAAAATTAAAATTAAAATCATAAATTAAAATTAAAATTAAAATTAAAATTAAAATTAAAATTAAAATTAAAATTAAAATTAAAATCAAAATCAAAATTAAAATTAAAATTAAAATTAATTAAAAGCAAAAGCAAAAGCAAAATAATCAAAATCAAAATCAAAATCATCAAAATCAAAATCAAAATCAAAATCAAAATCAATAAAATTAAAATTAAAATTAAAATCAAAATCAAAATCAAAATCAAAATCAAAATCAAAATCAAAATCAAAATCAAAATCAAAATCAAAATTATTAAAATCAAAATCAAAATCAAAATCAAAATCAAAATTATTAAAATCAAAATCAAAATTATTAAAATCAAAATCAAAATTAAAATTAAAATTAAAATTAAAATTAAAATTAAAATTAAAATTAAAATTAAAATTAAAATTAAAATTAAAATTAAAATTAAAATTAAAATTAAAATTAAAATTAAAATTAAAATTAAAATTAAAATTAAAATTAAAATTAAAATTAAAATTAAAATCAAAATCAAAATTAAAATTAAAATTAAAATTAATTAAAAGCAAAAGCAAAAGCAAAATAATCAAAATCAAAATCAAAATCATCAAAATCAAAATCAAAATCAAAATCAAAATCAATAAAATTAAAATTAAAATTAAAATCAAAATCAAAATCAAAATCAAAATCAAAATCAAAATCAAAATCAAAATCAAAATCAAAATTATTAAAATCAAAATCAAAATCAAAATCAAAATCAAAATTATTAAAATCAAAATCAAAATTATTAAAATCAAAATCAAAATCAAAATTAAAATCATAAATTAAAATTAAAATTAAAATTAAAATTAAAATTAAAATTAAAATTAAAATTAAAATTAAAATTAAAATTAAAATTAAAATTAAAATTAAAATTAAAATTAAAATCAAAATCAAAATCAAAATCAAAATCAAAATCAAAATCAAAATTAAAATTAAAATTAAAATTAAAATTAAAATTAAAATCAAAATCAAAATCAAAATCAAAATCAAAATCAAAATCAAAATCAAAATCAAAATCAAAATCAAAATCAAAATCAATAAAATTAAAATTAAAATTAAAATTAAAATTAAAATCAAAATCAAAATCATTAAAATTAAAATTAAAATTAAAATTAAAATTAAAATTAAAATTAAAATTAAAATTAAAATTAAAATTAAAATTAAAATTAAAATTAAAATTAAAATTAAAATTATTAAAATTAAAATTAAAATTAAAATTAAAATTAAAATTAAAATAATTAAAATTAAAATTAAAATCAAAATCAAAATTATTAAAATCAAAATCAAAATCAAAATCAAAATCATTAAAATTAAAATTAAAATTAAAATTAAAATTAAAATTAAAATTATTAAAATTATTAAAATTATTAAAATTATTAAAATTATTAAAATTATCAAAATCAAAATCAAAATCAAAATCATTAAAATTAAAATTAAAATTAAAATTAAAATTAAAATTAAAATTAAAATTAAAATTAAAATTAAAATTAAAATTAAAATTAAAATTAAAATTAATTAAAATTAAAATTAAAATTAAAATTAAAATTAAAATTAAAATTAAAATTAAAATTAAAATTAAAATTAAAATTAAAATTAAAATTAAAATTAAAATTAAAATTAAAATTAAAATTAAAATTAAAATTAAAATTAAAATTAAAATTAAAATTAAAATTAAAATTAAAATTAAAATTAAAATTAAAATTAAAATCAAAATCAAAATCAAAATCAAAATCAAAATCAAAATCAAAATCAAAATCAAAATCAAAATCAAAATTATTAAAATCAAAATCAAAATTATTAAAATCAAAATCAAAATTAAAATTAAAATCATAAATTAAAATTAAAATTAAAATTAAAATTAAAATTAAAATTAAAATAAAAATCAAAATCAAAATCACAATCAAAATCAAAATCAAAATTATTAAAATCAAAATCAAAATTATTAAAATCAAAATCAAAATTAAAATTAAAATCATAAATTAAAATTAAAATTAAAATTAAAATTAAAATTAAAATTAAAATTAAAATTAAAATTAAAATTAAAATTAAAATTAAAATTAAAATTAAAATTAAAATTAAAATTAAAATTAAAATTATTAAAATTATTAAAATTATTAAAATTATCAAAATCAAAATCAAAATCAAAATCATTAAAATTAAAATTAAAATTAAAATTAAAATTAAAATTAAAATTAAAATTAAAATTAAAATTAAAATTAAAATTATTAAAATTATTAAAATTATTAAAATTATCAAAATCAAAATCAAAATCAAAATCAAAATCAAAATTATTAAAATCAAAATCAAAATTATTAAAATCAAAATCAAAATTAAAATTAAAATCATAAATTAAAATTAAAATTAAAATTAAAATTAAAATTAAAATTAAAATTAAAATTAAAATTAAAATTAAAATTAAAATTAAAATTAAAATTAAAATTAAAATTAAAATTAAAATTAAAATTAAAATTATTAAAATTATTAAAATTATTAAAATTATCAAAATCAAAATTATTAAAATCAAAATCAAAATCAAAATCAAAATCATTAAAATTAAAATTAAAATTAAAATTAAAATTAAAATAAAAATTATTAAAATTATTAAAATTATTAAAATTATCAAAATCAAAATCAAAATCAAAATCATTAAAATTAAAATTAAAATTAAAATTAAAATTAAAATTAAAATTAAAATTAAAATTAAAATTAAAATTAAAATTAAAATTAAAATTAAAATTAAAATTAAAATTAAAATTAAAATTAAAATTAAAATTAAAATTAAAATTAAAATTAAAATTAAAATTAAAATTAAAATTAAAATTAAAATTAAAATTAAAATAATTAAAATTAAAATTAAAATTAAAATCAAAATCAAAATCAAAATCAAAATCAAAATCACAATCAAAATCACAATCAAAATCAAAATCAAAATTATTAAAATCAAAATCAAAATTATTAAAATCAAAATCAAAATTAAAATTAAAATCATAAATTAAAATTAAAATTAAAATTAAAATTAAAATAAAAATAAAAATCAAAATCAAAATCAAAATCACAATCAAAATCAAAATCAAAATTATTAAAATCAAAATCAAAATTATTAAAATCAAAATCAAAATTAAAATTAAAATCATAAATTAAAATTAAAATTAAAATTAAAATTAAAATTAAAATTAAAATTAAAATTAAAATTAAAATCAAAATCAAAATTAAAATTAAAATTAAAATTAATTAAAAGCAAAAGCAAAAGCAAAATAATCAAAATCAAAATCAAAATCATCAAAATCAAAATCAAAATCAAAATCAAAATCAAAATCAATAAAATTAAAATTAAAATTAAAATCAAAATCAAAATCAAAATCAAAATCAAAATCAAAATCAAAATCAAAATCAAAATTATTAAAATCAAAATCAAAATCAAAATCAAAATCAAAATTATTAAAATCAAAATCAAAATTATTAAAATCAAAATCAAAATTAAAATTAAAATCATAAATTAAAATTAAAATTAAAATTAAAATTAAAATTAAAATTAAAATTAAAATTAAAATTAAAATTAAAATTAAAATTAAAATTAAAATTAAAATTAAAATTAAAATTAAAATTAAAATTAAAATTAAAATTAAAATTAAAATTAAAATTAAAATTAAAATCAAAATCAAAATTAAAATTAAAATTAAAATTAATTAAAAGCAAAAGCAAAAGCAAAATAATCAAAATCAAAATCAAAATCATCAAAATCAAAATCAAAATCAAAATCAAAATCAATAAAATTAAAATTAAAATTAAAATCAAAATCAAAATCAAAATCAAAATCAAAATCAAAATCAAAATCAAAATCAAAATCAAAATCAAAATTATTAAAATCAAAATCAAAATCAAAATCAAAATCAAAATTATTAAAATCAAAATCAAAATTATTAAAATCAAAATCAAAATTAAAATTAAAATCATAAATTAAAATTAAAATTAAAATTAAAATTAAAATTAAAATTAAAATTAAAATTAAAATTAAAATTAAAATTAAAATCAAAATCAAAATCAAAATCAAAATCAAAATCAAAATCAAAATTAAAATTAAAATTAAAATTAAAATTAAAATTAAAATCAAAATCAAAATCAAAATCAAAATCAAAATCAAAATCAAAATCAAAATCAAAATCAATAAAATTAAAATTAAAATTAAAATTAAAATTAAAATCAAAATCAAAATCATTAAAATTAAAATTAAAATTAAAATTAAAATTAAAATTAAAATTAAAATTAAAATTAAAATTAAAATTAAAATTAAAATTAAAATTAAAATTAAAATTATTAAATTAAAATTAAAATTAAAATTAAAATAATTAAAATTAAAATTAAAATCAAAATCAAAATTATTAAAATCAAAATCAAAATCAAAATCAAAATCATTAAAATTAAATTAAAATTAAAATTAAAATTAAAATTAAAATAAAAATTATTAAAATTATTAAAATTATTAAAATTATTAAAATTATCAAAATCAAAATCAAAATCAAAATCATTAAAATTAAAATTAAAATTAAAATTAAAATTAAAATTAAAATTAAAATTAAAATTAAAATTAAAATTAAAATTAAAATTAAAATTAAAATTAAAATTAAAATTAAAATTAAAATTAAAATTAAAATTAAAATTAAAATTAAAATTAAAATTAAAATTAAAATTAAAATTAAAATTAAAATTAAAATTAAAATTAAAATTAAAATTAAAATTAAAATTAAAATTAAAATTAAAATTAAAATTAAAATTAAAATTAAAATCAAAATCAAAATCAAAATCAAAATCAAAATCAAAATCAAAATCAAAATCAAAATCAAAATTATTAAAATCAAAATCAAAATTATTAAAATCAAAATCAAAATTAAAATTAAAATCATAAATTAAAATTAAAATTAAAATTAAAATTAAAATTAAAATTAAAATTAAAATTATAATTAAAATTAAAATTAAAATTAAAATTAAAATTAAAATTAAAATTAAAATTAAAATTATTAAAATTATTAAAATTATTAAAATTATCAAAATCAAAATTATTAAAATCAAAATCAAAATCAAAATCAAAATCATTAAAATTAAAATTAAAATTAAAATTAAAATTAAAATAAAAATTATTAAAATTATTAAAATTATTAAAATTATCAAAATCAAAATCAAAATCAAAATCATTAAAATTAAAATTAAAATTAAAATTAAAATTAAAATTAAAATTAAAATTAAAATTAAAATTAAAATTAAAATTAAAATTAAAATTAAAATTAAAATTAAAATTAAAATTAAAATTAAAATTAAAATTAAAATTAAAATTAAAATTAAAATTAAAATTAAAATTAAAATTAAAATTAAAATTAAAATAATTAAAATTAAAATTAAAATTAAAATCAAAATCAAAATCAAAATCAAAATCAAAATCACAATCAAAATCACAATCAAAATCAAAATCAAAATTATTAAAATCAAAATCAAAATTATTAAAATCAAAATCAAAATTATTAAAATCAAAATCAAAATTAAAATTAAAATCATAAATTAAAATTAAAATTAAAATTAAAATTAAAATTAAAATTAAAATTAAAATTAAAATTAAAATTAAAATTAAAATTAAAATTAAAATTAAAATTAAAATTAAAATTAAAATTAAAATTAAAATTAAAATTAAAATTAAAATTAAAATTAAAATTAAAATCAAAATCAAAATTAAAATTAAAATTAAAATTAATTAAAAGCAAAAGCAAAAGCAAAATAATCAAAATCAAAATCAAAATCATCAAAATCAAAATCAAAATCAAAATCAAAATCAATAAAATTAAAATTAAAATTAAAATCAAAATCAAAATCAAAATCAAAATCAAAATCAAAATCAAAATCAAAATCAAAATCAAAATTATTAAAATCAAAATCAAAATCAAAATCAAAATCAAAATTATTAAAATCAAAATCAAAATTATTAAAATCAAAATCAAAATTAAAATTAAAATCATAAATTAAAATTAAAATTAAAATTAAAATTAAAATTAAAATTAAAATTAAAATTAAAATTAAAATTAAAATTAAAATTAAAATTAAAATTAAAATTAAAATTAAAATTAAAATTAAAATCAAAATCAAAATCAAAATCAAAATCAAAATCAAAATCAAAATTAAAATTAAAATTAAAATTAAAATTAAAATTAAAATCAAAATCAAAATCAAAATCAAAATCAAAATCAAAATCAAAATCAAAATCAAAATCAAAATCAAAATCAAAATCAATAAAATTAAAATTAAAATTAAAATTAAAATTAAAATCAAAATCAAAATCATTAAAATTAAAATTAAAATTAAAATTAAAATTAAAATTAAAATTAAAATTAAAATTAAAATTAAAATTAAAATTAAAATTAAAATTAAAATTAAAATTAAAATTAAAATTAAAATTAAAATTAAAATTATTAAAATTAAAATTAAAATTAAAATTAAAATTAAAATTAAAATAATTAAAATTAAAATTAAAATCAAAATCAAAATTATTAAAATCAAAATCAAAATCAAAATCAAAATCATTAAAATTAAAATTAAAATTAAAATTAAAATTAAAATTAAAATTATTAAAATTATTAAAATTATTAAAATTATTAAAATTATTAAAATTATCAAAATCAAAATCAAAATCAAAATCATTAAAATTAAAATTAAAATTAAAATTAAAATTAAAATTAAAATTAAAATTAAAATTAAAATTAAAATTAAAATTAAAATTAATTAAAATTAAAATTAAAATTAAAATTAAAATTAAAATTAAAATTAAAATTAAAATTAAAATTAAAATTAAAATTAAAATTAAAATTAAAATTAAAATTAAAATTAAAATTAAAATTAAAATTAAAATTAAAATTAAAATCAAAATCAAAATCAAAATCAAAATCAAAATCAAAATCAAAATCAAAATCAAAATTATTAAAATCAAAATCAAAATTATTAAAATCAAAATCAAAATTAAAATTAAAATCATAAATTAAAATTAAAATTAAAATTAAAATTAAAATTAAAATTAAAATAAAAATCAAAATCAAAATCACAATCAAAATCAAAATCAAAATTATTAAAATCAAAATCAAAATTATTAAAATCAAAATCAAAATTAAAATTAAAATCATAAATCATAAATTAAAATTAAAATTAAAATTAAAATTAAAATTAAAATTAAAATTAAAATTAAAATTAAAATTAAAATTAAAATTAAAATTAAAATTAAAATTAAAATTAAAATTAAAATTAAAATTAAAATTAAAATTAAAATTAAAATTAAAATTATTAAAATTATTAAAATTATTAAAATTATCAAAATCAAAATCAAAATCAAAATCATTAAAATTAAAATTAAAATTAAAATTAAAATTAAAATTAAAATTAAAATTAAAATTAAAATTAAAATTAAAATTAAAATTATTAAAATTATTAAAATTATTAAAATTATCAAAATCAAAATCAAAATCAAAATCAAAATCAAAATTATTAAAATCAAAATCAAAATTATTAAAATCAAAATCAAAATTAAAATTAAAATCATAAATTAAAATTAAAATTAAAATTAAAATTAAAATTAAAATTAAAATTAAAATTAAAATTAAAATTAAAATTAAAATTAAAATTAAAATTAAAATTAAAATTAAAATTAAAATTATTAAAATTATTAAAATTATTAAAATTATCAAAATCAAAATTATTAAAATCAAAATCAAAATCAAAATCAAAATCATTAAAATTAAAATTAAAATTAAAATTAAAATTAAAATAAAAATTATTAAAATTATTAAAATTATTAAAATTATCAAAATCAAAATCAAAATCAAAATCATTAAAATTAAAATTAAAATTAAAATTAAAATTAAAATTAAAATTAAAATTAAAATTAAAATTAAAATTAAAATTAAAATTAAAATTAAAATTAAAATTAAAATTAAAATTAAAATTAAAATTAAAATTAAAATTAAAATTAAAATTAAAATTAAAATTAAAATTAAAATTAAAATTAAAATTAAAATTAAAATTAAAATTAAAATTAAAATTAAAATTAAAATAATTAAAATTAAAATTAAAATTAAAATTAAAATCAAAATCAAAATCAAAATCAAAATCAAAATCACAATCAAAATCACAATCAAAATCAAAATCAAAATTATTAAAATCAAAATCAAAATTATTAAAATCAAAATCAAAATTAAAATTAAAATCATAAATTAAAATTAAAATTAAAATTAAAATTAAAATAAAAATCAAAATCAAAATCAAAATCAAAATCACAATCAAAATCAAAATCAAAATTATTAAAATCAAAATCAAAATTATTAAAATCAAAATCAAAATTAAAATTAAAATCATAAATTAAAATTAAAATTAAAATTAAAATTAAAATTAAAATTAAAATTAAAATTAAAATCAAAATCAAAATTAAAATTAAAATTAAAATTAATTAAAAGCAAAAGCAAAAGCAAAATAATCAAAATCAAAATCAAAATCATCAAAATCAAAATCAAAATCAAAATCAAAATCAAAATCAATAAAATTAAAATTAAAATTAAAATCAAAATCAAAATCAAAATCAAAATCAAAATCAAAATCAAAATCAAAATCAAAATCAAAATTATTAAAATCAAAATCAAAATCAAAATCAAAATCAA
>JALIGW010000108.1:102500-107500 GCA_023053685.1 Diadophis punctatus similis
TCAAAATCAAAATCATCAAAATCAAAATCATTAAAATCATTAAAATCATTAAAATCATTAAAATCATTAAAATCATTAAAATCATTAAAATCAAAATCAAAGTCAAAATCGAAATCGAAATCGAAATCAAAATTGAAATTAAAATTAAAATTAAAATTAAAATTAAAATTAAAATTAAAATTAAAATTAAAATTAAAATTAAAATTAAAATTAAAATTAAAATTAAAATTAAAATTAAAATTAAAATTAAAATTAAAATTAAAATTAAAATTAAAATTAAAATTAAAATTAAAATTAAAATTAAAATTAAAATTAAAATTAAAATTAAAATTAAAATTAAAATTAAAATTAAAATTAAAATTAAAATTAAAATTAAAATTAAAATTAAAATTAAAATTAAAATTAAAATTAAAATTAAAATTAAAATTAAAATTAAAATTAAAATTAAAATTAAAATTAAAATTATCAAAATCAAAATCAAAATCAAAATCAAAATCAAAAAAATTAAAATTAAAATTAAAATCAAAATCATTAAAATCAAAATCAAAATCAAAATCAAAATCATTAAAATCAAAATCAAAATCAAAATCAAAATCATCAAAATCATAATCAAAATAAAAATAAAAATAAAAAAGCAAAATCAAAATCATCAAAATCATCAAAATCAAAATCATCAAAATCAAAATCATTAAAATCATTAAAATCATTAAAATCAAAATTAAAATTAAAATTAAAATTAAAATTAAAATTAAAATTAAAATTAAAATTAAAATTAAAATTAAAATTAAAATTAAAATTAAAATTAAAATTAAAATTAAAATTAAAATTAAAATTAAAATTAAAATTAAAATTAAAATTAAAATTAAAATTAAAATTAAAATTATTAAAATTAAAATTAAATTAAAATGAAAATTAAAGTTAAAATCAAAATCAAATCAAAATCATAAAAATAAAAATAAAAATAAAAATAAAAATCATTAATTAAAATTAAAATTAAAATTAAAATTAAAATTAAAATTAAAATTAAAATTAAAATTAAAATTATTAAAATCAAAATCAAAATTAAAATTATAAAAATTATAAAAATCAAAATAAAAATCATTAAAATTTCAATTTCAATTTCAATTTCAATTTCAATTTCAATTTCAATTTCAATTTCAATTTCAATTTCAATTAAAATTAAAATTAAAATTAAAATTAAAATTAAAATTAAAATTAAAATTAAAATTAAAATTAAAATTAAAATTAAAATTAAAATTAAAATTAAAATTAAAATTAAAATTAAAATTAAAATTAAAATTATCAAAATCAAAATCAAAATCAAAAAAATCAAAATTAAAATTAAAATCAAAATTAAAATTAAAATTAAAATTTTAAAATCAAAATCAAAATTAAAATTAAAATTAAAATTAAAATTAAAATTAAAACTAAAACTAAAATTAAAATTAAAATTAAAATTATCAAAATCAAAATCAAAATCATCAAAATCAAAATCATCAAAATCAAAATCATTAAAATCATTAAAATCATTAAAATCATTAAAATCATTAAAATCAAAATCAAAATCAAAGTCAAAATCAAAATCGAAATCGAAATCAAAATCGAAATTAAAATTAAAATTAAAATTAAAATTAAAATTAAAATTAAAATTAAAATTAAAATTAAAATTAAAATTAAAATTAAAATTAAAATTAAAATTAAAATTAAAATTAAAATTAAAATTAAAATTAAAATTAAAATTAAAATTAAAATTAAAATTAAAATTAAAATTAAAATTAAAATTAAAATTAAAATTAAAATTAAAATTAAAATTAAAATTAAAATTAAAATTAAAATTAAAATTAAAATTAAAATTAAAATTAAAATTAAAATTAAAATTAAAATTAAAATTAAAATTAAAATTAAAATTAAAATTAAAATTAATTAAAAGCAAAAGCAAAAGCAAAATAATCAAAATCAAAATCAAAATCATCAAAATAAAAATCAAAATCAAAATCAATAAAATTAAAATTAAAATTAAAATTAAAATTAAAATTAAAATTAAAATTAAAATTAAAATTAAAATTAAAATTAAAATTAAAATTAAAATTAAAATTAAAATTAAAATTAAAATTAAAATTAAAATTAAAATTAAAATTAAAATTAAAATTAAAATTATAATTATAATTAAAATTAAAATTAAAATTAAAATTAAAATTAAAATTAAAATTAAAATTAAAATTAAAATTATTAAAATCAAAATCAAAATTAAAATTATAAAAATTATAAAAATCAAAATAAAAATCATTAAAATTTCAATTTCAATTTCAATTTCAATTTCAATTTCAATTTCAATTTCAATTTCAATTTCAATTAAAATTAAAATTAAAATTAAAATTAAAATTAAAATTGAAATTAAAATAAAAAAGCAAAATCAAAATCATCAAAATCATCAAAATCAAAATCATCAAAATCAAAATCAAAATTATTAAAATCAAAATCAAAATCAAAATCAAAATCAAAATCAAAATCATTAAAATTAAAATTAAAATTAAAATAAAAATAAAAATTATTAAAATTATTAAAATCATCAAAATCAAAATCAAAATCAAAATCAAAATCAAAATCAATAAAATTAAAATTAAAATTAAAATTAAAATTAAAATTAAAATTAAAATTAAAATTAAAATTAAAATTAAAATTAAAATTAAAATTAAAATTAAAATTAAAATTAAAATTAAAATTAAAATTAAAATTAAAATTAAAATTAAAATTAAAATTAAAATTAAAATTAAAATTAAAATTAAAATTAAAATTAAAATTAAAATTAAAATTAAAATTAAAATTAAAATTAAAATTAAAATTAAAATCAAAATCAAAATCAAAATCAAAATCAAAATCATTAAAATTAAAATTAAAATTAAAATAAAAATAAAAATTATTAAAATTATTAAAATCATCAAAATCAAAATCAAAATCAAAATCAAAATCAAAATCAATAAAATTAAAATTAAAATTAAAATTAAAATTAAAATTAAAATTAAAATTAAAATTAAAATTAAAATTAAAATTAAAATTAAAATTAAAATTAAAATTAAAATTAAAATTAAAATTAAAATTAAAATAAAAATTATTAAAATTATTAAAATCATCAAAATCAAAATCAAAATCAAAATCAATAAAATTAAAATTAAAATTAAAATTAAAATTAAAATTAAAATAATTAAAATTAAAATTAAAATTAAAATTAAAATTAAAATTAAAATTAAAATTAAAATTAAAATTAAAATTAAAATTAAAATTAAAATTAAAATTAAAATTAAAATTAAAATTAAAATTAAAATTAAAATTAAAATTAAAATTAAAATTAAAATTAAAATTAAAATTAAAATTAAAATCAAAATCAAAATCAAAATTAAAATTAAAATTAAAATTAATTAAAAGCAAAAGCAAAAGCAAAATAATCAAAATCAAAATCAAAATCATCAAAATCAAAATCAAAATCAAAATCAAAATCAATAAAATTAAAATTAAAATTAAAATTAAAATTAAAATCAAAATCAAAATCAAAATCAAAATCAAAATCAAAATTATTAAAATTATTAAAATTATTAAAATTATTAAAATTTTCAAAATCAAAATCAAAATCAAAAAAATCAAAATTAAAATTATAATCAAAATCATTAAAATCAAAATCAAAATCCAAATCAATATCAAAATCATTAAAATTAAAATTAAAATTAAAATTAAAATTAAAATTAAAATTAAAATTAAAATTAAAATTAAAATTAAAATTAAAATTAAAATTAAAATTAAAATTAAAATTAAAATTAAAATTAAAATTAAAATTAAAATTAAAATTAAAATTAAAATTAAAATTAAAATTAAAATCAAAATCAAAATCAAAATCAAAATCAAAATTATTAAAATCAAAATCAAAATCAAAATCAAACTCAAAATCTTTAAAATTAAAATTAAAATTAAAATTAAAATAAAAATAAAAAATAAAAATTATTAAAATTATTAAAATTATTAAAATTATCAAAATCAAAATTAAAATCAAAATCAAAATCAAAATCATTAAAATTAAAATTAAAATTAAAATTAAAATTATTAAAATTATTAAAATTATTAAAATTATTAAAATTATCAAAATCAAAATCAAAATCAAAAAAATTAAAATTCAAATTCAAATTCAAATTCAAATTAAAATCAAAATCAAAATCAAAATCAAAATCAAAATCAAAATCAAAATCAAAATCAAAATCAAAATCAAAATCAAAATTATTAAAATTAAAATTAAAATCAAAATCAAAATCAAAATCAAAATCAAAATTAAAATCAAAATCAAAATCAAAATCAAAATTAAAATTAAAATCAAAATCAAAATCAAAATCAAAATCAAAATCAAAATCAAAATCAAAATCAAAATCAAAATCATTAAAATCATTAAAATCATTAAAATCAAAATCAAAATCAAAGTCAAAATCAAAATCGAAATCGAAATCAAAATTGAAATTAAAATTAAAATTAAAATTAAAATTAAAATTAAAATTAAAATTAAAATTAAAATTAAAATTAAAATTAAAATTAAAATTAAAATTAAAATTAAAATTAAAATTAAAATTAAAATTAAAATTAAAATTAAAATTAAAATTAAAATTAAAATTAAAATTAAAATTAAAATTAAAATTAAAATTAAAATTAAAATTAAAATTAAAATTAAAATTAAAATTAAAATTAAAATTAAAATTAAAATTAAAATTAAAATTAAAATTAAAATTAAAATTAAAATTAAAATTAAAATTAAAATTAAAATTAAAATTAAAATTAATTAAAAGCAAAAGCAAAAGCAAAATAATCAAAATCAAAATCAAAATCATCAAAATAAAAATCAAAATCAAAATCAATAAAATTAAAATTAAAATTAAAATTAAAATTAAAATTAAAATTAAAATTAAAATTAAAATTAAAATTAAAATTAAAATTAAAATTAAAATTAAAATTAAAATTAAAATTAA